>VZRW01011158.1:477286-920852 GCA_013398125.1 Aegotheles bennettii | reverse complement strand
GGTGGCGCGGGGGTTGCGCCCGGTCTCGGTACCGGCCGGACCGCGCCGAGGCCCGGCGGGCTCCGGCACCGCCTCTCCCGCGGGTATGGAGGAGCTGCTGAGCCGCTCGGTGCCGCCGCTGCCGCCCTACGAGACCAAGGAGAAGGCGCCGCCCCCCGCGGAGCTGCGCGGGGCCGAGTTCGTGCGGTTCTACCGCTCGCTGGGGGCCGGGCAGCCCCGGGCCGAGCTCCTCACCCGCCTGGCCCGAGGCTTTGGCGTGGAGCACGGCCGGGTGGCGGAGTTCAGCGCCAAGGTGCTGCAGGCCCGGGAGCAGCAGAGAGAGCTCGGGGCCCTGCTGCAGGCCGAGGACCGGCTCCGGTACTACCTGAACCCGCGGTACCGGGGGCTGTTCCAGCACCTGGGCCGCCTGGAGGGCGGGCTGCGCTTCCTGGTGGAGCTCAGGGCCGACCTGCTGGAGGGGCTGGCGAGCAAGGCGGTGGATGGGCCTCACGTGAAGGTGAGCGGCCCCGGCAGGGAGTCAGGGGGAGGGAGGCCGCAGGGGAGGTGTCTGGGACTTCACGGAATCGTTGTGGTTGGAAGGGACCTGCAGGGTCACCAAGTCCAACCTTTATCCCATCATATCCCTAACCATTAGACCATCAGACCATGGCCTCAAGTGCCTCATCAACCCGTTTGTTGAACACCCCCAGGGACGGTGACTCCACCACCTCCCTGGGCAGCCCATTCCAGTGCCCAACCACCCTCTCAGGAAAGAACTTCTTCCTAATCTCCACCCTAAACTTCCCCTGATGGAACTTGAGGCCATTTCCTCTCATCCTGTCATCAGCAATAGGGGAGAAGAGACCAACCCCAGCCTCACTCCACCCTCCCTTTAGGTAGTTGTAGAGGGCAATAAGGTCTTCTCACAGTCTCCTCCAGGCTCAATAACTCTAAAATAACCATTCCTAAATAACCATTCCTATGGATGGAGCCTCCACACTGGGCTGGAAAGCAGCCTGGTGGTGTCAGAAAACTTGAAGAGTTTGGTCAAAGTGACAATGTGAAGCTCATTCACCATTAGGGTCTGCATGGGGTGACAGGAGCAAAGCCCCCTCCCACAGGCCATGGCACCAGTGGGAGCTGCTTCACCAACACGGCTGGGGAAGGGAGCAGCCTGGGAGCAATGGGCTCTCCAGGGTGAGGAGGCAGTGGGTGACAGGGCCGTGGCTGTGGAGGGGTAGCGTGGGGATACTGGCACAGCGTGGGGACACTGACACAGTGTGACATCTCACAGATGATGCTGGGGCTGCCAAGCTGTGTCAGGAACTCACTGCAGGAGTGATGTGGTGAGACACCTGAGACTGGGACAGCACCGAAAGTGACACAGGAGTGAGTGGTGTCAGGCTAATGGTGGAGAATATCAACAGGAGAAAGGAGCCATCATGACTTAGCTCAGTAGTGTGAGGAAATTGGAGCGGTGGAACATCCCCAGTGGTGACGTGGGTGTGGAGGAAGGGCTGATGTAGCAGATACCAGTGGCAGGGAGGGTACAGGACTTCCCAGAAGGCAAAGAAGAAAGGCAGCAAGGTGGTTAGATGCACAGACCATAACTCGTTTGTCAATAACCAGATATGGTTAAGTTTGACAAGAAAAGGATGTTTTTTATGTCAGTGCTATCAATTAACCACGATCATCACATAACTGAAGTAGCAACAGCAGTGGTGAGATCCCACATCCAGTTGGATCATCTTAAGAAAAGAGACTGCATTTGCAAAATTAGCAGGATATAAATGTGTGAAACAGCTGAATATACGTGTGTCAAGTAATGCAGTGTGTTCAGAAACATACCAAACACATTTGAAAGTAGGAAAATGCTTTCTGTGAAACTAAAGCTTCAGTAAAAAGGCTGTCATAGGCATTCTGTTACGTTTTCCCAAAATATTTTTTGAAATGTTTGGGTTTATCACATGACTGGGATGAATCCCGCAGATCTGTTCTCGTCTTCTTTGTGCTTGTTCATCAGTTTTATTTTTCCGGTGTGATATATTCTAACACTGAAAGCTGGTGATCAATAGCACATAAGCTAGGAAAGATTAAGCTAGAACTGGTTTGCGTTGGGTTTTGTTTGTGACGGTATTGGCTGTAAGAATTTACCCTGGATACTGTTTCTTTTCAATTTTGGAGTTTGATTTAAGTCATTCTCATCTGTTTTCCACAGCAGCCAAGACCTAGAACTATGTGCTATTCCAGTGTTCTCATCTCTCCCACCTTGGGAAGGGTATTGTGTCTTGCTTCTGAAGTGTCTTGCTCGGCCTTTCAAACGCGTTCACTGGTTTGAACGATTTTAGCAGTGACCATTAAATCAGAGTTCATAGTGCCCAAGCTGTCAGGATCCAATGTAAGGCAAGCTGGGTTGAAGGAGCTGACATAGAAAGTTGGGAAGAGTGGTGACTACCTTACTGGAAGAATTCCATAGATCTTTAACATAAACCCTGATCAATGCATCGAAAATACTTAAAAAGGCAGATTGTGCAAAGAGAAGGAAAGTGCTGCAGAAAATGTTTGGTTTATATTTAAGTTGTTTATTAGAAGGCAGAATTGTCATCTAGAGCAAGACAGAAAAATTAGGGGTATCCTCCGTGACAAGTTGTTAGGAATAGTAAACGACTTCCTGTGGTTGTATAAAAGATGATGAATACTCTTAACACAAGTTTTTTGGTAGTCAGATGGCAAAAATTTAGTGGTAAACTGTATTTTTGAAGCTATACAGCCTTTTTTTCCAGAGTCCAACAATTATTTGTACAGGACATGGTAAAGAGAATTTTTTTCTTCATAATCTGTCCTAGAGGTGGGTTTTCTTTTCGATTAAATATGTGAATCAATTATTGCTGTCATAAGCCTCATGGATAATGTTAAGACCACCATTTTAAAAAAGCCAGTACTGGTACATAAAACATTCTTTGAAAAGCTAAATTGCAGTGAAGCTGGGCCCATTTCTTTTTCATGATGCTGTTTGAATTTTTTCTCTGTCTCATATTCTTTCCATGTCTTCTGTTCCTTCCCTCCACTAAAGGGCACGCACGTTTTCCAGTGTCTTTATAAATGAGTTGATTTTCTGATATGCCTTTATGATGCAGAGTGAAATTTGCTGAAAATGTATTTCCTGAGTGTAGTTCTACTGTTCAGAACCCTCTCACCTGCACTACTTCTTTTTCTATGCTAGCAATTTCCTCTTGAGATTTTTTGCATTTTGCTTGCTTACTCAGTTTGAGCATTTGAAATATGGACTCTGGTGAAAAATTCACAGCATTATTATTTCAGGTAGCAAATCATTCAACTTCTGCTGCTAAAATACTCTTAATCTTCCCATATGATTTAGAAAAAGTCAGTAGCAGGTTCGAGTTGCTGACAAAATATAATGAAAAAGATAGCATTTTTGTCAGATTGATTTATAAACAAACCTGCTTCCATAATTAAGCAGTAGCTGGAGTATATCTGTAATCTTGATGTGCTTGTATTGGTCTCCTAGAAAACAAGAAATCCCATCATTGTATTGAATATTTTTCCCCTCATAGCAGCTGCTCCTAAACACAGTGAGGACCTAAAGTTGGACTTTCCCTTGAATTATTTTTTTTTACTTAAAGCTTTCCCACAAATTTGAACACTGACCTTCATATAATCAGTGAAAATAGTTTTAAATTTTAATAGACTAATTGGAAATGGTAGAACAGGCTTTAAGGCAGAATATTTTGTATGTAGGTTGTACATGGCTTTTTGGGAAGGGAAATATTTGTCCTGATAGATGTCTTACCTACACAGATCCACAGAAGGATCTCGTTATTTCATTCAGTTGTACTGCCTGGGAAGAACTGTGGTCTCATCAGGATTCATCAATGGATTAAAATATCTGCTCACTCGGGTGAAACAGTGGCTATATGAAGAATCTAAATGTTGAAACAGTTTGCTCTAAAGATCTAAGAAGCCCTTAACCAGAGAAACAACTGAAATGGAAAAGTTTTTCTATGAAAAAAGTGTTTGGTATTTACCTATCAAAAGTCCTGTATAGCCATTTCATTGTTGCAGATTTGATTTAAATTCATAACATACATAAAGGCAAATGTGTAGCAAGAATTTTATAACCTCTGTGTATTTGTATCTGCACTGACAAGGAAATGTGGCAATAAAATTGAATGGATCTTCCTGATGCTGGAGGATAATTACAGAATGCATTATATGGCCTACTGGGATTTTGGGGTTGCCCAAACTACCTCAAATATTTCTTATACAGTCTTTAGTTTTTACTTTGTATTTTGAAAGCCCTATTAAAACAAGGATTACCCACGGCTGTGTTGTAAATACAAAATATTTTTCTATTTCCTCAAAACATGTCAACACAGAAGCAGCTTGGACTGTTGGATATTGGTTGATGAAGCATTTATATTTTGTGTTTTTCAATAGATTACAGTGAAATAGTATGTACAGGTGATTAAGTCATTTGAAAATGCTTGTGCACACTTTACTCGTTGCCTAAATGAGCAAGAATGGAGGGAGGGAAGGGCAATAAAAATTGTTATTTATTTATTTTTTTAGAATGAGACCTCTAACAGTATAAAACACAAGAGCCAGGGAAGTTTTCAGCACTACCACTGCAGATAATACTATTAGCAACAGAAAAGCAGAAAGCCAGTCCTCTTTTGTTTGTGTCACACTATTGAATCCTGTTTTGCTGATGTATTGATGTATTTTTCAGTATCTCACCAAGGGTATTCTGCATCTGTATGTTGAGGCTAATTTGTAAAAAAAACCAAAACAAAAAACACCCAAAGAAAGATACTTTTAAACAAGGGACGGTATGAGTAGGTCTGTAAGTTGCCCAAATGAAACTTACCAAGTTAAAAACTTCAAACATGCCAAAGCTGTGGAAAAACTCAACTCTGGTGAGGCTGACAGAACTTCTCTTACAGCCCTGTCAGATATCCAACCAGCAACTAATAATAACCGAGCCATCTGTTTGATATGCATGGCATGGTAGCTACTGCTGTTTCATACTATGTTTATCTGTAAATGTCTGCATGTGAACTTTCATTGGAAGGGGTAGTTTATTTTTTGGTAGTTCGGGAGGGAAATTGAAATTAGTTCCCTCATCAGAGGGGCAGGTTTTCTTAATTTAAAAGAAAATAATCAAGTTTTTCATAAGAGCTTTCCCATTTGTTGCCCAATAAATCGGGACCTGATGTGAAGATTAAAAAGCCTGTAGTTTGCTGTCTTGTAGGAAGAAAATGGAATGAGGAAAAAAAAATCACAATTTATTATGCTCTGCTAATAGAAACTGAAGTAGAACTGGTAACTTTAAGTACTAATCTGAGTATATCTTGTTGCTCAAATTTAAAATTGAGATGTGGAATAATAAATGTATGCTTTTTTTTTTCTTTTTAATGAAATGTTGAAGATTAAATTCTATGACTAGAAAGGCCTCTGAAATGAAAATAAGAATTTGCTTGCCACTTAATTTACAAAATAAGAGAAACCAACCCAAGACTCGTTGTTAGAGTCAAGCCTTTTAGAGACTTAGCATGTACTCTGATATTACAACTCAGAATTTTGCTCAGAAGGCTTGAATTAAGCACAGTTTTGGGCAGTGTGAGGTGTGTAGTGTCTTTCTGCACTAAGAAGTTTCGTCAACATACGGAATTGCAGTTGGACTCGATGATCCTTGTAGGTCCCTCCAACTGGAACTGTTCTAGTTCTTTGGCCTGCATGCTGCCTGTTGGGTTATAAAGCATTGTTATTTACAACTGACAGATTACTTGAATTGCAATTCCCCCATAAACAATATTACTTTATTCCAAAATCATTCCTGAAAGCACATCTGCTTCACTTTCTTCTTTGGTTACAAATGTGTTGCTTCTATACAGCTGTCTCGGACCTGGAGTAGCCAGTGTGTTCTGCATCTTGAAAAGCAGCCCTTGGTTCAGTTGGGTGACATTATGTCCCATTGGATGGAGCATGCTTGATATCCCTGGCTCTCTCCCAAGTCACTCGTTGCCATCCGAGCCGTGTTACTGCCAGTAGGTGCAGAGCAGTGTGTTCAAAATAATGGCTAGCAGGAGTGCAGCCATCAGCACTTTCCCCTCCTTGCTGCTAGGCTGCGGCTTGAAATCATGTTCCAAAAAGCAGATGGATGACAGGAAAGCCATAGGAATCCGTTAGTTTGACCCCAGATCTGACAACTCTAGCTCATTTTTCTGGCTTACAGTGTGCCCTTATAAAAGAAAACAAAACAATCCTGGAATAGGTGGAGACTTTCACTACACCAAGGGATATTTGGCCAAAATGATTTATGGTTATTCTCTGCAAACTTGGTGTGCAGAGACAAGGGAGGTACCTTAAAGCCAGAAGAAACAAAACAATCAGAATATATTTGCTTAGGACACTTATGCCTCTGCAGTTTGAGGTGAAAATTTATTAGAACAGAAAAGATGACAGATGTGTGTATGAGAGAGTACTTGAACTAAAATTGAGCTTTTCCTGGTAAAACTGTTGTTAATGCAAGCCTTTTTGAGGTTGTATTATTTCAGTTTCATACTTATTTAACAATTACTTTTTTTTGCTAGCATATGCAGGCTTTTTTCAGCCTTGTGGTACAAGTGCAGGTGGAAGTACAATTTGATGGAAGACTTTCAGCACAGTTTATTATGTAGCTGGCAGAGAGCTCTACTGAGAAAGACCAACAAAAAACTAATTTACAAAGCTTGGGAGAGTTGACCTCATGGAAGAGTTGGTGGGCACTCCCTTTATTTGAAGCAACGCAATTGACATTTTCACTGTTTGAAGTATATGTCAATTTATGCTTCAGTAAGCAAGCTTTTGTTTTCTTATATATTTGAGGATGCTACTGGAAAAGTACAGAGAGATGGCATAGAATGTTTGTGCGTGATAGAATTGTTCGATGCAGATGAATGGTAGTTTTCTTCTAGTAACCATTTCTGCACAACGATAGGTGCTAAACAGGAGCTGATGTATTTCACTAACACAAGTTTCTGAGTGTAGAAGGAGTAGGGTAGTAGTAATAGTCTTCCTGAGGCATGAACTGCTGAATGCTCCGAAGAGATTCAGATGTAGAAAATGAAAGTGAAATTCAAGTCCTTATTGTCATCAAATTTCCCAAGACTTTTTTTCATGGTATTTAAATCTGAGCACTGGTGCAACTGTGGCCTTATTGTCAAGACTGCTCAAATATTTCTGCTTTTCATTAGTGTCTTTAAACGTTTTCATTGTTTAGTCCTGTACGAGGAAAGGTGAACTATTACCTGGTTAATCTTCTCAAACAGATGCATTGGTTACCTTGAACTTCCCAGTGTTGTAGTTTGAAATAATCAAGGTTATCTTTACTCTGGTTGGTATGTTCTACCCAGCTTATTTAGCAGTTAAATTCATCTTTCTTCTGTTTGCAGGAGATGAATGGAGTTCTAAAGAACATGCTTTCAGAGTGGTTCTCCACAGGATTCCTCAACTTGGAAAGGGTCACTTGGCAATCACCTTGTGAAGTACTCCAGAAAATTAGTGAGTAAGTGCTAAAAGTTGCTAACACTCGGTGATGAAAAGGTGATGAGATGCTTGTGACTACACAGACCCACTATTTTCAAGATACTGCTTTTCAATACTGAAACGTAGGCAAAGTGTAATTAAGGAATAGTTGCATTTAACACACTAAAGAGCACGCTTTAAAAACGGAATTAATTAAATGGTAAAAGGGATGTTTTGTCCTGTAACTTGATCCTGTAGCACACATACGGCACTTGTAGATTGCTGTCTTGTCTCCTAACCTTCCCAGAGGTGCTGCCATTGCTTTTCCAACAAACACAGATTATTTCAGCACTGCCTTCTCGTACTCCCTTTCCTCCTCCACAGCTGCTGCTGCCTCCATCACCACTGCCACCTTCTTCTCCCCTCAGTCCATACCAGCAGTGTTGGTGGAGAATCAGTATTTAATGTGATGCAGCATGGGGTGCCCAACACTCAGGTGCATGTTTTACCTCCTGGCTGGAACTGGTGAGGTGCACAGAATCACTTGTGAACTCTATATGAAGAGAGCACCTTGTTTTTTCTAAACAAGCCTTAAAATCTGCAACATTTATTTTTGAGTTTTCTGCAAAATACTGAAAGCTGTAGTGATGAGGTTGAAGGTGACTGAATCAAAGTTATGTTGTGTGACATTTTGTTATATAAAAAGCTTGATGAAAAATGAACCCCTAAAGAGTTCTGAAAGTACCTGACTTAAATGCTGACGAGGCAGAGATCTTACGCAAGCTGAATTTTCAACATAATAATATTTAATCTTTAAGATACTTTGGCAAACACACTAGGCTTCCAATATGTAATAGGGAAATGCATATTTTGAAGGATTGGTTGAAGACATGGCTGTGGAAGTGCTAACAGACTACTTTGTAGCCTGGGAAAACTAGTTACGTAGAGGTGTGTTCAGACTCACTCAGTGACTTGGTGGCCTCAGTCGAACATCCTGTCATGAACAGAAAGTGCAAGTGAAATCTCAGATATGTAATAAGCATATCCATAAGAAAACCAGAGAGAGTGGGCACACAATATGCCTTTACAATGTACTTTGTCACAGTTTGCTGATGAATTTTATGTTTTCCACTTAAAACCTGTTTCTCTTTTTGATTGGAGAGATTTGTCCCTGACATCAATGGGAAAAGTACTGAGCTTATAGGGTTGGCAGCTGACCTGTATTTTTAAATGAAAATGTATATATATAATTTAACTTTTTTTTTATTTTCTCATTGAGTTCTGAAGCTGTGCATCCTGTTAGAAACTGGGTTGATATGAAGCGTCGAGTTGGGGCATATAGAAGATGCTACTACTTCTCTCACTGTGCAATCCCAGGAGAACCGTTGATAGTCTTGCATGTTGCACTAACCACTGATATCTCCAGCAGCATCCAGGTACAGTCACTGATGCATTTAGTGCACAACAAAGTGCTTAAATTGCAATATACTTCTTTTAAAATCTGTAGTTCCTTATAATTTGGGAATATTTGGTTTTATTTCACTTTTTGAGGAGATGAGAGAATTCGCAATTAAAAATCACGGGGGTATTCTGTGTATCTCCTGTATTATGTAAGTTGAAATTTTGGAGTTTTGCTCAAGTGCTGGAAGAGTAAGAAAAGATAAGAAATAGGTAAGAAAAGATAGCAAATGAAATTAAAACTTCAAAGCTGTTGTGATTACTTCTGAAAATTTTAAACCACGTTACAATTATTTCCTGCACTTGATAATGGATAAGCAGCTCTTCTTTCTACTTTTGATTAGATTTTTGTTGTTTCTCACAGAGGGTAATGAATAAAACAGTAGGGAAAAGTGTTAACACATTTGAAAGTTAAAAAGAAAGCTGCCCCCAATGATGATGATAACTACTGCTAATTTTTCTTGAATTTTTATCTCCCCAGACCATAGTGAAAGAAGTGCCGCCTTTAGAAACAGAAGAGACAGACAAAATTACAACAGCAATTTTCTACTCAATCAGTTTGACTCAGCAGGGATTGCAAGGTGTGGAACTGGGGACTTACCTCATCAAACGGGTTGTAAAAGAGCTGCAGGTAGGTGTGACAGGGTGTGCTTAAGATGCTGTTTGGCCAATGTACTCTCTTTATTGCTGTTTTGATTTTCATTTTCTGTCTTTGCTCAAGGCAATGAGCTTCTAGGTCTTCTCCTACACTTGTAGCTTCTTTACCAGATGAACATCTGGAGATGTGTAAAGAATTGGAACATTTTCTGCTATGGGTTATTGTCTGCCAGATGTAGATATTGTTACACAGTTGGCATGCACTGTATGAATTACTTGTGCTTGCCTAATCATGAATTATATTCTATTTTATGAATTTATATAATTTTGTTGCATGCTATAGGATTATTGTTAATAGGTTTACGACTTCTTGTAGAACCTTATTCCAGGCAACTGGAGAAAGCAGTGAAAATTCATTAATTGTATACAAGGTGGTGTGAAAGAGACAGACACATTTCTGTGTTGAGTACATTATTTTATTCATTAGTCTTTACTACTTAAATTATTAACAAAGCTACCACGTAGAAGTAATGGTCGCTGCATTGTTAGTAATGATGTTTGGAAAACAGTTTGTGATTTAGAACTTTAGTTCTACTTACAAAAATACCTTAAAATTGGGTGCACCAAATTTCTTCTACTACAAAATGATCGATGAGTCAACTAATAAATCATAGCTGGCTGCTCTGAAGTTTTAATTTTATTTTATTTTTAATGCAGATTTTGGCTGAAATTTGTTGCTTCTTGCTTTTGGAATGACTTTTAGATTAATTGTCTAAAGTGCAGTAGTCCAGGTATAATTAGGCTGTGCCATCTGTCTGATCTTGACTGAGGGGAAATTTAAATAAATTCATGCAGTTATCTGCTTTCACATCTGAAAAATAATTTCTGAATAATTGAGTTGCTCTCATAAAATCACCTCACTGGCAGTGTATTTGTCCATCACTAAATTGCTTGCAACACTAGGAAAGTTCTGAGTGAATTACAAAGGAAAATAGATATACCATACTTAGATAACTGATGTGCAAGTCCTAAAATCTGACATCTCCAACAGAAGAATGTGTTTCTTTTTTATACTTATGATAAAGTTTCTATATTTGAGTGTTGTAAAATCCAGCCTTTCAGTGTTCATAAAATACGTGATGAATAGGAAACACTTTGGCGGAGATGCCTTTAAATACATTCTAATAATAAAATTATTGCCTCAAGCTTAAATAACTTATTTAATATTGAAAGCTAAGTGCTTTCCATAGAGTGCCCAAGATGGAGGTCTTCCTCCCTACTGAAATTTCATAGACTGCTTCAAGATGTTACGAAAAATGTGCTGGTTTTAGTAAGGTTTTATAGGGTGAATTGGACATGTACTTAGTCGACTATGAAGTTGTAGCAAAATTTGAACTGACTATTTATATTTATCCATATCTATAATATATAAAGGTACAACAACCTCCATGTATTGTCTCTACACCATTCCTGTTCTTGATGATAAACCTTGCTGGGGTACCATTGTAAGGCTAAAAAACAGATAAAGGATAATCCAGGAGTGTTTATCCATCATAGACATGGTTCTCTAATAGTTTTTCTTCCACTTTTTGATGTTGTTCGTGTTTTTTATTTTCTCTTCTTCCCACTTTCTTCCCACTCCTTCATGCTTTCTTCCTCTTAATTCCAAAGTATTGTTCTTGAATTTGTCTTGAATTCTGCAATAACCATCTCCCATTACACATCTTACATCTGTGCAGTGACTCTAAATTGTGACACTGTTGTTATCAGAATTATTTGGTGCACTACTATAATGCCTGGTTGTTCAGCTTTTGCTGTAAATGTTATGACTCCCAGCTCAGTGGATTTTGCCTTTCAGTGGAAAGAAGTCCTCTGTATTTCAGCTTCGAACTACCTTCACAGTGAAATTTCTACAAAGTTAGATTGCTCAGGGCAAAGGCAGGGCATATGGTGAGTAATAGTCTTGGCAGCCTAGTTTACCAGTTTCCCAAAATTCTGGAAGTCCTATTTCAGTGCATTAATTGCACACATGTGCTCTCTTCTCTTTGGTCAGGTGTAAGCAAAGGACTTTCCAAGGTTGTCTGTGTTCAGGTTGGACATAATTCTTTGGAGCAGCAGTATAATCACTTACTTTAAAAGGGACAAATGGTATAGCAGTAGTGCTGAGTTGACTTGGTGGCAGCAGCTGAAACAATATAGCCTCAGCAAAAAAGTCTTGGGTCAAAAATTAAATCTCATTAAGCAAGCTTCCAGCAGCCTTTGTAAAAATAGATAGTTGAGGGTCTAAGATAGAAAGAGGATTTTTTATATAACCTTTGCACGGCTTTGCAATTAACAAATCTTTATTTGAAGTGCTGCTAAATCACCAAGTGTTCCACGTTACGTAAGTTGAGACTCTCTTTAATTTAACTGATAATACACTACTTTGGGAAGAGGAGACTATTTGAAGGGGTTGAGGATTTTCTTTTTCGCTATATTTGAATTGTGGATGATTAATGCAACTTTTATAACTTGCCATTTTTTTGAGTTAACTTTTGTGGGCGTTGCTTGATTCATATTTTCTCAAGGCACTGCAAACTCACACAACTTTATTTATCCTCTAGGAAAAATCCTTTATCTGACTTCACCTTAACTTAACCCACTCTGACACTTCTTCTTGTAAGTGCCATTGTGACCTCAAAACTGAATTCTCAGCTGTCATTTTTCATAAGGAAAATTCCAAATTGGACTTGTCATAAATGTGTATCTTAGGATCAGAAAAACACATGCACTGAGCTAGAAATATGCTAATAGCCACCCTCTTTTTTTCCAGCACTGAAGGCTTTATTTGGCAAGATTTTTAAAATCTGTACTGAAACATTGATCTAGCAGATGTCTACACTATAAAGTTATGTCTACAAATTAAGTTAGTACCAGATTCCTTAAAATCTCATTAATGGACAATTAAGATAGTGCTTAATTTTTTAGAAGCCTTCTTGCTAATTTGCCTGAACTGGTCACGTACACTGCTTAAGAGGAAGATGCGTAGGGTACCACTTCTCACCTTCAAAGAACGTCAAGTACAGATTCCCTCGTGAAAGTGTTTCTTGCAAATGAGTTTTTATTAGGACTGTTAGGAAAACTGCAGCCAGAGAGGCTCTCAGGAAGATTACAACCCTTAGTGTTAAGCACTGTTGGTTTGAGGCGCTGCACAGAAGTTAATGACCCCTGCGTTTGAGTCCTTCACTAATTTAAGCAGATGGAGGATGTATGAAGTTGAGTCGCAGAAATGGGTCCTCAGTTTCATCTCTTTATATGTGCACAGTTAGCAGTTTGAATCCTTAATCTCTACCTAGACATTATGATTTGGCATTCGCCACAGGTATTGTAATATAATTGGGTAAAGGTGAGGGATATAACAGGGATCAGAACAGCACCTTAGGGGTGTAGCTTGTGTCACATCCAAAGGGCACCCTGGGAGAAAGCAGACTGCTCTAAATAGGAGATTTTTCTTTTTTGGTAGTTGCTTAACAAAAGTTTGCTATGCAAATAATTTAGAAGGGTTTATAAACAGGCTTCTGTTGGTATCTGGGCATCTCCTGTTCAGATGATTTTTGGGCAAGCACTGGAATTTATTCATTAGTCCACTGATACTGCTTTGGTCCCAGTTCTTCTACGAACCTGAAAAGAGGCTGCCTATGTATTCTGTGTAGTCTCCTGGTTATATTAATGTATATAAAACAGGGAGCAGGCAACAGAAATAATCTCTTGTATTTCTTAAATTTAAGCTTGTATTGCTCCCAGAAATGAATTCAATTCTGAAACAATTTGAGACAACTAGTAAGAAAACAAACAAACCCCAAATTGGGTGCTGGAAAACAAGCAGGCAAATGCATTTCTCGCAAGCTGATAGGTGCTGGTGAATGTGTAGACAGATAGATTTCTCATTAGGCAGACATTTAATTCAGAATGTGTTTATAGCCACTCTAAATGGTCTGTAGCCCTGCAGAAGGTACATCATAGCAATTCAGTCTGCAGATGACAGACACAGATAACTGTGGTGAAGCCTTTGAGAAAACTGCTTAGAATTTTATAGCCTGTGGCATTTGGGGGAGAAAACTGATAGCTGCTGTGTGACTCAATTGAATGCTTAACAATTGGTGGCAGATTTTAGCTTTCTGGTTGGGCTGTTGATAATTGCTACCTTAATTTGATCTAGGTGACCTGGGGAGATCATAATTTCCAAAACAGGCCTTGCTTTCATTGATGAAAAATGTGACCTTGGACTACAGCTCTCAGAGTGCAAGGCAGTTTCAGATGAGATATGGATAATAGGAAAAATCTGTGCTCTTCTGCAGTGGAAAAAAAAACAAAAAACAAAACTAAAAGACTACCAAACCCAGAAATCTACCCCAAAACAAAATGAGCAGCTGTTTCTTAATGGTGTGTGGGTTTCTGACAAGAAAATAAACATTAATGGATCTTCACCAATAGCCTTAGAAACTAGCACATCAATTTAGCAACAACATAAATGTGCACACTTCTGCTGCATCTATTTATTTTTCTACAAGAAATGTCTGCCTCAGATAAGCTCCTAAACTCAAGCATTTATCAGATATGTAGTAGTCTGTACTGTAGCTTCAAAATGGGGTCACTTTCCCCTGTCTTATCTGTCCTAAGAAGTAAAAAATATGCACTATTTCCCATTTTGTATTTATTATAGAGTAGGAGCTACTAACTTTCTAATAAATATTTTGAGTTGGACTTGGTGAACAGGTCACTCCTGAAAGTGAATGATAAACAAAGAGCAGTCAACATCACAGGGAAGCAAAATGTCAGTTACTTAGGAACTTTGCAGTGGCTATTATTGATACACAAACATGGGAAGAAATTGTTCAATTTCACTTGTCATTGTGGATGGTGCATTGGTACGCTCTCAGGTTTGCAAGCTGGGAGATGGGATGGGGATTGTTACCCTGTGTAAGGAACGAATGGTTCAGCTACTATGTGAAAAGCTCTGTTAGCTCTCTTCAGTAGCAAAATAGTTTTTTCAAACACTGCTTTCTTCAGAGATAGTGCAGAAGACTTCCAAACTTGACTTTGTAGCAAGCAGCCCTTTTTTCTTGGTCCAATCAGTTTTTCCTTTTACCTGAAGGAAGAATTTCTGCTTCTCAGATTTCACCATTACCTTCCTTCTTCCCTTCTTGGGTGTTAACCTCAAACATTGGTGAAGAATTCATGAAAGAGACCTAAGTGATATGTTCTCAAGGGCACTATCTTTTATAGGATGACTAATATAGTTAGAAAAAAAAGAACACCTTTAAGGAATATAATCCCATCTTCAGGTCAAAAAGAAGCACATCCTGTATTCCTTGAATCCCTACCTAGAGGAAAATAGTGTCTAACAACCTTCTTCTTTTTATCTTTTCTTTTTTTATTTTTTAATTCTTTTTCACCCCCACTGCACAATGGTAACATCTGTACTCCCTCTAGCAGCACATCTAGGATTTCTCATTGGTAGGTCATTAATTTGAAAACTTTTACTGATTTATCCCCGTCTCTCGTGTTCTCTGTGTTAGGGACTAAAGATGAGCTTTAAAGCACAACAGGGAATGAAGACATAGAAGAGTGAAACCCCATTTTGAAACACAGTGGCTTTTTGGAGGAGCTTGCTGCTGCTTACAGATGCTGACATGAAAAGGGTACTTCTCATTACAGATAACAGGCTCGTGTTTCTGTACCTTAAGGTTCATTTGCAGGTCTATCACATCCTAGACAGTTGCTGAGTTGTCATCCATCATTATTGTGTGGACAGGCAGAAGGGTACTGGGTCATCGAATCTTCAGGAGGGAGCTGTGGCCCTCGCTTCTGTGCAGAAATTCATCTTGCTGCAGTAAGAGCTGACATGCAAAAGGTCAAATTACTTGACAGCAGACTGTCTCAGGAGCTAATCTACAGCCAGGCACAGCAGCGTCACCAGTGGTCAGCTTTTAGTCTGCTGATGGAGAGATGAAGGCAGCAAGTGTTGCTGCTCGTTGCAATCTTGACAAAACCAAAGGCTATCAGCTTTTTCTCCAGGAACAAATATATCTTGAAGTGTATGGAGTTGCTTTGTTCTGTTCTCATTTATGCCCTCTTTCTGATCCTAAATTTATATTATTTTTTTTTTCAATTTTGCTCTCTTTTTTAAAAGCAGAGGGGGGAACTTTTCTAAAAAGGCTGAACTGTCTACTCCAAAAAACATTCTTTTAATTAAAACGTATTTTCTATATCCCTGCCTCTTGTAGCCTTGGTCCACAGTAACACTACAACCATAATAACCAGGTTTGTTTTATAAATGTTGTATTCTCCAAACTTGTACCAAGAGGTGCTAAAAATATTTTTTTTCTTTTATGAAATGCATGTGTGATGAAACCTGATAGCTGTGTTTCACAGATCTTGTAACAGGCTTATGCTTCAGAATTACTCTTGAAAATAAAATAACATCATATCCCTTTAGTGGAAGCTTGAAAAAGCCACAGGTGATGAAGGCTTTATTAGTACTGCATTATCTGATGATGGCAGCTATAGCAGCTGAGAATATGACACAGGCAAGATCTCCTGGTCTCTCTGATTATATAAATGGTTGTTTTGTTCAGTAAGACATAGAAATGGGTGTTCTTATAAAATAACTTGCTTTTTGCTTTATCCAGTTCTCTAAAGGAGATAAAATGGGATTTTATTTGTAACTTGGTCTACCTTTCTTATTCCTGTTTGCTCCCAAAAGAATAATTCTTTGACTTACCTATGTGTGTAATAATCAAAGAACTCCACACATGGGGAGAAAGTGAGGTTGTTCAGTTTGTGCAATTAGAAGTCATAAAGCTGAAGAGGTGGTAGATCTGAGCTGGCTGGTGCATCCAACTGCAGGGAGCCAGTGGAATAGCAGCAAGCGATTCGGGAAGCTCTGTGTGGGAAGGAAAAAGATGTTGTAAATAACCAGCTGAATATTATTGCAGTTATCAGAGTTACTAGAAATGGTGCCTGGCTCCAGTCTGTAACAGAGGTGTGCCTGGCCTGCGTTCCCTGGCCACTGCATCCTCATGAAGCAGGATGCAGATGGCAGTGTTGTGTGGAGCACAGGAGCACCTGAGGATGCACAGTGCAGGTGCAGGGTACACAACTCCCAGCATGGGTTCCATTAACATTTGCTCGTGTAAGGTAGCATCAGAGCAGTGATGGCTTTTTAATGGTTATCTTGGTAATACTCAAAGTAGAAAAAACACATTTTGTAGTCATTTAAAGGCAATTTTCTGTTGACATTAAGATGCTTCTGTAATGTTGATAAATGTCTTCATTCTTACCACTTCTTCCTGTGTGAACAGTAATTAAAACAACGCCGTGGTTGAGTTCAGCTCCCTCTTCCCTCTGTTCCTTGCCCCCCACACTCCTTCAGCAGGGTTGGCTAATGTAATTTTTGTTAATTCCAAGTGCCAGTGAGTTCAACAACCTTCTCTATTCTTCACGTTGGTGTGCCCCAAAACTAACACACAGTTTTCATTATTTATGTTTTGCTTTACATGATTATATAATTAACAGTTTTTACTCATAAATCAGTAGGAGAAGCTTTATCTTGTTAAAACAGGCAATAAACTGTGTGATTAATTTTTTTACTGCAAGTATGTATTTTTTTATCTTGCTACAGTTTGGCAATAGCATGAAAAGTAGCTGGCCAGTATAAAGAACTTCTTTCAAAAACTCAGGAAATAGTTATTTCTATTAAAATCCAGAAATCTTACCTCTCATGATTTTACATTAGACTGAAATAATAAACTGCCCTTGATTTAAAAAAAGATAGTTACCCATGAAAAATAAATGATATTTAAGAGGTTTTGAAAACTTGTATGTTTATTCTTTTTAAAAAATCTTATTCCTCTGATTAACTTGTTTATGGCATGCAATTGAGTTTGTTTATTTCTGCCTATAAAATGATATACCAGAACATAATGTTGGTAAGTACTGCAGAAGTACTTTTGTCTAGATTGTGTGTGTGTATTGTAGCTCAGTCAGTGTTAAAATTTTCTTTGTTCTCCAAGTGCTTTCAAGTCACTGACCTAGTGACCTAGTGACCAAGTCACTGGCAGGGTGATGATGATTTTTTTTTTTTGTCTGTGTGTATCAGTTAATTCTCAGAATCCCTATTCTTTTCTTGACATCAAGTGAAGGGTATCAGCTGTTCCTTCACTCAAACTTCTCACTGTCAGTCATGACAAAACTAATGAATTTTCTTTTCTCTCCTTCTGTCTGCAGAAAGAACTTCCTCAGATAAAAGCTTTTTCTACTCTTTCACCTATCCCAGGATTCACAAAATGGCTTGTTGGTCTTCTCTCCTCACAAACAAAAGAACTGGAAAGAAATGAACTTTTTACAGAATCAGAACGGCAAGAAATCTCTGAGATCACAGGAGATTCTACTACTGAGACACTAAAGAAACTCTTAAATAACAACGAGTGGGTGAGAGCAGAAAAATTAGTTGAAGTTCTCCATTCACCACTTATGAGACTCTGTGCCTGGTATTTGTATGGAGAGAAACATCGTGGCTATGCTCTTAATCCAGTAGCAAATTTTCATCTTCAGAATGGCTCTGTGATGTGGCGGATAAACTGGATGGCAGACACAAGCCCTCGGGGTATTGCTGCTTCTTGTGGCATCATGGTGAACTACAGATATTTCTTAGAGGATAGGGCCAGCAATAGTGAGGCATACCTGGGGACTAAACAAATTAAAGCCTCAGAGCAGGTTCTTTCCTTGGTGTCTCAGTTCCAGCAAAATAGCAAGCTTTAATTAAATATTATGAAAACTAAGAGGAAGTATTCCTCACCTATAAAGAGCTGTAATACTTTGCAGTGTCTATATTTAAATGAGAATGTCCATTATTGAACTAATTTATTCAGCACAGCAGGATGCCAAGTTATCAAGATTACCAGTTATCTTGCTTACATTGCCATATATTCAAAACTTGATTTGCTTTGATTAAGTCACTGAAAGTTCTAGACATCTGTTATGTGCAAATGGGTTGGAGATAAGTATTAAAATTCTCTCAGTTACAACTAAGTAGTAACTTGAATGAAAAATACTTGATCCATACCATTATTCTGTTGGTAATAAACCTGTATAAACCATGTCTTTGAAAGGAGCTGCACTTGTCATAATACTACTATAGATAGTTTGGTACCAAAGTGCCTGGAAAGAAGTACTGAATGAAGGTAAATTTTTGGTCAAGTATGTTAGCAAAACAGTAATCTACAATTCTATTTCAATAGTATTTGTCTTTTTTCCCCTCAAACTCTCATGTAAAACTTCTTGGTGTTTTCCTTTTTCAAACCCACTAAAAATCTCACTGAATCCTTGCTTTGCTGGAGCATGGAAAAGCCTTGCATTAATATTAATGAAAAATCAGGATCTCTCAGTGCAGCAGGTATGTAGTATTATATTAGTACTTTTATCTGTTAAAATATAATGAGCAAGAAGGAAATGTTCAAATAGGAGGAGGAAAGAGAGACTGAAACTTAAGGATCAGTTGAGAAGTTTCCAAATATGTGTATCATATGTTGAGTCTGGTAATTTTTTTATGTTGAGAAAGAGCTTTTTTAATAGAGACCTGCAAACCAATAAAATAAACTTTCTCAATAAATCATGTCCTGTGTATTTCAGCATGTACCTTCTTTCACTTAACAGCCCTCCTTGATAACAGCATGGCCAGAGCAGGACCATCGTAACAGAATTTCATGCTGTTTTGAAATTTCTGATTTATTCTGTGTCTGATCAAATTCCAGTCCTGTTTTCAAGAAAAGAATTATACAGAGAAATTGAAAGTGATAGAGTTCCTGCTCGTGTATGGAAACAGAAGTGATGAAAGCTGTAAGTGTCCAATTAGCCTTTCTCCATGAATGAAATTATATAGTGGGCTGCACATTTTTCGTATTCATTATTAGAAAAAAATCCCATCCTTTAAGCTGGTAACGTGTTAAAGGAATCTCTTATACATACCTTCCAAGCAGAGAAAAGCTTGATTTGGTTTCTGTTCATGGTAGATTTTGCAACACTGGTAGCTAAAGGAGAGATCATGTGAAAGCTTCAGGACACTTCTGTCACCTTCTGTTACTATGTGTCTAGAAAGGAAAAGTGGTGGCTGGTTTCAGTGGTTCCTGCCTCAGTGAGCAATAGTAGCTGCTGTGCTGTTAGGTGCAGCATATGAAAGCATCACAGTTTCACAGCTCCATCCTGCTTTGGAAAGCAAATCAATAAAAGTCATGTTACTTTGTCACTTATGCTTAATTTTTGATCAACTTATGCCATTTTTCTTGTCACAAGTGTAAGGCCTCTGTAAGTTTTGTTGAGTTGAGTAGCACCTGTGTTCTAACATGGGTTATAGAGGCCAAAATATTGCTTGAATGGCAGATACCCAGTTTATTTGCAGATGCAGAGCCAGCACAAAGTCCTATTAAACGAAAGGAGTAGGTCCTTCTTGAATCAGACAAGCTCTCCATGTATTTCACTGTAGTTTATTTTAGTTATTGACTGTCATAACTACAAAACATGCCTCCTGTGGTCTCCTTGTGGAAATGGGTACAAAGGTGTATTAAACTGGATAAAGTAGCAGTAGTCTTGATTCTTCAACCTCTTGAAAGGGAAACTCCCCTAAAAAGGGGGAGATTAGGGTTATGATCAGCATGCAATGAGCAGTTTGCACATTTTTAGCATTGGTGTCTTTAGAGTATAAGGAATAAGCAATCACATGTATTGTCTTTTTCAGTTCTTCCAAAAGCATTTGAATTTTTCAATAAACTTGATAGAGCAGCAGATCTCTTGAAGACACTCCTTTCCAAACACAACAAAGATCAGGTGGAAGAAAAGGACTCCATTAATACTGCTCAGAGGTGAAAGCTTCAAACGTTTCTCAAGCAAACATGCTAACATTAGGATGGCGTGTAGATGTTTGTCACCATTTAGTACCTGTCTTCAAAAAAGTACTCAAAAATGGACCTAAAGGGAAGTCCTATGCCAGAAGCCTGTTCAGGTGTGTTCCTGCATTTATTCAAGTGACTTGTCTGCTGATTGATATTTTTCCACGTGCAGCTGCCGTAAGTCTTCCATTGAGTACACTGAGACAGTGAGTATGTGGTACACAGGGCACTAAGGGAAGCTGAATTGCCTTGATGTGTCACATCCAGGCTAGGTGCTTATAATTAGGGAACTAAGTGTAGTGTAAGTGGCTTAGATTCAAGGCACTCTATAGTCAGACTCAAGTTTTGTTGCTGAGATACAGCAATATGTAATCTGACATGCTGGATAAGTTACTAAACTTTAGACTTAGATTGCAGCTGAAAGCCCCAGGACAGCTTAATGTGGGATTCTGTCTTCCAGTCACTGTTTTCAACTGTGGTTTGTTATGGCAGTGCCTGGAAGGCATTACCCATCTGATAAGCCTTGCAGTAGAGGGTAATTCGCACAACACATGTCAAACTTTGTTAAAATTGTCATGGTTTGTTGGCTTCTTCGCATTCGATACCAGCAGACTCATTAGCTACTCCTGGAAAGAACTTGAGCTCGTGTCCTGAGGTTCTCTTAATTCCCTCAGTGGTGCAGGGCTGGAAGAACAGCTTCTGACATTTCAGCCAACTTTTTCACTTGTTATCAACAAGCCTTATCAACAAGTCTGGTATCAACTGCAGATGCTTGCTGTCTGTACAGACTGCTTAAGGTGTAGCTCAAAAGTTCTCTTTTACTTTGGTTTGTGAAATTCTGCCATTGTTGAAGTCAATGGGAGATTTGTTTTCTTAAAAAGTGTGGGATTTGGGTTGTATTGATTGCTTTGTCACAGCGAAGTCTTTACAAATGCAAACTCAAGATTTATCTGCTGCCAAGGCTGTAATGAACAAATGCAAATAGTGATTTTTATTTTTTTTTTAAAGGAGTTCCATTCATTTTTATATGGCTGTTTCTGGAGGTGCAATAGCTCCCTGCAGGATGCATTGGATAACTGCAATAGATCACCTATTGAAAAACAGAAGAAGGTTGTATTGCGTTTTTGTATTATGTATCAATATCAACCTCTTCCTCCTTATCATCTCTTAATAGTGGGTAGAATTAACAATTGTAATCTCTGAAAGGCAGCACCTGCACCTAGTAGCTGAAAGAGATAAACTAGGCAGGCATTGGGTCGGTTGAGGAAACAAAAGATACTCTGGTTCCATTTTTAAAAAATGGCAATCAAAAAAGCAATTTTTGCTGCAGTTGTTCAAACTAATAGGCCTTTTTTTTTTTAAAGAATAGGAAGTACAAAGGAAATTAAGGTAACTAATTTGCTGAAACAGATATGCAAAGTTCTCCCCTCAATGTGATTTTTAAACCAGACAGACAATTCATGAACCCAGTTACTGGGGATTTGGCTGGAATAATTTACTGAATCTTAACTAGAGTCAGAATTTGGGAGTGATGGGAGGAGTGGTAGAGAAAGGGAAAGAATGAGAATTAAAATGACCAAGGTTGTTTCTGCTTAATTACAAAAAAAGGAAATGATGCGAGAACTTTAAATAGTGAAAAAACCATTAAGTTACTACAGTCTGTATCTAAGAATATATTTGGATAGACTTTATGTTTCAGAACAGTATTTAAAATGCAATTTAAATATTTAAGATATGTTTGCTTACATTTTTTAAATAAATACTGTGTTTTTTTCCAAAGAATACTCTCCTGACAAGATGGCCTTGAAAGTTCATATACTTACTGCAAGTAAAGCTCTCATAATGAGTTATGTTGAAGTTAGGAGGATGGCTTTAGGGAAAGGATAAAGTTTTAATTAGATTTTTGAGTAATCATCTTTTGAGTTCTAACTGAATTTCAGATAGTTCTGTTTGAAATACATATTACATCATAGATCTTTGATCTCGTACTCAGAATCTGAAGCTCTATACTTTATTTATGGCTCACTAGTCAAGCCTTTCTTTAGCATGACAGTTGCAGATTTTGTCATGAGATGTGTTTCTCTGTGGTGCTTGATGGGATTGTAGCTCTGCTGCAGTAGAGGCATGGCAAGTGCTGCAGAGCTGTGCCTGACAGAAGAATCCCACTAATTCTGAGAGCCCAACATGAGATGACTGCAGCTTGATTCTAGCTAGTACTTTTGTAGCACGTTATTTGTGCAAAGTGGAGTTTGTTTGTTGACTGTAGTCTACACTGCTTGACAACTTTATGGATTGGGACTCAGCTGTCTCTTGCCTCAAGGCTCAAAAACAGTGGGGGAAAAAAACCCCTGCTGTGCCTGTGAAAGACTGGATCCGGGCTGGTACTTCAGAATCTTAGAGAAAATATGGGAAGAGGCCCCAGTAAAATTCAGTTCTGTGGGTGGACATCAGATCTCTGCTTCTCAGCTGCCCATTGACCCCCTTACTGCATCACTCCCCTTCCTGTTTAGCTTTGGTCATGCTTCCCCCCCCTTCTTCTTTTGGTGACCAGCAGCAGAACTGTTGCCACAGGAGAGGGTTTGCTTGCATCCAGTTGAAGTGCCCAGCACTGCACCCTGCTCTGGCTGCCAGGGACACAGCCACAGGGGAAATTCTCACTCAGAGCCTGCAATCCCAACGTGGAGCATGCTGGGTACAGCTAAATGCTTCAGAGAATTTAGCTGTCTGATTACTTTTCCCCTGAGCCTGTGCAAGCAAAGATTTTCAAAGGCTTAAAATCAGAACAGATTTGTCCGTCTTTCATGGGAACAAAGTGATATTCCACTTTCATCACCAGAGCACTGGGAGGGGAGGAGAAAGGTGCTAAAGCACCTCTGTGAACCAGCAGTAATCTACATACACTTGCACAAAATGATACCTGTTCCTCGTAACTTTGTTCTGAAAGAAATATCTAGGGCTTTTCTCCTCACTGGAAATTTTTACTAACAAACAGTTACTTACAATGGTGTAAGGGTTGCACAGGAACTTTCAAGCTCAAGGGACTAATTCAGCACAGAGAAAGGCAAATAAATGTACAGTATTTTAAAATAATACAGGGCTAGCCTAATTAGGGACATCTGCCCACTGTTTCCATTCCAACTTTTCCCAGTCCAGGGGTACCCTTGACAGATCTGTGGTGGAAAAACAGAGTTATATTTGATTGTAAGAAATTATTCTGTGGGTCAGAGCAGCATAGGTGTATTTCTGTTTTTCAATATGCATCTGATTAGATAAGATGACTCAAAAAAATCATAAAACCAAAAAATACTATTGTTGTAGATCCCAGTTACACCGTTTGATCAGGAGCCTGTGAAATGTTAGATGAGAAAGAACATTAACAGAATGAATGGTGTAGGAGTGAACGCTTTTAAAACAGAACAAGGTTGATCTCACTTCTGCATAGATTTATCATTTCTTATCCAGAAGGAAATGATTTGGAGGATTTGAGTATATTCAGGCTGAAACAAGTGGCTGAGAAAGAGCAGGTTTTTGATATAAAACATATTGAAGTAAAATATCATGTGAGTGCTTTGCGCTTCCCTGACTCGCCCACTTATACACCTAGGTCATTGTTAATGTAATGGGATTTATTAAGAGGAATTTATTTATGGTGTTGGCACTTCTCTTGTTCTCTCTCCTCCCTCTCTAATGGAGAGTGTGTATGTACTACTGGTATGTGTTTGCTAGGCTCTAATGCACACATAAAAGAAAAAGGTAGGAGGAAAGAAAACACTCATGTTGTCTTGTTTGTAGAAAACTTCTTAATGAGAATAACCCAGTGTTTGAGATGAATACATGTTTGAATCTCTTCTTGGAAGTAATCAAGCCAGTTTCTTTCTTTACCCACCACTAAACTCTAGGGTGGTTCCAGGTTTATGTGAGGAGAATAAATGATAGAAAAATCTTAACTACTGGCATATTCCACTTTTTCTTTTCTCGGTGAGTTTATTTATTGGCATATCAGTGAGCATCATTTCCCATAACCAAGCTTATAAAAGTGGGTGAGAAGAGAACAATACTTAGATAATCTGACTTATATAGGATTGAAAACTTCCTGCCCACAGATAGACAGCTGAAATACTGGTTCTATTGAAATCAACGTCAAAGCTCCTAATGACTTTCATGGAGCCAATAGTGATTTGTCTGTCTGCTTGCTCATTTGGTCCATCTTGATTTATCTCAGGTTTGCTCTTCCTTCTTGTGCTTATTGCTCTTGATGCAGCCTATCAAGCCATGCAACCCCCTATGATAGCTCTGTGGAGAGATATTTAATTTGATTTGCTGCCGTCCCCAGGAGTTTATTCTTTGTCAAACAGCTGCCTGTTGCAGTGAAACCTCAATATAGAAGAGCATAATGGTTTATGGATGGAGCATTTAACAACCACTTCTGAATGGCATATGTCTGAAAAATATGTTCAAAACATAGTTGTGGTATATGCAAAGGCCACTGTTCTGAAACAGTTATACACATACATCTAAAAATTCAACACAATAGAGAATTGCCTTACAAGTGTATTCAAGAGTTTACAAACACCTCTGCTATTTGAATGCTTCTCTACTGTATATTTTAGCCCATTATTTCTGGTCAGGTTCTTAATATAAGAATAAGGTAGCTTCAGTATTCATTCCTGTGCTTTGTTACTCTGCCATTCTTAATCTCCATCGCTGCATGTTGCTCTCTCTTCCCTCTACCTCAAAAGAAAAAAAAAAAAAAGATGAAATAAATGTCTACTGAGGATGACTGAAAAAATCCATGTTAGCAGGAAATTAACTGAGATTGCTAAAGCAAAAAAGACACAGAAAGGCACATCATTTGCATGTGTTAATGGGAATAAGGAAACTAAAAAATAGAAAGTGCCTGTGCTCCACTGCTGCCACAGCAGTCATTTGTAGCTACCCTGACACTGATCTACTGCTGCTGGCTTTGTGCCAGAGTACATCCAGTAAGTGAAGTCCTGCCCTTGGTGAAAGTGCTTTGATATCAATTTCAGTAGGGCCTGGATTTTATGCACTTTTTTTAACAGAACGATTAATTCCTATTACTCCTATTTGTACACACTCTCAGGATCATACAGGTGAGCAGTAAAACTGAAAACAGAAGCACCAGAGTGTCATATTCAAATGACATTTTCAACTGGACCTAAAAGTGCTGCCTTAAACCTTAATGAAAGTGTCATGGGAGCTGGATGCCACGTTTCTTAACAACTTGCCTGCCCACTCTTTCCTTGAGGTGATATCCACCCACATACTCTACATCACTTCAGGCAGTTACTTCCCCTAAGACCTTCCAGCTCAGTGGCTGCCAGGATTATTCACAAGCATATTTCAGGGCTCCAAAGTCCTCCCTGGCATTTAAACTATTTGAGCCAAACTGAGATGATAAACTCCGTAGGCAGCACGGCTGAACAGGAAAGAAGTTTTGTGAACATGCCCTTATTATTATCCTTTGAAAATCCTGACCCCATAGATCAAATCCTGGCTTCAGACAGAGCAGAGGAGATGGTCTGTGTCTACAAGGACCCTTTTGAAATGAAGCTGAGCATCATGTATGTGGAGTCAAATTCAAGTTTGCCTTGCCTGATCAATTCTGCCCGGTGCAGTTGTATTGTTGCTTGGCCCAGGTCCTTGCTAATCCCCTTCAACTGATTTACCACCTGGATTTGTGAAGTCTGTATTCATCCAGCTCCTCACACAGTGAGGAATTACCAATACGTGGATTAAATACTCACACATGTACAGGTCTGTTCCCTCTTAGGAGCATCTGAACAGATGCAAACCCAGCCAAGCTTGATTTCTAGATCCCAGCATCATCTCACGGGCTCGGCAGCTGGTACATTGAATAGGTATGGTCCAAAGTACCAAAGGACTATTTTTCACAACGATGCTTCAATGCCAGAGCCATGCTTTTCAGGCAGATATTTACTTCTAAAGTGTCTTTGGTGAATCCCAGTTCTTGAAAATCCAGAATTCCAACAGATACTCTTAAAACCAAACCAAACCAGTTTATTTGAAAGAGTTATCTTCTTTCTCAGATAAACCATGAACAAGAATTCCATACTTTTGTTAACTGGTGAGTAATGCATTTAATGGCAGCTCCATGCTAATCATCACATGAAAAAAATGGACTATAAATTTACTGGGGTTTACAGGGGTGTATCTCCAATTTTGATTCTGTTCGTTTTCTTTATAGGAGTTGTCAACATTTGTCCTCAAAATGTTTTGGTTTTGAAGACTAACTACCAGCACAAATCTGTCATCAGAATTTCTTTGGGATTAGGGAGAAAAAAATCACTCTTCCTCACATGCTGTCAATCAAGTGACTGACACTTATATTACAGTCTCAGCTGAGTACTTCACATGAAACTATGGCATATTACTGCAGACTTCCAGGGAATTGCCCTTTTTGAGGAGAAAAAAGCAAGGAAAAATGATATTTACCTTCTTGCACTAGGGTATGTCTGTACACAGGAAGGAAATTTCATAAGCTTGTTCTGTGAGTGACAGACAATCCTAGAGTGGTCACACGTGTTCTAGCAATAAGAAGCATCAAGATATTTTGAGGGCAAAATCTCCCAAATAACTAATCCAAGTATATCAGAAAATAGACTTAATCAGTAATAGGATTAAAGTCCTGATCCGTATTTTACTTCATAATTTCTGTATGAAACATTGAAACATTGTATCAACAGTGTTGCAACATTGTATCAACAGTGATTCAACATAGTCTCAAAAGTGCAACATTGTATCATAGTGTTGCAACATTGTGTCAACAGTGCAACATTGTATCAACCATGTTGCAACATAGCATCAACAGTGATTCAACATTGTCTCAAAAGTGCAACATTGTACCATCAGTGTTGCAACATTGTATCAACAGTGATTCAACATTGTAGCAGCAGCACAACATTGTATCAACAGTGCAACATTGTATCAACAGTGTAACAAATACCCATGCCAGAATACAGGAGCAGAATAATTAAAAATAAAATAACATTTTATTTTGTTATTTTAATTTTTTTTTCTTAAATTACTATTATTTTAAATGTATCTGAAGGTACCAGCTGTTAAGTCCCCCTTATGTCTCCTGGAGTCTTCCTAGCCTGCTGACCATGTCCAGGTTTTGAACATAGCTTTTTTTCACCCTTCTGGAGCCCTGATGAGCTGCTGATCTGAATGCCATGAACACGAGCTCTTCCGAGAGCTGCTCTATGCTCCTTGTGGGGCCTCTGCATCCAGATATTCCCATTTGTTCTTCATTCACATCAATATTCCCCTTTCCATTGCAGTTCTCTGTGGTTCTACCCGAAGTCTCAAAGAGGCTATCTGAGTTGAAATCCTCAAAAAAGGTCTGTAGTTTGTTTCAGAGCTTGCAGTCTCCATGGTAGCCTTTACAATACTCTCTGTGCAGTTTTTTGCTGTGCATTGTGAAATACTGCATTGCTATTCTTAAACCTAACTTTAGTAATTGTTTCATACAACCCTTCAGACAGTAAATCTTTTCTGTATAATAGTAATGCAGTGTCATCTTCTGGAAAATTACTGGCTCTATTTAATCAGGTTTATGGGATGAATGTACCCCCCTAAATAATGAGACTGTGGTTTGTGTGTTTTCAGTCGAGTTTGGTGCCTTGAGCTTCAGGTCTTTTCTGCTTCTTGGAGAGTACAGAAGCTTCAGGATATAGCAAAGAGGTCTTAGGAACATTTCAAAATAAGAACAAAGTCATCAACAAAGGAGAGTAAACCAAAGGTGATTGTAGGAGAAAATTGGATTAAAGTGAAACATCACAGGTCTCACTCCTGCTGGGTCAGCATCAGTCTGCCCTGAATCTTCTGATGTCCTTGATGATTTTCCCGAGGAATTTGAAATGTTGCTTTTTCTGTGCTCAAACAAGAAATGTACTTATGTATTTTTAAACAAGGTGGGTTTTTTGTCTGGATGTATTGTTCTCTGAGTACAATGTTGCTGTGCATCTCAAGTGGGCGAAAAATCCAACTGGAGAAGCACAGGGAGGTCTGATAAATACTGCTTGAAGTAGAGAATGAAAAATGTCTGGAGGCACCAATAAAACATGCTAACAAAAAGCATTTATGGCTTTATGGCAAACCCATCCACATCTCTAAGATTCTGGAGAGGACATGAGTACATGTTCAGGTTTTGTATGTTTATTGCAGATTATTATAGGAGTGATCTGGGTTATATTTTGACGCCTTATTTATGAACAGAGAAGTATAGAAGAATGTAATATGTTCAGT
Source organism: Aegotheles bennettii (assembly GCA_013398125.1). Lineage (NCBI taxonomy): Eukaryota > Metazoa > Chordata > Aves > Caprimulgiformes > Aegothelidae > Aegotheles > Aegotheles bennettii. The sequence goes on along the minus strand of VZRW01011158.1, from coordinate 892,074 downwards.
TTGTGAAACTACCAGCTATAGAGTGAAAATCAGAGGAAACTTTAAGGAAATTAGCACTATCTTTTGACTCAGTGGAACTTTCCCAGCTTACCCTGCCCTAGTATATAACTCAATAAGTGTAAAAAACACATTAAGACACATGAAGATATGAAATATAGCAGCATGAAGATTGTTTTTGCAATCCTTTCTTAAGTGGCTTAGGATTACTGTTTTATAAGGGAGAGAATTTATCTTGAAATTGTTCAAAGGGACAAGGAGCAGCTGAGTATGAAAATCATCAGAAGCAAACACGTAAAATTCCAAATCTTCATTTTTCTTACTAATTTCCCCCACATGAATCCAAGTCAGGCTGCTTCTCTACTTATTTCTGTACTATGACAGTACTTTGTTGATAGCTACATATACTAAAACATGCACACTACCTGTTTGTAGGGTTTTTTTGTCCAGTAGTGTCTGTAATTCTTTCTAATCTACTTAAGGGATTTCACAAAAGTATTAACATGAGCCAGAAAGCATAATGTTGTTGTTCTGTCATAGAGTAACATGGATATGCTTTAATATAGGTAATGTCTGTGCTTCATACCTCAGCTTTTCTATACTTTACCATTTTCTTCCTTTTCATTTATTGTGTTCACTATGAAAATATGTTGGTTCTCTCCATCCCTGTCTATGTGATCAATAATTCATCATGAGATTTTTCCCAAACAAACCCCTGGAAGAGGTCTAGGTGAGACTAGACACATTGTCAAGGGGTCTTTCAGAGTCTTCATTTTATCAGCTCTAGTGCAACAAGCTACGAGTCTTAACCCTATGAGTGTTTCCATTTCTTTGACTTAATTGTTGATGTACTCTGATGAATTAGGACTACAGGTTGTATCAACATTGTATCAATTTACATCAGACAAATCCAGCCTCCATTGTCTATGCTTTCCAAGCGGGGCAGATGTGAGCTAGCTCCATTCTGGAAAGCATAGAGGCATATTAATGAAATGATTGGTTGAGGCTCATAAGCTTTGTTGATGAGTTAACTTGGGTACAAGTCTGGACCCAGGTGTTTAAACAGTTTTGGATCAGAGCAAGCTCACATCCTACCAGTTATAGCACAGACAGTCCACGTTTGCCATTCTCTTACCTCTGCAAAAGGGAGATGATCAGATGGGACAAGTGCTGAAGCAAGAGTCAATATGTATGGATCAGTGCCTTACCCAGGGCTCTGCGAGATGTCCTCGGCCAGCACCACTGGGCCAAGTGCTCGAGTTTGTGTGCCACATCCTTTGCAAAACCTGGACATATGCTGATGCTGGTAACCCCAGTACAGCATTAGGCTGCTGGCAAACTGGGAGGGTTCTAGACTGGGAGTACTAAGGCTTCTGATCCATGCCTATTTAAACCACTTTCAGAGGCAGAAAATACATTTTTGCTGCATTTCAATGCCTCTGCAAAAGATTTACCAATATCCTTGTTTACAGTAGACAACATACCCAAATATTCTAAGGTTTGATTTGGCCACTGAGTTTACAAAATAACAAACATAATCCCTCCATCCTCCACTGAACAGCTGGTGCAAACTTATTAAATGGCAACCTCATTTTGTACTGGCTTCTGTTGGGTTTTCAGCTATTCTGCTGTCTGCAGAGTGTGCTCACTCCACATGTTCTTCTTTCTTTTCTGTTTTTCCACTAACCTTTCCTCTATTTACTTATTATTTGCATTTCAGTACCTACTGTTTTGTATGATGTTTGGTGCTTTGCTTCATGTAATACTACCTTTGATCTAAGGACTGCTTTCACATCGCCCCAAATGCTGTCATCCTTCTTGACTTCTCATTCTATGATATTTCTGAACTACTTTTAAAATCAACACTTTGTAACCTTTTCTAATTGCACTCCCTCCCCTTCCACTCTGTGTTTGAAAACTTCCCATATTCTTATTATGACACACCTCTTCATTGCTGTCTGGCTTCCCATCTGCTCACTTTTCTTTGAAACCTCAGCCTATTCCATACACATTTCTATGCAGACAATCTCTGTCAGTGATATTGGTCCCCTGTGAACCAGCAGATATTTAGAGTGCCTTGGTGTTCAGCTTTCCTCCTATAAGATACAAGCAACACAGAATATGGTTTTATGGCTATTTTACTTAAACTATACATAGGAACAATAAATTCCTGGGAAGAGACAGTCACACACAGAGCATGTGCAATCACTCCAGTAATTAACCCAGACATGAATACCTGGCTCCCACATGAAAAAAAAGTTTATTCTAACTCTGGAAAGCTTTTACTACATACGGGATACTCGCTTGTTGCTTGCTGCAGTTTTAGCCACAATACTTACATTAATTTACTACTTCTTGACTAAAAAGTTCTATCATATATTAGGACAAAAATTTAAAAGGTGTAAAAGTGCTGCTTAATGGATTACCTATAGCTGTGGAAGTGTGGGTGCAAGTGTCTCACTAAATACATAGACGTAGATAATTCTTGCTTTCTCTTCTTCCAGGCAACATTTTTTTTTCCTTTATAACTCATCCCTGGAGAAAGGTTCATGAGTGAAAAATCATTGCTAACTTCATTTTTTGCCTTTGCTGTGAATTTCTTTCCTGGAGCAATAATAAGAAATAATGGGTGTAATGCTTTCCTTCAGGATCCACAATATGTAACAAATTGTCTGTTGTTTTATTTGTTGTTGCCATATTAAATTTAACTGTATTAATTTTTCTCCTTGGCTTATCTATTTTATTGTAACTTCAGAGAGCCTTCCAAACCTTTTTGTAATATGATTTTAGAAGCCAGATCAGTTTTGTAGTTATATGTGGATTCAGGTCTCAAGTCTCCCACTTCCTTCATGGTTTAACTTTAGCAGTTCCAGTTATTTTTTGAGCAATCACCAATAACCAGTTGTAGATGTCCAGCTTAATTAAGCAGATAGATTGTAAAGCAAAATCAGTCAGAGGTTACAACTTAAACTGGCATAAGAAAAGAGGTTTTTTCTTTGTGTCCCCAAAAAGCAGACCAGCTGAGCCACAGAAATCAGTGTTTTATTACTCTTAATCCCTGTATGTCTCAATTTACCTTTTTGTGAGATGGTTGTAGTGTATAATTGATGAGGAAGGAATGTTCAGTCTGTTTAAAGCTTGTGAAACACTGCACAGCTCTAAGTGGATGGGAGCTAAATTAAATGATGATATTATTTTCTGTCATTGTGACATGGTTCTGCTTAAAACAGATTTGCAAAGAATGGCTGCATGAGTGTATTCTTTTGTCATATCTGAGCAAATTTGGTAAATTCGAGGACAAAAAAAATTCCTCAGTTACATCTTTGTGACCCCCTTCATTAGTTCATTAGTTGGAAGAAGAGAGATTTGAAAGTGTATGTGGTATGAATAATAACCTAGTGTTCACTTTTTGGTCTGCAGGTCCAATTTATTTTGACAAGTGAGGAGTCTCATTAATTAAGGATGGGAAAATGAAGGTTAGAGAATTTGAAGTCTGCGCTGTCTGGGTCAGACTTGCTGGGACCTGGTCTATGCAGATAGTCCTTGTCCACCTGGACAGAAGGTTGGAGGGACAGAGTCACAACGCAGTCTACCCCATCCTTCTAAGTGCTTTGGGAGTGGTTCCAGCTGAGTAATGCAGTCACAGAACACAATTCATCCTCACTCAAGGATAAAGTGGCACTCAGGTGCAAGACTGATCCTTTGCTCTTTCTGTCAACAGCACAGAAAACACCTCACTGGCCTTTATCTCCTGGTAGACACCCAAACCATTCCACCATGCTGCTGAGATCTATGCTTACCTGTTGACCAGCCTGATAAACATCAAAACACAGAGATTTTTTTTGTGTAAGTTAAAGAAAACAGGGTTTGCAGGAATATAAATTATCCTTTGAGAGCTCTCTCAGAGCTCTTAAAAGAAAAAAAAAAGGTAAATAGCACATAAAAATGTTGATTTAAAAAGTCTTTTCAGTATCTCTTCAGATCTGAAGAGTATATATCTGTTGTCATTTTCTTTCCTGCTTCTTTGTGTTTTTGAAAATATACAGCTGTTTCCTCTACAGAGGTAATGGATTTGAGGACAGTTGTTGATTATGCTGCAAATAATTGAAGACCTTTCTTTCCATGGTATTCTTAAAGGTTCAGTTTTACAGTCACTATAAATACAGAATCACTGCTTGGGCATTTCAGCCAGCAAATAGGAGCTCCCATTTCATGGACATATTAAACAGTGAAATGTAGTTTTAGGAGCATAAGCATGGAAATAATGACTGCTGAGTTCTTTGGCGTAAAGGCATGGGTTGGTGTGGGGGTGTTTGTTTCCTCAATTCTTTCTGGCTAATATTTGCTGAGTGATTTTTCAGAAGTAATTTAATCTCTTTTGGCTCTTTTGCAAAATGGGTAGCATTCTGTTCTTACTCACATAAATGCTGTTTGATGGTACACTGAGATCCTGGAGTGAAAGCTGCTACGTAACTTCAAAACATTGTCATTAAGCTAAAAGTGAAGCAGCATCATGAAGTATGGAACGAGCTACTAAAGCCAGAGGCAGAAAAAATACAAAGGTGTTTTACGCTGGTGTTCTAGATCTAGATGACTTGTTAGGGCCTTCGTAGATTGTTCCAAAACTGACCAGTGCTTAATCCAAGCAGATCCCAAACAAAGCAGGGCAACAGTTTTAAGCAGGAGAATTTGAGGTCTTCATCTGCAGCATAGTCTTTAGTATAGATAGTAATCTGTTTCTTTTTCTTTGGCTTCCATTTCAGATGGGAAGGTTTTGCCTAGCCAGCTCAGTTTGGCTTTGCAGGGAACTCTCGCATTACATTCTTCTGATAGTGGTAAATTGTAGTGCAATTGTAGTTTAACAATATATGAAATTACTATTATGTTTGCAATCTTTTAATTTTGAAATTTCTTCTCATAGCTGTAAACAAAAAAAGACTGTCTTTCTTTTCTTGGGGAAAATTAAACATGCATTTTTACTCTATTATTATTGAATGCCACTTACGTTATTCCACTTCCGTTATTCCCTTCCAAAGAACGGAACCTTGAAATAATAACAACAACAACAATAAACAACAACAACTTACTTACCCTTGCATCCACCCTATGGGTAATCTATCCTTTACATTACAAAAAATATTTGTAATAATCATTAAAAAATTTACACATCCCACCAGTATTCACTTCCAAACCCAAGCTACACATTTTTTCTTGGCACCTATGCATATTTAATATACTTTGAGACTTATAAAACAATATGTCTTAGGCTAAAAAGCAGACAGCTGTTCAAAGCAGTTTTTAATCATGGTCTTGGCCTGTAGCTAACTGTATGCTTATAATATATAGTAGTAACAGTAAATAAAAGGCAAAGAAATAATCAAGAAATATAATCAAGAAAGAAGAAAATAATCTCCCTTAATAAAAAGGTGGTTGCATCACACAGTCATGACACCAAGTGCCATTAGGATGTTGGGTCTCCATTATCTGTAATACCTGAAATATTTAATTTGCAGCTGTGAGCAATCTTTAACATACAAAAAGGCTGGACTCATGCAAAAGTAATTTGAAAGTAGTCAAATGCTCCAGCTTTCAGCCTCTCTTTACTGTCTGAGATATGATTGCTGTACTTTAAAATATATTTTTCATACTGTAAGATCCCTTATTTGCTCTATTGTGTAACTTTAACTATGTCTTCTTTCCCTCTTCCTTTTGTTTGGGGTCTATAACAAGTTCAGGGCTGGTGAATTGCCATTAAGGGAAAGACTGCAGTGTCATAAAACCACTGTGAAGTCAGGGATTCGGTCACAAGATATTAATGAGAGGGGTAGGTATAAAATCAGGAGATTCAAATCAATGAAGCCATCCTATAGGAGGAATATTGGCACTGTATTTTCCAAGGACATGTTATTTGCACAGCCATGAAGACCTGCATGCTCACTGAAGTGCTTCATTAAATTCCCATTTGTGGGATCAATTCACATATATTCATTGGCAAGATGCAGCTCTGAACAGTAAAACATTCTCAGGGAGACCTGGAATTTCTATTGTACTATGACATTCCAGATTTTACAAACTTGAGTAAATTTGGAGTTAGGTATCTTTGCAGAACTGATAAGGAGCACATGCATGTGAAATAAAGAATACGATTTCATGTGGCAACACAGGCAGAATTACATGACTTGATGCAACAGATGTGCTAGTTTGTCCTGAGGACCCACAGGCTGGCCCCTAAAGTGAGATAATACACTTTATTTCTGTTGATGTCACTTGAATTACGATGGCTTACTCAAGCTGAGGATCTGATCCTCTATGTTAGGTGAAATAGTTACTTTGAGCTATAACAGAATAGAACTGTGATTGTGGGAAACCGAATTAGTCATAGATGATAATTCCTGAGCACTGGCCTGAAGCTCTGCTCAGGGCACAAGAAGCAATAAGGTGAGGTGTTCCCTAGTTCAGAGCATGAACGTGAAGTCTTTATGCAAGTTAAGCTGCTGGGAAATAAAGCTAAGCTCACGTTGTGTTGTGCTTTTAACCGTCAGTGTGTTTATGTGAGAAGGCAGTGGGAATGAAAACCTGTCAGAAACCTTGATCAGTCTGGGAGGTTTATAATATGCTTGTAAAAATATACTGCGGTCTATGGCTTTCATGTGATAGCTCTTAGGATGGAATCACAATTTTTTAAATAACAGATACTTAAGTCACAGGAGAGCAAGTCATAAAGAAAATTGTACTGAGATATTTTTCTCATGTTAAAAGGCTTTGTGACTCTAACAAATGAAATCTTTCAGCCTTCATCAGGCAGCCTCTTATTCTGTACATATTTATTCATATGCTTAACCTTGGGCTCTGTGAATTGTCCCATTAATGGCCCCCTTGATGCTCTGCTTTAATATCAGTTAGTTAAGCTGAGTAACAGCAAGGAACCCTGGAGAGAGATCAGAATGCTATTGCACTAAGTGCTGTACAGACACAATAAAACAGACAATCTCTGCCCCGAAACTCTTCCAGGTAAAACCAGGAGAAAACAGATGGATACAGAGAAGCAGGCTCAGAAAGAGTATAGAAAGTGCCAAAATGTTATGGTAAGTCTGAAAGTCAAAAGCCAGGCCTGGCTGTTGGCAGGCTTGATGCTACCTAAGGGTTTAAAAGAAGACAAATAAGTTGCTTGGAGGTACTTGAAGTGTACATGCCTTGGGGGTGAAGCAGTGAGAGGACAAATGAAAAATCCCCCTGGAAAACTTAAAACCAGTAGGATGAAAATTATGCATATACACAAATCTTTGCAGGACTGGTTCCTATGTGTTCAGGGTGATTTTTCACGTGTTTCTCATTATGTATTTGAATTGTAAAGACAAATCTTATGTGCTTAGCTCTGTGGGGGAAAATAATTAAAAATTAATAAACAGATTCATCACAAGAAAATTCTAATTATGAATAGGCTGAGTTCTTCAGCTTGGAAAAACGTAAGAACAGATATATAGGAGCTATGTGTGAATAATTTCCATAAGATTGGTATTGCCTAAAGGCAAATGTAGGTTTCAGTATTTATGACTTCTCTTGGATGGTTGCTTTGTTTTTTTTTTAAAAAATGGTATTTCCTTAATTTCTTACTTTCCCTTCCTATTCTCTCTACACCATGCTTGAGGAATTGCCACCATTAATAACTTCCAGAGTACGTGCTGAAAACATGGAAATGTAGGAACAAATCACATTTTGGTATTAATGCAGTATTGCAGTGTAGTTCTCAAGGCTGTGCAAAGAAAGGATTAGACTTTACTGGCGAAAAAACCTAGCAGTAAAAATGTGTCTAGCAAAACACATTGAGAGTTTTTAAACAGTTTAAACAATTTTATCACATCCTGTAGTGACTTATTAACAGTGTCTTCAACCTTTATATATTCCAATAACAACCTGATGTCTTCATCTTATCTTACCGAACTATAATTGGCTGGATCCAGGTACCAGTGCCTGGAGGCCATACAGTCTTATAGACTTTAATGGCTCATTAGGTATTTATTCACTTTAACTTAAACAGCTCAGCCATTTGTGGAAAATGAGCCTTTAAAATAGAATTAGGGTTTTTTACTTAAGTGTAGTGTATAACCTGAACTGCCACTGAATTTAAATGTCCAAATCTGCCAGTTTAATTTGGCCTTGCTGTCTTCCCTCCTCAAAAGGGTTATAGCTTTGTAATAACTTCTTATGCTGAAGAAGAATGCTGGTGGTACTTAAAACTGCTTGAATTAAACAGAATGATTCCTATAGTTAAAAAACAAACCAACCCCCACTAAATGTGTGGTTAATATATTTCGATAACTCATGCTGACAGGTGTCATCTCTACAGGCTATCTCTAGCTTTTAATCATCAGAAAGCAGAGACTGGAGGGGTCCTAATTAATCTGAATTTTAGCCAAGGTGGTGGGTGGTTCTGCTTCACTGTTCAAAATAGCACAAGCCTCAACACACATGGTGCACCTTGGGTTGTGTCCAAAAACATGAGCCTGTGAGGGAAAGAGGCTGTAAAAGATCACAAAGGATGGTGAGAACATGATGATGAGTTGCCTTTAATGGTTCCAGTTAAGCCTGCACTTTGCATGTTGAACAGTTGTCACACAACAGGCAAACCTGGTCTCCTCTTTTGCTTACTGATCTGGAAGGCCTGACACAGGTTGAAACATGTTTTGTGTGCAGGATTTCACAGGTCTGTGCTGGAGACCACAGAAGGATACTGGGCTCGTGGCTCTCCCCTCCTGATGAACCACAATCCTCCCTGTGAAAAGTTGACTGTGGCACCACAGGCTGGGTCCTGCTGGCTTGTTAGAACTGAACCTATCACTACCCAGGAGAGGTTTGGGAAAACAACTCTGCTGGATACTCATCTCCCATTCATGCAGATTCTCTCTGCAGACAGTAAAGGTGACTGAGAGTCAGCTCCAGTGCTTGACTCAGACTGTTTGGAATCTGTTTTTTTCCTGAAAAAATATAATTAGTTCAGTGAAAATGTACCCTGACTGTAATGTTGCTGAATGGTTTTGTTGCAAATCACTATGCAAGGAAACATGCTCCTGAGCTTCATGTCTGTAATGTGGGTAGCTTTATGTAGCAATCACTGATTGTTTCTGAGTGTGTGCAAGTTTTGCCAACGTATGCTCTTGTCCTTCACTGCCCAATGCTGCCATGCTAGGGGCAATGACAATGGGCATGTGTCATGGGAAATAGAGAGCATTATGTGAAGGACACCATGGAATTTATTGCTGCATTATGCTTTTTGGATCATCAAGTTCTCTGTAAGAAGGATGAGGAAGGCTAGGGAGAGCTTGTGCCCCTTGAGATGCTGCTTCTGATAGATTAGTGATAACGTCAGGTAAAAATTCTGTTCTAGAGCCAAGCGACACAGTTTTCCATTTTAGTAGGTCTATTTCTTCCAGACACCTATGCCATTAGGCTCAGGCTTTGCAACCTAAGAAAAGTTTTATCTTATGAATGCATAATACGGAAATTGCTTTTAAGCTGCTGTTTTTTCATGTTTCCTTTGTTCATTTCCATTATTTATGTGCTCTGAAAATTTCCATATTTGCTCTATTTTGCTGAAAAAGGTGCTACATATTTAGCTGGGGGAGGGTTTGTATCGGTATTATAAGGGGAAAATACAAAACTTTTAAAATGCTTAGGAATCAAAGTGGTATCTTTAATATGAACAGACTGTGATGGACTATGCGTGCTTCAGACTCATGCAGGCAGGGAGGTGAGGGCTAAAATGCAACATTGCATTGAGTTGTGGTCTGAAGAGTGAACAGGATGAAACAGAAAAGCAGGTGTTGCTTGTTCTTCTGCTTAGAAATAAAGGAGGGTGAAATACTGAAGGATTATGTCTCTTCTAAAGCCATCATTAAGGTTAGTTTATTACTTTAATACACTTTAGAGTGGTGCTTAAGGGCAATTTGTTCCTGATTACCCACTGCCAGCTGAAGCAAATAGTTTTCTTTTCTTTTCCTCCCTTTTTACCTGAGGAAACCACAAAAGGCCTTGTGAAGAGGGGATGGCCGCAGACAGGAGCCCGTTTACTCATGCCATGTCCCCTTTTTATTGCCCTGTGCCTATTTTAGGCGTGCTGAACAGTACCTAAGACTTTTAATACCTACTCTTGATTTCAAATAAATGGCACAGGGTTGCATAAGCAGTGAAACCTGTTTCACGGCAGGGAACAGCAGAGGCGGTGGCTTGGTGACCCTTTCTTCTAAGCTTGTATAGTCTCTGCTGCTCTGACGCTACCTCCATTGATCAGCACCTTTGACAAATGAGTCCATTATTGTCTATACAAAATGTTTCTATGAACCAGTTTTTATAAAGCAATATATCTACAAAATTACCCCTGGGACAGCTTTGAAGACTGCCCCTCTCCCTCAATAACTCGGTTGCACTTAGAAAAGCTACCTTGATGTTTAATTACTACAGACAACTGGGATGATGTCCATTATCTATGGTATTGAAAAGATAACAGTGATAGCATTATCAGGACTGAATGTAGCTACATAAAATGCTGCTATATCCTCTACCTTATCAGAAAGACTGTACCCCGCATCACATAATGAATAGAGGGGCCACAACGTTTTAACCTCTTCCCCTCCCAGTAAATCCACCCCAAGAAACATTATTAGGATAATGATTCTTCTGGGGCAAGATAGTAACTACTAAATCAACAGCACTTCCTAATGAATCACGGTTTTCCGTGGAGCTCTTGAGCTGGGCCTAGCTTTGCTTAATTTAAAGTAGCTGTGTTGACATAATATATTTAGACTTCTGTAATGTGTTTGACTTAGTACTGCACAACATTCTGATTAAAAACAATTATCACTATACAAAATCGGTGTTGTACATATTAAACGGCTCCCAAACTCTCTCAATGATATCTCACAGAAGGGAGCTCTGAATCAGGAACCAGTGCTCGGGGGAATTTTCCAGTTCCTCTGGGGTCTTGCTGTGGGTTCGGCACAGAAATTCCAGTTAAGGACTGCAGGCATAAACGAGGCAAAGGTTTGATTTCAGTAGCAAGTCAGGGGTGTGTGGTGCATGGAAGTTGCCCAACACCTCCTTGAAGTATAACAAGACTTAAGCTCATAATTTAGGCTACATTCCACCAGTGAGTGCTGCACAATAAATTCATCTGAAAGGGTGTGGAGGACATTTTGTGCATCTGAGTGCTTGTGACCCCTCAGAGGGATGTGGTAACTGAGGAGCCTGGTGTATGTCTACACAGACAGGGGCAATGAGTCAGGTTGTGCTGCTTTACTAATGGCAGAACTGATGTTCTGGCAGAGGAAAACCACCTCAGCTTTTGGAAAGTGGTGCCTTTTATTGCAAAGCTTCTGTGCAGGGTGTCAGTGTGCAGGCACTGGCAGCAGGGCCTGCAGGGCCCCTGTGAGGAGAGGTGGGGCTGCCCCGTGCTGGACAGAGCCGGGTCCAGCCGGTTCCAACAGGTTCCAGATGATTCTAGCAGGTTCCAGCTGGTTCCAGCTGGTTCCAGCCAGTTCCAACAGATNTTGTGTAAGAAAAGGGCAAAATGCTGCCTGGGGGTGAGGGGAAAACAGTGAGAGAGAGCAGTGAGAACTCCAGGGGCTGAGGAGGAGGAGAAGGAGGAGCACGAGGACAAGGAGGATGAGAAGGAGGAGGACGAGGAGGATGAGGAGGAGGAGAAGGAGGAGGATGAGGAGGAGGAGAAGGAGGGAAGGCCGCAGGCCTGGAGCAGCGATTCCCTGCAACCATGGAGGACCCCACACAGAACAGGTGAGTTTGTCCTGAAGGAAGCTGCAGCCCATGGAGGGGACTCAGGCCAAAGGAAGGGAAAAGTGTGAGGAGAAAGGAGCCACGGAGAGGAGCCATTAGGTACTGACCATAACCCCCTGCTCCCCATCCCTCCGTGACACTCGGGGAGAGGAGTCGGAGGAGTTGGGAATGAGGGAGTGAAGCTGAGCCTGGGACAAAGGGGAGGGGAAAAAGGTGTGATTTTAATTTTGTCTTTTTCTCACCATCCAAATCTATTGCAATTCACAATTAATTAATTTTCCCCAAGTCAAGTCTGCTTTGCCTGTGATGGTAACTGGTGAGTGATCTCCCTGCCTTTATCTTGACCCACAAATTTTTCATCTCATTTTCTCCCCGGGTTGTGTTGAGGTGGGGGAGTGAGACAGTGGCTGGGTGGGCGTCTGGATGCAGCCATGGCCAAACCACCACCAATTCCTTTCTGAAAAGGTTCAGAATACACATACCAGGATCTGATGTGTAAAACTCAAGGCAATCAACATATTGATCTGGCTGAAAAGAAGGTTTTTGTGTACTTTGATTAAAGCCTATGTGAAGGAACAGCTTGTAGGAGACATAGCAGACATCTCCTTAATTTAACAAGCAAAGTCAGGATAAGATCCAATTAACTTTGCTTAAACTATAGTTAGACTATAGTCTAACTTATTCAAATTGAAGATCTGGCCCTGTAGGTCAGTGGATAAATAACTGACCTGTGTTGACTTTGAGCCAAAATACAGGGTGTTTCAAAAAGATGGACCCAATTTCAATTGACGGTCTATTTCAAATGGGTCCATCTTTTTGAAACACCCTGTATAGTAACTTAGCAACTGAAGCAGGAAAAGACTGACGGCAGACAACTGGAGCCAGCAGAAATTCAGGTCAGACTTCAGGTGCTAAAATGTCACATAGAAAGTAACTAAACATTAGGATGATTTGCAGACAGCTATAGAAGAGTTTCCATTATTTCATTTATTATCTTTCTAAAAATCTGTTCTAACTCTTACCACAAAATACAATCAGGATGTAGTAGTTACCAAGTGACATATTTTGACCTGGATTATACTGGAAGTCAAATAGATAAACGTAGTATTCCCTTCTGGTATAAAAATTCCATGAGGCTGAATGAGATCACAGCCTGCGATGATAACGTTCACTGTCTCCTAGCACCACAGATGGTTAGAAGCAGAATTATAGCATGGTGATTTCATGTCAGAGGACAATGCTTTATTACTGTTTGATTTACTAAGTAATATAAGTACAGAATCGGAGCAGGGGAAACTGCTGTAGAATTAATGTTTCCGTTAGCTTAGCTATTTTTGTTTTGTTGTGTCTTTCTAGTGACCTTCATCTGAGTGTGAGGAATCCTATAAGACAGGGATGTAACCATTTTCTTTAAGTTATGATTCACCCAGATACAGCACTAGTGAAACTGCAATCTGCCAAGGGGACAAAGGAGATTCAAGGGACTTGGCAACAAACTGATGACCTAAATATTAACATGAAACAGATTTTTTTTGTAATTTCCATGAAGATGATCATAGCTACTGTTGATTCCTAGGCAGCCACTGCTGAGCCACATTTATGTGCTCAGGTGGGAATTTATACCATTTTATTTTGCTGTGTATAAGGTAAATCTGGTCTAATTTAGGAACGTAGGTTCTCTCTACAGTCCAATAGAAAGAATTAAGCCTCTCAAAGGTGATCATCCCATCATAAATTCCTGAGATAGATGGGCTAACATAACTTCTAGAAATATCTGTATTACTACATATCATTAGAGGTTCTCTAAACAGGTGCCTAACTTTTAGACTCCAGCAGAAAAGATGTTTAGTGCTGGCTTGAACAACCCTCTCTCTATACCTAGGGTTTTTCATTTCATGATGTTTTAGTAGTGCCAGCTGTTTGTGGAGCTGTTCATGGAGCTGTGACATGAATCACTGGGGGACTGTCCTACTCCCTGCTGCAGGGGCATGACAGAGAGGGTGGTGAGAAGGTGGCGAATAATTGGAGCAAGAAGACAAGTAGGTGGGATTGCTGCCCAGGAAATCTTTGTGCAGTTGTATCCTTGAGCAGCTAAAGCTTGGAGATAACCATATCTAGGTGCTCACACTGGACGAAATAAATAAGGGGATTTGTAGCTGGAAAACTCAGCATTTGATGTAATCTGTCCAGATCAGCACGGGCAGCACAGGACAGGGTCTAAGGTCTGTAGCTGTTATCTAGTGAAGATGGTGATACTTAATTTTCTATTAAAACTAATTCAGTATTTTTCATGTGCACTTAAATTCACACAAAAAATACATTCTTTGCTATTGTATGGTTTCTGTGAAATTAACCCCTGAGTACCCTACCCTCAAAGGTAATGCTGTTGTATTCCATGTAATGATATGACATACCTCATCTTCTGTGAATGCATTGTCCTTGGGTACAGCAGGGGTTAGTTAAGCAGTATTTCTGGATGTTTGATTACCATGTTGAGTTAATTAATGGGCTGCATGCGAACTCTATTAATTAGACCATGCTCAAGCCTTGATAAAGTGTATGTCCTTATAGTAGAGCATAATAGTTTCACATATCCCTGGCAAACTGCGGTTAATTACAAGCTCATCATGATTTCAGGAACTAAGGGAAGAAAAAAAATGTTGAAAGGCTTTTTTTATTAGTTGTAAAATGGTTCTAAGTAAAATCTTCTTCCATGGAGTGAAAGTAAGGATGCTTTTTGGAAGATGAAATGGTTTGATGGAATGAAACAATTTTTCTTTTAGAAAGATCGTTTGACAGTTTTCTTCTAACTACATCATCTATGGGAGAAACAAGATTAGGAAGGAAAAAAAGACAAGAGTACACATTGCATCAGTGGAGGGGAGAAAAGACAGTAACCTATGGTTACTATTTCTTAAATTTTGATAGTCAGCTTTACTCTGCAGTGTAAGCTCCTAAATGCTGTGAGAACACACCTACCAATTCTCACATCACATCATAGAAAACCTTGCTTCGCTTCTGCAATTCAGATTTCATCCTCATTGTCCTTGGTTTCACTACTTTTGGGTGCTATACTCTCATGAATGCTCAGAGACAGAGACATATGACCACATTTGCAGTTCTTTGCCCTTATTCTGGCACAGAAGCCATTACAGTCAACAAGAGTTTAGGTTTAGCACAGAGTACTTTGACCCTCTGAGTTCCATAAAATTCTTAAAAAATAAGGATGTATTAATAAATATAATGATTAATAATGGATATTGTTATTATATGCACAACATAATATAACACAATACAATAATATACTATAAAAGTAAAATTAATTTTTTAAGAACTATGTGGAGCTCACTGTGCTTAAATTACAGTTTTGCTCTTTCCTCAGTTATCTGAAGAACAGAGTCCTTCTGGGGCATTAATAATTGCGTGGCTACTCTGATTCACTGCAGCATCATTTGACCTCTGCAACTATTCCTCTCCATAGGATGACAGCTTATTGCACGGAAACTTCAATGCAATAATAGGCTCAAATATAAATTATCAAAGCAGATTAGAGAGCATTTGTTCAGTTCCTGTCTATCTAAGTAATTTTGCAGGACTTGAAAAGCAATCAGCCTCATTTTAGGAGTACTGTTTCACTTACCAAACATCTTAATTAAGACAGATGCAAATGCAACTCTGGCTGTCTTTAGACTGGTGGCTGATCATAACTCTCTTAATCTAAGACCTCATTTAAAATTACTACTGGAAATACAATAGTTGCTGGGGAAAAAGTGACATGTGCCACCTAGACAAAGCACTTGTCTGGGTAGGCAAACAGCTTTCAAAAAGAAAAAAAGGAGAAACCTGGGGGAAAAAAAAAAGCAGAGAAAAGGAAGAATAAGAAAAAAACCCCACCTCAGTAGGAGCTGAGATTACTCAATATTTCTTAGAACAAAGCAGGAAGAATGTTTCTTAGCACTGCTGAATCAAGCTATCACAAAAGAAATTTTAGTGCATAGTAAAAGCAAGATAAACTTTTCCATTTCCCTGCAGAAACAAGCAACAGTTTTGCAATACAACACATTCCTCCTGCTTTGCCTTTCTTTTCTTAAACTGAACTGCAGTGTGGCCAGCAGCAGGACATACACCTAAGTAAGCTACCAGCTCACCAGGCAGGGGACGTTGTTCCTCTGTAAACCCATCTTGACCACAGAGATTGCTTCCTTTTTCCCGTACTAGATAGGTGGCGACTAACAACAGAGATTTAGTATTCACCTGTCCCTGGCAGCACAAGGAAGGACAGCAAATTAGAGGTGGGAGTAAATAGTGAGGGGTTAATTCTGAGGAGGCTGAGAGCAGGTGAGAGGTGGAGGAGCACACAGCAGCTTTTCCCGGTAGATGGCTCTGTTATACACCGGGTTGTCCTGCAGCTCCTGCACCTCTCCCCATAGAACCTGCATTTTGCCTCAAACAAACCTTTTAACACAAAATAGATGCACAGAGCTTTGCCTTTTCGTTTGGACACCAGTGTCCAGCGTAGATGTCTGGGGTTTTTTTATTACTGGTTTTCCCCCTGATCATAGCTACTATGACAACTGAAACTTTCACAGTTAAACCTCAGGATGCAGAGTAACCCAGCTCTTGGTAAACTGATAGGCTGAGTGAGAATTAATAGCTGATGTAGAGAGTTCTACTGAATAGTAATTTGGTTCATCTATTCAGATAAAATTTAACAAGGCCAATTAAATCCTTTTGTTTAATGCAAGGTTACTTCACTAATGGTATTTCTAATTTCAGAATTTTTGTTGTTTTGTTTTTGCAAAGAGCACAATATGGGATTGATGAGTCTTGTTATTTTGCCTATAAAGAGAGGTCTTAAATGCTTACAAATGCCTGCCAAGTGCAGCCATTCAGTTCTACACCACAGAACTAGATGAGTTTTGCTCGAGTTATAAAACGCATTAATTTAAGATTATACCCCTGTATGCTGTGGAACATATGTAGGTACAGCACAAAGCTGACAATTTGTCAGGCCCTTCTCCAAGCCCTTTTCATGAAGAATGACATCCCATTTGGATCAATTACAAGTGAATAGACATTATACACATTATACAAAATCATGCCTTTGTTGCTTAACAGTGCAAAATATTGTTGGTATAATTATTTTTGTGCAGTCTTCTTGCCCTGTGGCATCGATCCAAATTTGATTCCAACTCTGTCTGGCTCTAATCCAAGACTATTCCACATAAGGCCCTCAGGATCCTAATTCTCTCATTCAACTATGACCAGTGCATGTGTGGTTTTGGTTCAACATACAATGGTCCATGCAGGGAAATCCCAACATTTTTCTAGTTGTCAGTGGCCTTCTTCAAAAACTGGTATGAATCTCTTGTACAACGTAAGTTCTTCATAGATTTCTCCCATGGATTTGATACACTTTTAAGTTCTATATCCCTGAATGTCTTTAGGGGAAACCATTTCTTCACTTTGGCTCCTGATATTTTTGGAGTCATTATATCATTTCGATTTTAAACTCCTGATACATCTGTTGCATTACACACAAGCAGCCATGCTTGCAAATAAAGTAGGTTCCCAAAATACCTTTATTAACTAGGTCACAGAATCCATTTTGAGTAGCACATAATTCAGAACAGTTACAGAGCAGACAGTGGGAGAACTGGGTTTCTTTAGTCTGGAGAGGAGAAGACTGAGGGAATTCCAGCTTTCCAATATGTAAAGGAGGATTATAAACAAGTCAGTCATTCTCAGAAGTGCACAACAGAATGGCAAGACACAACAATTACAAATTTTAACATGAAAATTTCCAACTGGATATGAGGAAATTTATTAGTACAGTGAGGATTTTAGGATTTTTAAGTACTGGGACAGGGGCCAAAATGTTAAAAAGAGAGGAGCCAACAACACCATTTTGGATGTTTTCAGAATTTGACTGGACAAAGCCCTTGGCAATCTTACACAATTTGAGACCCAACTCTGCTTGGAGCAGGACCTTGGTTTAGATGACTTTCTGAGTTCCCTTCCATAGAATTTCTCCATAATTCTATTGCCAGCATCTCTCCTGGCTTGTTTTTCTCACTTTACATAATGAATTTTTCTAGAAGTTTTGTGGAGAAAGCCAGGACAAAGCTCCTTGGATTAGGAAGGCTTGGAGTTTGTGATGGGATTTAGCTCTTTGGACGGGAGGAGAAAGGAAGACAAAATCTAGAATTGGCTGTTAGGACAGTTCCTTTTTCTACAAAGATGTTCTTTATGCCAGAGAAGCAGTGATGTTTAACTGTGGTGCTCATTCTTATGTCCTCATATCAGGCACAGGCTATTGAATGTGTTGTAGGTACTTCCAGTCTAATAAGACTCCATTCTTGCTTCCTATAATCCTCAAACTTTTATCCATACTGTTATGTCTTTGAAAATCAAGTGGAATACAAGTTTGATGCCTTATGCTAGACCGTACTACTGAGCTGGGGGGCAGAGTATCAACTGAAGTCTGGTAACGGGTTCCTTCCATTCCTCTCCTAGCAAGATTAACTCTGGAGTTGCAGAGAGGTGGAGTTGGGCACTGTGATCACAGGAAAAACAGAGCTTTGGAAACTTCTGCTTCAGTATGTATTTTCAGAGGACACAAAGGAGATACTGTTTATATGTACCTGCAACCCATTGCAGCAACATGGAGAACACTTTCCCTCTTACCAGACATTGCAAACAGATAATAGAGTCCAAGGTTTTCTCAGAAATAACTTGCAAGAAACAGCTCTTCACAACATAAACAATTCCTAAAATATGCAGATCAGGAAAACTAATGATGTGTAATACTATAATGTTTTAAATGTCTTAATTTAGTTTATAGGCACTCCAAAAAAAACATCTTAAGGAGCCAAGCATCAATAATGTGAGCCTGTGCTAGCTGAGTAATTACCTCTCGGTGCTGAATTCTTAAATATTAATTTGCTATATGCTATTCATCATATGCAACACTGTAATCTGAGAAGGCAAGGCAAAATCAAGTCTCCAAAATAAAAGGAGAGAGTAGCTTTTTCAGCCAAGGTTCAGTGTTGCCAGTTCTTCAGACTTGCATCTCCCCCACTTCTTGACAGACATGTGCATGAGTTTCTAGTGCCTGTTTTCATGGCAAGTACAAATACTGACATGGCATCACTGCTGCAGCTGTGAAGAAACCAGCTAGATGTGGTGGTTGGCAGGGAGAAGGTGTGAATGTCTGAGACTTTTACAAGTTTACCAATTTGCTCTTAAATTACCACAGTATTACTTTTATTTCCTTGTGAGGTGGCCAAAGCAACACTCATGGATTTCTTTTTGCCCTTAGCACAGAGGTGCAGTTCCCATTGTTAGTGAGGTCAGTGAATACCTTTGCAGAACAACTTGGGTGTAATCATATCAGGATATATTTGCATTGCAAAGTGCAGTATAGTAAAGACACCCAAGCTAAGTTCAAACGAATGAGGTCAGATACTAAAGGCCCTTCAGCTGCAGTAGTATACAACAAGCCTGAGTAATTTACTCTCTCTCATAGACTCTAAGGAAAAAAACCCAAGTATTTAAGTTTGAATTCTGAAATGCCATATTTAAAAATGGATCAAACATTATATTTCATGCTTTTCTACTAGGAAGACTTCACTTCGTCCTATGAGAGAGGCAATCTGTATCTGAGACAGGTAAACAGAGGGGAAGTGGATGTATTTCATATGCCCTGAAAATAAATATAATTGGAGAATTTTCTGCTGGGTTAAGCAGGCTGTGTTGGTTGGGTAGGCAGTCTTTTAATGCAAAGCTACATTCTGCTGCTATGGTTATGGCCATACTGTAGTCACACTTTAGTATGGTTATGCTGTGGTCACTATTGCTAGCTGTAGCAATCACTAAGATAACAGACTTCTGACTTGAGAGAGAGGGAAACCTCAGCCCTGATGGAAGTCTCTAACTCTGCTATTAAGAAGTTTGCTACAAGTACACCAGCGTGCCTAAACAGACCATGCCAATAAACACTGGGGAGGAAAAAAATATATTCTGCTTTTATTACTTATTTGGTGTAGGATTCTTGATAATTGGTTTCAACCACTTGGGTCCTCGAGGGTCTAATTTAAGTGGCAAGTCTCCACAGAGCCTGTGAAGTTACAATACTTAGTGGCAGAAATAGGAGTAAAAGTCACTCCTTTTTCATTGTGCTTCATGTTAAAATGTGTTAATTTCATAAACAGCTCTTCTGAGGGTGGGTACTTTCGTTTGGAAAACAGGGGATGCCCAAAGTTAGGCAGAGAGAATGCTTGCTCCTTTTTTTTTCTTTCCCAATGGTTTATCCAGTACTAAAATAAGGATAATTCCACTCACGCTCCCACAGGAGTGCTGTGTTGTGTGGGAGTTCCAAGGTTCTTCACAAATTTCCTGCAGGGTTTTACACTGGTTCTGTAAGCCAAGTTATAAATCCATGGGTGGGTATTATGTGTTTCTGACTGCCCAAAAGGATATGACTCTCTTACCCTTCTGGATATTATGAAGTCAAGAGCGTTTTTGGTCCCATGAAAGGACAAAACTCTAGGTAAAATCTGGAAAAAATGCCTCTACATGGGCTCAGTTTTAACATCTGTAGACTTTCAGCCAAAAATCAGGACACGTCTGTCCACCTCTGCTTGTGCATTCTCTGTCTGTTCATGCTTCCTATCACAGTCTTCTCCATCCCAAGCCAGTGAGAGTATCCCATGATCGTGTGTGTGTGTGCCACAGATACGTAGTCTTATTAAGAAGCAGCTAGTGAGGAAGTAATCACGTTCTAGTTCATCAGTTCCTCAGAGCAAAGTCTCTTGGGAACAAAGATTGGGAAATGAGACAGCATCCTCAGACTTGTCCTTTCACCAGGTGATCACAGAGACACATAATGTGGTCCTTGGGCTGATCCTTCAGGGAAGCATGTGTTCCAATTCTGCCTCATCCAGTTTGGACCTTGTTTACCTTTTTTAACACAAAAATTTTAAATGATACTTAATCACACCAAAGAGCTGTCTTTTCCTCAGACAAATTATGTATTTACATACAATTCTCTAATTGCTTACAACATGTTGTCTTCTAAATGTAACACCTGCTTGGGGATGCTGTTAATTTAGATATAACAAGATAAACAGCAGAGTTCTGCATTTTATAAGGCAGGAGAAAAATAATTTAAAAATATAATTAATTAAGATTACATAATAATAGGGATGAAAATAATGTTTTTTCATATTTCATAGAAGCTTCTTCAGGAAATGATTAATTTTTCTATTGATTAAGGGCATATTTCTAGGAAAATTTGGCTTCATTATATGACAGTCTTTAAAAGAAAAATCATGCCTCCTGTTTAAAAGTTAGGCTATTTTAAAGATATGCAGCTTTACAGCAAAAAAAAGGCATATTATTTGACATATACAAATCAAGGAGGAAGAACTCTTATTCTGAGAAATTGGCTGCAGTTCAGTGCAGCTGCATTACCTGTCTGCAGAGTGGCTTCTGCACTTCAGAAACCCGTGTCGGGGGGAGATTTTGTCCTGGGCTTTTCAAGGGCACTGCATAAAGTTGTTGGTTTAGGGCTGGCAGTGGGCTTTGCATCCTGCTTCTGTGCTCTAGTAGAGGCAGACATTTATATCTTTGTTGGGTGACAGAATTGTGATGATTCCCTCAGCATATGCTTGATTTCTGCATCTGCCACTGTCACTTTGCATCCTTGATTCTTTTTTACAGCTGCCACTATGCCCACCAGAATTAAGATGGAACACACTGAGTTTTCTCTGTCTCTTCTTGCTTTCTTTCGCTTTCCCAGGTCTTGCTGCAGAGACCTCTCTAAAACCTTCTTATTCCATTTGCTGTCAACTGCATAGTAGAGTGGGGAGTAAACATTCTTTGACCATGGGGGCTTCAAGGGCAAGGTTAGGTGATTGATGTCAGGTAGAGCTGTGTCTGTCCTAGTTGAAATCTTGCTTCCTTTATTGACAAAAATGACTTTCTGTTACAGTTAGTCTGCTCGTCTTGTTCTGCTCTGTGTGTCATAAGCTAAAAGACCTATTTGGTTGTGGCTGCAAAAACGTTGGTTGAGCTGAAGCATAGGGAAGTGACCTGGGCTGAGAAAAGCATTTTGATTTTCACTAACTATGTTTTGAAATTGTCTGAGACCATTCATAGAAAATAACTGCACAGTGATGTTGTGTCATTTTTTTTTATTCCTAGCACTCAATTTTATTTGCTGTTTTTTCTTCCTTCCTAGAACACAGCTTCTTTCCTAGGACCTCTTCTTTCTGAAGATCTGAAAGTGCTTCACAAATCACTGTTTTTCCAAACTCATATGTAGTTCAATGTAGTTTGCCTCCTTTTTAAAAATGGACAGAAAATAGGATGCCTCTTTAGTCTGCTCTGTCCAAGCAGATGGGTTCTTGCCTCCAAGATTGGTTTTGGTTCATTCAATGAGTTTTTGGGTTGCAGCACGCCCAGTTCCCTATAGCTCCAGAAATGTTTTTTCTTTTTCTCTGGGGCCTGGTTATCTGATCTTCACATTCTTATCATGAGCCACAGATTCTCGGTTGTGTTGCAAATCTCCTGCCTACAATCCTTGAAACCCCCAAAGCATTCTCAGCTGCCCACCAGAATCTAGCTGTGTCCATTCATTCCCACCCCCCGTACTTCACCTGAGTGGTTTTTAAAAAAAGTATAACACAACTTGATCAACAAAGAAATCCATCACAGATAGAGCTTTAACTGATCTTTGTGGACTCACATATGAGACTGAACCAGAACTCAGATCCTGTCTATACCTTTAGCATTGATTTAACTATGGAGCATTCCTGCTCCTGTAAAGATGGATCTATGAAATTTAATGCAGTGCCTTTGGTAACTGTGCTGTGACAAATTGTAGTCACACCACACAATGCAGTGCTCTGATTTCTATGATCTGAGAATATTTACAGAATTGTATAAAGTCACTTTTTAAATTTTTTTCTGAGGAGCATATATCATTTTACATCTGGGTCTTACTAAATCCTAAATGAGCATATATGAAAGAGACAGGAGGGGGCTGTGAAATAATAGAACCTTTTCCTTCTTACTTGAAGTCCATTCTGTGCTGTAAGCAAGCAAATAGCTTTGCCACCTGCAGCCGTTTGCAAGCCAAAATGAAATGAGCTGATGTTCTCTATCCTATTCCAAGCATACAGGTGTCCACTGTATGAAAAGTGTTATTGTCATTGGCATCATTGTTAATAATATCAGCACAGAAACCAAATGGATCTGTTTGGAAATTGCCCTTTACACTGAACTGGGCATGCTGGCTGGCAGTATGGGTGAGCTTTGTCACAAGGCTGTACCTTGTTATCAAGGGAACAGGATTTCAGTCTCTAATGTTTGCAGTCCAACATTGGCACCCAGAATATGATTCCAAGTTCGTAAGATCACTGTGGTCTGTTTATTAAAGGCAAAGACCTTTAAACAAGGTCTAGAAGTCCTTTTCAGAAAGGGTACAGAGCTCAAATTGCAAGGCAGATCAGACCTCCTCTATCCTCTACTCATCCTCTTGTCTCTGACAGCATTGCTACCCACATTTTCTTCAGCAAAACCTGTTGGAATTTTACAGCTGCAAAAAATGTAATGCTGTTGGGACAAAAACCTTTCACAGCAATATATTTGCTAGTTTTGACAGGAAGGATATCTCAAATCTAAGGTAGAATTTCATGAGTTGTGGCTAGTCACTAGTCTAGTGCCTAGTCACTAAAGGAAACAAGGCAGAGATCAGATTTGTCTGCTTCATCTATCAGTCAGCATTGATCTGAATGTGAGGGCAGAAGGTTACCATGTTGACAGAACACAGAGCTTTATTCATACATGTTTAATTCACACACCAAAACAACCTGCCTTATCTCCCTTTTGTTGTAACCAAGAATCTAAACATTTTCCAAGGGCAATGAAATTCTGTTCCCCTCAGTACTATTTTATTATTCTTGCCCGACTCCAAAAGTCCTGGGCTTTTTTACTGCTGTTACTATTTTTTGGGAAATCTAAGGGTACATGCTGAATTTAGCTCTGAAAGCCATATTTTTATAACTCTTATTCTTGTAACTCTTTGAATACTGTTATTAAATCTGGTGAAAGGTGGCCATAATTTCAGCTGCCATGTCAAAGTATTGGCTATTTTAGTCTTATTATTGGCTTCTGAGCAACACTGAAAAGACAATACAGAATGTGAAAGCAGCACCAGCTGAGAATCCCCTCCACTTGAATTCTGGTCCAGTTCAGAGGTAAACATGAGAGAACTGGAAAGTAAAGGCTGTGCAGCAGCAAGAGAGTCAGCAAAATAAGAAGGCTTGGCTGTAGCAAGAGGGAAAAAATAACAATGATGCAAATCGAAGCAGATAGGCAGGTGAAAAACACCCGTTGAGGCAGTCAAGTTAATAGGGGCTCAGAAAAATCGTGCTATCATTTGGTTGGAAACACCATCAAATGTACTTGGCAGAAGAAATTTATTTAGATACAACTTCAGAATATCAGAAAATTCCACAAAGGATCCATTCTGACACGTGAATGCCTCGCATTATCTATGAACACACAGGTGCCTTTTGGATGCAACATGCTGCATAGCAGATGCCTCTGCCTGTGTCTCAGGAGCCACTCTTCCTGCATTCATTTGGAGCCAAAACACTTTGACAATGCAAAAGATTTGGGAAAGGCTGCTTGGCTGATGCTTATGTTGTGAAGCAAGCATTTAAAATGGAAAATCTGGATTGTTTTCATTGGTCATTAGAGGATAGTTCAACTAGCTTACTGCTTTCTGCTTTTACTCCCATAAAAATACTTAAAATAATTGTGGAGACTGAACCATTGCAAAATAACCCTTGTTTATACGTTTCTATATTGACATCACGGTCCAATTTGGTCTTTGGTACAAATTTCATTAGCACAGAATGCATAAACACAAGTTTCAAACAGCAATCAATACCTCACTAATATGCCATAAAATGCTACATCAAAAATTTACATAAATGATTAAAACTTCTGCTTTGCTAATGCATGCAAACTTGGTGCAGTGTAGATATCAATGCTGCACACACGACATTGATTCTCACTGACTTTGACATTACTGAAGTTCAGAGATAGGGCTCAGGAAACTGCAGGAACACGGAGCCATGAAGTAGGAACTCTTGCCTGTAAAGAGAGAGTTCTACTAGAAGAAATGCAGAGGGTTTTTTCTTCCTTTTGGGGATGACAGTGATTGCAAAAACAAGTCAACTTCCCTGTCAGCTGGATCTGTTTCTGGGCTCTAAGACTGCAAAGGTTTTGTTACTTGCAACAATTCTTTTGGAAGAACAAATCTGTGGTTATTTCCATGACTTAAATGTTCAAGGGAAATGACTGTTGTGCTCCTGGCCCACAGAGATGCCTGTAGCTTAAATGATGTAATAATCATTATGTATGTATGTAATAATCATTAAATGTAATGTTTCTTGTGACCTCATGGTCCTATAGTTTGAGTGACACAGGTGGGAATAGATCACATGGGACTTCAACAAATCCAGGTACCCAGAACTTTGCACTGATTTCAGCAGGATTTGGATTAGCTCCTCAATAAGAGTGTATCCATCTGCATGCAGAGTCCCCAACTCCCTAAACTGACAGCATCCCTCTGTTATTAACATTCTGTTTATTAACATTTTCATTGCTATGCTACTGCTTGTCCACCCTTTCACAGAAATGCATTCTCATTTCCCATTTCTGGAGGCATCCTTGCTTATCTTGTTTCAACTGTCTTGGCCTTCAGGGAGTTGAAGCAGAAGGACTAAGACCCCCCGCAAGAGATTTTGTTTCACAGTGCTATGGTGCTGTGGTACTCTTTATTGCTGAATGATGAATACCAATTTAATTATACTTGGGAGCCCTGGCTGCCTTTTCTTTTGTTAAGTAAGTCAGAAGTATGGAAATGAGTTTCAGACTCTGTTAAAAAATTGCTACAATAATGCTACAAAATACAGAATTTCCACTGTATCTGGCTTGTTCTACAGCCCTTCTAAATTGAATTCAATTAGGCTGCATGTCTCCTTTATTGTCAAAGTTATAAAACTGCTACAGTCACATGTGGGATGTGGTAATGCATTAAATCAGGAGATTTGTCAATACCTCTAAACCATGTCCTCAGGTGCTCTTTGCTGAAGCTTCTTCTAAAGTAATCTTAATGACTGCAGTATAATAAATACACCTTTATACATATTTAAGATCTTTATCATGGAATGGAACCAAGGGTATGCCAGAAGACAAAGAATTTTGTCACCTTGAGGTTTCGAGCTGTGTTCATGTGCATAGATGACTAAATGAATATCATCACTTTAAAATTTCTTTTGTGACATGGGTAAGGAGCCTTGAGACTGACATATTTTGCTTGATTTTAGTCTTTCTGTAGAAATATTATAGACAACATATGCTTCCGGCATAAGCTGGTGCATTTCCAGAGATTCCAGTGGAACTTCATCACTTAACATTGGCAGAAAATTTGAACTTGTTTTGGAGAAAACAAAACAAATGTGTATGAACTTGATGTAAAATTCCTTTAAGTTCCCAGAAAATCTCAAGGATCACATGGGCCCTTCATGAAGCACTAAAATTATTCATAATATATACTTTGAGTAATTTTGTCTCTGTAACTGCTGGTTCTTTCCCTGCCTTCCTTTAACTTTACTAAGTGACACCAGTATTGAAGTAATATTTCCTAAAATATGTGCTCTAGCTGACAAAATGTCAGCATACTGTTAAACCAAAAAAAAAAAAGAAAATGTATTAAATGTATTTATTTTTTCCTGAAGAAGTGAGATGGGATGAAAAGCCCCACTGTCAGACACCTACTAGAGTAGGCAATTATGAAGCAGCAGTGTATTATTCACATTCAGAACATAATTCAATAAATACATACTGCATATTCACATGCCACAAGTAGCAATTACAAACAGATGCAATCAACAGGTCTTTTTCAACATTTTTACAAACCTCAAGCAGGAGTTAATTCAGAAGTACACCCATACCACACGCCCTCTGCTCAAATGGGTGTGCTTTTAGCACACTGCACCCCCCACCTCCAAATAAATAAAGAAAGAAATCGAGAAACAGAAATGTATGGGCAGGAAGGATTTATATAAGGAGACAATTAAAAATTCAGCATTATTTCAATTATAGGAAAGTGCCCAAAATGTCACATTTTAAAAAAGTTTGGGCTTAGATTCTCAGTCACTTCTCATAGTGATGTGTAACCTGCAGCACAGTTGTTGCCTTCAGGGATGGTGGAGTTACTCTATGATGCAAAGCTGCAGAGTCAGAAGCAGTCTCTGTGACTGAGCTGTTCTGCAGTCAAAACACCCACGGGAAGAAAGTGTTGAGGAAGAAGTTACATGCAAAAGGAAGTTTCCTTCTTCTTCCTCTTGGGTGTAAAGCTGTAATTCAGTAATGCCACGTTTGCTTGATGTGTGGGAGTGGCAATGCCTTTTCAAACCTAAATATTATTTTCATACATTTCAAGAGCTGTTGAAACACAACTAACACGTGCAGTTCCACCCGCAGTTTTCCTTCTGCACCCTTGGACACCATCAAACAAGAAATTGTGATTACAAGATATGTTGGTGTTTTTCTGAGTGCTGTAGCAGTTTATGTCACAAGAGGCATAATCTAAAACAGAGGGGAAGTTCTGGAATATCTTTGTGAATAAGCTCAAAGCTTTGAAGTATATAGTTCAAACAGAGGACGTGGTATGAAAATGTCCCCACCATAGCAACTTAGTTGTAGCTAATACAAACTAAGTTGTAGCTAATAAAATAGGGGTCTATGTAACATAGAGGGATAAGGCAATAGCAGAGGCATCAGGAGCTCTAACACTGATTTATGGGACAAGTGACTTGGGGCCTTATGCAGTAAACAACTTGAGCATTGTCCACAATCTTTAGATTACATCCCCAAACTATTCCAGCTGAACACTGTAATCATTAGACCACGGTTTCTAGTGCTCCCATTTCTGGCCTACTGATTTCTCTTAATTCCACTCTGCACAGGGGCTAGCTTTAAGAGGACAGTTGGAGGGTATTTCTTTTCTGACAGTCCTTCCTCTGAAATCTCCTTTCTGATCCTTTCTCCATTCCCAGGATATAACTGTTCTGGGAAAACTCTTTAGATTAAATCTCTGAGAGAAATGGCTAGGGGAGACTACACCAATACAATCAAAGGAATTTTTGGTGAGCATCTAATTTCTGCATCTGATCATGCTCAGTTGCAAGTGGGAGCTCTTCCTAGGGCAAGGGCTGGAAATCTTTCATGGTAGCATGCAAGACTGTATTTTTTTATCTTTCCCAAATGATAAGTAAGGATGGTATTAGAAATTTAGAGGGAGCTGAGACATAATATATCCCAAAGGGATAAGCTACTACCAGTCAAGTGATGAGCAGTATCATCACCCTCTCTGCAAGGCAGAGGCTGTCTTGTTGACAGGTTTCACTGAGTTGAGAATTTTGCTGAATGCTGTGCTTGTAATCATGTTTGTAAGTTGCTCAGCCTGAACAAGGAGCAAGAAATCCATTCCTCTTAAAATAATATGATTCTGCACTATATGCAATGAAATATAATTTTTAGGTACTCAAGGAAATTTTGAATAAAAGCTGTATTACCTCTGGAAGGATGGTCCTAAAGACAGGAAGAAGGAGTATGAGTATACTTTGTACTTAGGCACCTATATTCTGGTTCAGCCTCATTTTGTCATCTTAAATAATTGTATATAGTTTTTCTCTATGTCTTGAATGCTCATTTACCTTTGGAAAACATTTTGTGATCCATGGGTGTTTATTAAGCATGAAGTATCATTTTATTTAGTTGATGATTGAGCTGAGGGCCTCGTACAGGTTTATAGCAGAGCATAAAACAGGGCAAAGAGAAAGGAACAATAATTCAGTTGAATTACAAATAAAAAGAGGCATGATTTTGCTGCTGATTTACTCTAGCGGCATGAAATGCACTTCATTTTCATTATCTCTGGTAACAGAAGACACTTACTTTCTTCACATATTTAAATTATACCTGCAGCCTTCTTCACCCTGCCCATCCCAAAGTGCTTTCTGTATTGAGACTGTATAATGTTATTGTTTTCCTGAGAGGAATTTCCCCACAGGACAGAAGGTGGCAATTGCTCAGTGTAAACAGGACTGTTCCAGAGTGTCTGAGGCAGCTGGGATGGCCCTGAACCCCAGAGTCACCCAAGGGCGAAACTGGGCCCATTTTAAAAAATGAACAATAAGGGAGTTCTTCAGTCTGCTTTAAAGAGACCATTGCAGGTTTGATACTGGTTTCTTTCTGGGTGATATTCCCCAGACCAGGTAGAAGGATGAGACTCCAGGGTGTTTGTGGGGATGGCACATGGTCTGACTTCAAAATGGAGCACCAAATCAGCCATTTAGCAAGCAAAATTCCCACTGATTGGAATTGCTACAGGACAGGTCCCAAAGGCTTTTTATATAAGATGTCTCTGAAATGAGCAGCAATCCTGTTCTCCTCATGCTGGCTGTGTGGCCACTGAACCGTCAGCCTTTAATTTGCTATAACTCATCTTTTCTCGTCAGATCTGCACATTCATCCAGCACACTGAGGTTTTCTCATTTCACTTTGTTTCCCTAAATGCAGTCAGTCATAAGCTCACAGATTCAGGCATACTCTTTTAAGGAACCCCCTACCTATGCTGCTTCTGTATTCAACTAGACACAAGGGTCAGTAGTTTTCCGCATCACCATTTCTTTCTCATCTCTTACTCTGCTTCTTTGAGCCTGGACCAATTTTTCATTAAGGAGAGCTCAGCAGTAGAGAGAACACATGTGGCAGCAAAAGCAGAGTGGCTTTTTCCATTTCCTACTGCCATACGATTTTTTATTTTGAAATCTAAGCACAACATGTGGCATGCTGTTCTTCAACTCAGTGAATTGGTAACTTGCTTCTCTGTATGTTGTCACTAGCAATCATGAACTGGGGAAAGGCAATCTCTCCCAATACTGTTCCTTCCTAGGCAAGGGTAATAGAAGCCTTGCCTTCTAGATGAAAAATTATTCATACCCTTCTACTCAGGCAGTCTTTTATGGTGATATTCTTTGGAGAATACACAAAAAAGTTTAAAGTTTGCACCTCCAGCATCCTGTCTAAGCTCTGCAGTTTATTTCATTCCTCTAAGTCAGAACTGCATTAGTCAAAATATTTGCCATAGACTTTCTAACCACCACTTTACTGGCTAGTCTGGGTTGCTCCCTGAGATGTTCACATGTGTGGGTTAAATTAAAGACGGAACAGCAGGGTTTAGTTTGCCTTTACAGACTTTTTTCCCCTGTGTGAGGATGGTGAATGGTACATTCTTAATTGGGGACATTTATTTCAAGTAATCAAGTGCCTTATTTGCAATCAGAGGGACTGGAGTTTGAAGAGGTTTTGCAGATATGGGCAGATTCACAAGCAATGCTGCCCATCTGCTGAGGGTGGTATTTTTCAGCTAATGAGTGGTTATGTCTTAAGATGCACTAACTTGGCCTCTTGTGATCATCTGTCCACATTCTTACTCTTGTGTTGGTACAGTGTTGAAGGTCTAATTAAGTCCCAAGTCTGTTAAATATTAGGGAAGGAGTTCTGCTTCCTTCTACAGTTTTTCTACTTCACAGCCCACAGTGCTGTAGATGGAGAACAAGGCGTCCTTAGCTCAAGTACAAGACTGGGTTATGGTGAATGGTCACATCCAAACTCTAGAATAAGAGGGAGACATGTCAAGAGGTGATTTATGATGGGAAGAAGCATAGAATTAATAGTATTGTTAGTAGGCAGCCCACAGGTAGAGCCTGAAAATCTTAACAGGAGTGATTTCAAAGCACTTCTCATGTACTTTGCTTAGGCATACTGGGGAATCCCCTCCCAGAAGTAGATGCTGCCATGGGAACAGGAAGAAAGAGCCCTTTAATAATCTGTGCATCAAGTAGACTTGCTATAAATATGCTTTTAGGATAGTAGCACTTCTGAGTTTAATGACTAAAGATGCAAAAGTATGGTTTGGTTTTGTACTTCCTAATGAAAATTAGACCCTCTAGAGATTACGGATAAATGACCAGATATTCCAGAACGTAATTTGAGCAAGTTCCAGATCACTGACCAGAAGAAAATTCAACTACAGAACACAAAGACATGTTTGCAGCCATGAACACTGTCTGACAGGGTAACTAGATTATGTCAAACTTTGCTTACAGGCAACTGAAAGTAAATAAACCTGAAAAATTACTTTACAGTGTATGACTGTAGGTGATGAAAAATGCCACTCACAAAGAATTATGATCCAAGCCAGAATTACCTTTATGTCCCTAATCTGCTCTCAAGGCTTCCTTTTTATCTTTAAAATAAAAAAAAGCTACAACCTTAATATTTCTTACATGTCAGCTCAGACCCCCTTGGGTTAATACATTCCACAGTCTTGATGTTTACTTCTCATTAAGCTAAATGTCTTATGCAAATCATCTGACATAAAGCCAGACGACCAATCTAGAAAGGCTGTAATTCCATCTGATGAGTTCATTCAACGGAAATCTGTACTTAATTTCCATAATTATACTACCCTATTCTCATAATGTGAACTGATTGCTGCAAAAACACAAAATAACTAAAATGTGTTCAGATTTAAAATATGAAAATGATATGTCCCTTTGGGCACAAGAGTTATGTTTTACAAACAGTTTCTGTTTTCCTCTTTTCTCCCACAAAATATCTCTTTATTTAAGGCTGTGCCAGCCTAATTTAAAGGCTATTGAAATGATAAGAGCTCTTTCTAATGCAGTTCTGTCTTGATAGTGAAAAAAAAAGGAAGAAAAGAAAGGAGGGGGCAAAAAGAAAAGAAAATTGAGAAAAAAAATACACCAGGGCATTAACAATTATATTAAAGTATTACACTCAGAAGCCTGAATGTTACTAACTTCCTTATCATGCAGCTTAAACTTAGAATAAACTGGTTGTGTTGTTGCTGACAAGTCTAAGTATCTTCTTAATTATAGAATCAGCCAAATGAAGTCACTACTGCACCAATCAGGCTGTAAAAGAGCTGGCGTAGCTGCTTTTCACGTGGCTTGAAGGAGCTGACATCGGTCTGAGCTTTCTTTTGGGAAACTCATGTCTTTCGAAACTCCTGCCCAAACATCTTTTTTGGTTGCCTAGAGCCAGAGGGGAAAGCTGTGCTGCTAGCTTTGAATTGGATTTATGGAAGGAATTTGAAGGAATATTTGAAGGAATATAGTCTAACAGACAGTGGTATCTATTTAGCATGTTCCATCCACCAGGTTCCTAAAGTCTTCTAAATTTGGAGTTTACCATAATTCCCAAAACTTGAGTCACTGAGTAACCAGAAGGCCAGGCTTTTTAACTTTTTTACTTTCTTCTATAACCACAGTCTTACTGAGAGCAACAGTTACAAAAAGTTGTACTTAAAAAAGCAGAGATGGCTCAGAAAAGCTGGTTCAAAGGGCACGGTGAAGAAGAGGCATTTAAAGAGGTTGAATGACATTAGCCAGATGGTGTTACCAACCCCTGTTAGTGCACAGCCCTCACTGTTGGTGATCCATGAACAGCCTGCAAAATGAAACTTCTGGCTGTTACCCAGAGAGAAAGAGCAAACCAATCACTTCATTTCACACCTGCTGTCTAGAAAGGTACTTTGTTATTCAGAAACGTATGCTTCTGTTCAATGCAAAGCATCTCCTTACCTTTCTGTTTCCTGCATAGAACTAAAACATTTTTTCCTTGGATTACTCAGAAAGGTAGTGGCTGCTTTTGGTAAAAGTCACTGACTCCCTCTTTCAGGTTCTGCCAGTCAGTCACCCCATTTACTGCATGGTCTTCCTTCTCCAGGGTCTACTGCGAGCCCTTGAGTATATCAGGATTTCTGACTGCTCATTTCTCTGTCATCTAGGATTTGTGTTACCAAGGCAATTTTTTTTACATAGGTAGACATCCTTGGCTGGTAATCTCTCCTTGGGAAGAAATGCTACAGCAATTCAGCTCTACTAATGATAATTGTAATGTTGTGCTTTGAAACTCAGCCTCCTTCTCTACGGGGGGAAAAAGTGGAAATTGCAGCAGTTTTATTTCTATTATGTTTTTAATCACTCTTGTCTCAGATATTTCTTCTTCATCTAAACTTCTTTTGTGTGTGGTAGCTGGTTTTAGGATTTGCTTGAACTCTGTGCTCTTAATTTGCAAGGAGCTAAAAAAATGTAGTGCAGTTTTTTTAAAATCTTCTGGAGGCTTGAGTGTGTAGTAGACAGTTATATATGATGGATGGTGAAACCAGTTAAATACGCCACATGGCTGTGAGTCTGTGCAATAATATTGCTGCAGGAATCCCACAGAACGCAGATAATTCTGCTGTTACCATGATGACCTTTCTGGTGAAAAAAGAGAGTAGAATTACATTATAGCTTTCTAATAAAAATAAGAAGTAATCCTGTTAAATTCAAGCTCATCCAGCTAAATCACTTTAGCTTTCTCATATCCCTAGTTTAAATATCCTCAGCTGCCTCTCTTGAAATGAGGAATACTTGCAGATAAACAGCATCAGCCACTGCTATGTGTGGAGAGCCATGGCAGCCCATTTGTCATCCCTGCCCAATAATGTTGAAATATGCAGACTTACATCCTTCTTTGGTCAGAGAGAAGTTCGTAGGGCACATGCATTTGGGAAGTGATTGAAGGACTGGGGCAAACATGATACTTCTTTGAAGTTGCCTGATCCTCCATCTAATGATTTGTTCTAAGGTAAGTGCAGCTCAACAGAGCTCCTTGCTGGGACATTTGCTGGTTGTGCTTCAGAAGAAAGTGTTTCACTTACTTAATTGTCAGCATCACTTCCTGGAGCAACTGGTTATTCTGGAAGAATGAATTCTTTCTTATTGGATTAGTTTAATAGACTGGAAGTGTCTAAACCCAAATACTCACTCCAGCTAACTGAAAAGCTTTCTGTACTGAATACAAAGGTTGTTCGTAGCCTTATGGATTATTAAATTTATACTTTAATCAGAACTCAGAAGAAAATATTGTTCCATAAGCCAAGTCCTATGAATTTTACAGTTGAGAGAAGTCCCTTTAAGAAACTAAATTGTATTTTACTTGTATGCAGGAAGGGCTAATGAAGCCAATTTGAAAAGGATGTCATTTGTTCTGAAAAGTGTCGGCCATTGTAGATGGCTTCATCTATTGGAGAGAACAACCTAATTTTACACAAGATGAGCCTAGTTCTGGATCTAGCAGTTTGGATATGCATATGCTGAATGAGTCTGCTTTTACTGGGCTTATTTGGATGGAGCAATTTGGATGCAGTTTGGTCATAAAAAGACTATTGTCTGTATTTCACTCGAGTTTTCTATGTGGTAAAGAATAGTAATTACTTAATGAGGAGCATAAGAATATTTTTTCAGTATCCATGGCTCCATGGAATTTACCTTGAATTGATCTTAGTTTGTTACTGCAGCAGTGTTCACACAATACATATTTTACTTGTTTTGCTCATCCCTTCCTATTCCTGTCACTCAAAATTAAATTAAATAAAATGGATTGGTCTTATATTACATAAAATTTCCATAGGTTGCAACGCTTATTTGCATGCTAGTTGAGCAGACTTAACAATTAATAGTATTTTTATTGTGGTTATAAGTACTACCACTTTAATTTACTACATAAATATCACCACTTTTATTTCAATCTTGAATTCTTTTTTAATGAGATACCTGTGTGCATCACAGAACTTGATGGTTTGTGCACCTGAGGAATAAGCTAACTTGCTGTGAGCACTCTATTGCCATTGCTATTCTCTTTCCAGTATCTTGTTTACAGCTAGCTTCTCTGTCTGTATGCTGTTCTGCAGGCTGTAACATAGGCACAACCAAGATTAATTTACCAGTACAACTTCTCAGTATATTGGTACAAAGTCTAGCAGATAAAGCATTGTAGCTCCAGATGGCTGTTGCTGGAAATACCTTTTGCTTGTTCAGCCCATTTACAAAGTGTCCAGTTAAAATAATATCCAACAATCAATAACAGAAAATTTGGTTCTTATAGGTTAGCTGCAGATCTTCTCCATATCAGAGTTTGGGAGCCAAGGGAATTGAATAGTCATCAAGAAAATGACTCAGAGAAGGATTTTCAGAGGGACTGCTCACTGCCTTCAAGACAGCAGTTCCCTAAGCAAAGCCTTCCCACTGAGGAAGCCTTGAGCTATTCTCAACACGCTGTTAACCTGCCATGATAGAAGACCCAAATGCAATTGTCTTATGGAGACATGCAAGCAAGTTGCTTCATTTTCCAGGCCCCAATCGGCAAAGCAGTTAAGCATGTGTTTCTGCCTCATTAGGATCCAATGGTGCTTTAAAACCACCCCTTAGAAAGGAGTGCTAATGTTTGCACCAGGTGGAATGAAAATAGTTAGGATGAAATAAGCAACTAAAGAGAGACTTGAGGGATAACAGAGTAACACTATATATAGAAAATGTTTAGTGTGAAAATAAGTATTTATGAACATGTGCAAATATTATTGCATTGTACACAAAGCACCTCTGGTAACAACTTAATATTTTTCCAGGCTAAAGGGAAATTCAGTACTAGAATTTTTCCTTTGCTAGAAGATCTCTCTATGAGAAGTGGGTATGTGTGCAGGAGAGGGAAAATATAGCTGCCTCTGGGGAAAGAAAAGGAATTAAATTGAGAGGTGTAGGTGGAATCTACTTTGCAGACTCACACCAATTTTATAGACCCCCAAATTAATTGAAGTGATTAAAGGAAGGTTAAACTATTGGAAGGCTTTACTCACTCTTGGTCTAAAAGTTTTCTTTGAAAATACTCCCTGAATATTGGATGAGTAATTGGAGCTCATGTACTGGCTACTAATTGAATGGCTAATCAAAATCTATTACTGCAGCTCCTCCTA
Organism: Aegotheles bennettii; assembly: GCA_013398125.1. Lineage (NCBI taxonomy): Eukaryota > Metazoa > Chordata > Aves > Caprimulgiformes > Aegothelidae > Aegotheles > Aegotheles bennettii. Next base: position 856,319 of record VZRW01011158.1, on the reverse strand, counting down.
ACAAAAAACATGTTCTGGAGTGTGCTTCAACTCAAATTATCTACCATGTCCATAGATCCAGCTCACCTAATGTTCAGAGAAACAATTGTGCAGAGCAAATATTGACACATCATGTTCATGACAAGTTGCCACCTACATTGCTGGTTTTTTTTTTTGCATTCCGTTTAAAAATAAACTTGATTTTAATTTTTCTATAAACCTCATATGATAATCCATGCATGTTTACTTTACAAAGGAGCTGTCTAGTTAGTAGACTTCTAATTAAGTTCATATACGAAATGGTTGTATTACATCAATAGTCTCTTTGGAACTCCCAGAATTGCTTGTGGCCCTGAGTGGCATCCCCATTTACATGAAGCAAACAGTGTTTTAAAATGCTGACTAAGTTCATGTACTTCTGCCTAATAGATTTAATAATAAATCTTGTACTGCTGTTACAAGTTTAGACTAAAGAAGTGTGATAAGGTTAAGCTGCCCAAAATGCTTGGGATAGTTATAAGACAACAAGATCATCACTGGCATCTCAATCTAACTGTAAATTAACTGACAAAACTAACCCCATGCACATGATTTTGCAAGTTTTTGTAGATGAAGTCAAACATCTGCCCACTAGTCACAATCACAGACACTCTGTTACTAGCTCAAGAATAAAATCAAAATTAGTGATTTTCTTATTTTTATGCTGCTAATACCAGCACGAAGAGTGGTACCCGGAGTGGCAGATTCGCTCAGTAGAGCACAGCACCAAGTGGTAGATTAGGTCTTGAAAAAACACTGTTGACACATCCTTGTGGTGCAGTCCTTGTGTTAATACCTAATCCTACCTATTTACCCCACTTGAGCTAAATACCTTGCTAGCAGTTTCCTAGTGTCAGAATTTACTCAGTCTCTGCTGCCTGGAGATGTACATCATGCTGCATTGTGCAGAGTAAAGAAATAAATCCATTATCTATTTAGTCCTAGTGTTGACAGTGTGGCCACATATATAGTTAATTTCTCTTCCAAGTATGTGTCCAGTTTCTCCATGAGTCCATGGAAATTTCTGGCATCTCTAACATCCTTCTGCCAAGAGTTTCCCAGATCTGCTACCTGTAGTGTTGGGAATTACCTCCTTTCAGTAGTTTTGAACATGTCCCCCTCCATTACTTCACTTGATGCCCTTGCTCTTGCATGAATGAGATAATGAACAGTTTATAAAAAGCTACTCCCTTTCCATCCTTTCAGAATTTTGTGCACTTCTATCATATCCCACCAATTTATTCTTTTCCTAGGTTGAATAGTCTCAATTTATTCTATTATTGCTTTTATGGAGAGTTATTGCACAGCATAGTTTCTACTTTCTGAAATTTTTCCACTTCTAATGTATTACTTTTGAGATGAGAGAACCAGCCCTGTGCACAGTATTCAAGGTCCTTTTATAATACCTCTGTATGTGATTCATATGATTGTGTCCTCCCTTTTCTCTAGGCCTGAGATGTTTAGATGTCCTCTCCAAGGGGGACTAGATTTGTAAGTTTGGCTTTATTAAGTAATCTCGTTTGTTTTCTCCTTTTTTTCTCTGACATTTACAGGCATCTCAAAAATTCCAGAAATATGGTTGTCTCCTTAAACAATTTGTCTGTGTGTCTTTTGTGTTGTGTACCTTTAACAAATCACTGTATCAACAGGAGCCATAAAATAATCACTTGCCCATCTTTCAGAGAAACCAGCAATTCACCTCTTTGTGAATTGCTAAGGAACCCAGTTATTTGGAACCCAGCTGTGTCTCTGGGGCTTTTCTATTATTTTTATTCACTGAAGGGCAAAAAAATAATGAACACATGAAATTTGAAACCTATTTTATTATCAGCCTGATTCTTGCATCTCCTCCTCCTGAATTCCAGTTCATCTAAATTTGCAGCCCCATCAAGGGCAGATGCAGTGTGGGAACATCGACCTTCATTTTAATTAGTAGTTTCTGGAAATTTGGCTGCCAGCAGGGCCAACAGTTTTGTCCCCAAAAGGTAAAATAAAAACATATTACCCACTTTTCAGGAGTACCCTCCAGATCACCTTTGTTAAGGTTCTCAGTGATGTTTCATTCACTTTTTGTGAAAGGATGTTCACCTTTGAGACCATAATGAGCAGGTTATTAGAAGCCAGAAATCTTCTACTGTGATTTCTTTGGAGAGATGACAAGCTCCCTGCATAATCAGAATGACTTGAGCAATCAACCTCGGCAGGAGCTTATTTTCTAGTTCTAGTTCATTTATAATCCATACAATATTTCACTGTACTTTCACTAAAGACATATGTTCACTTTTATATATATTTTATATGGACTTTACATTATGGCTTCTTAGGGGAGAGTCTTAATGTGAGATCATGCATACATTACCAGCATACAAATCAATTATACATGTTCTATTAATTTTCCTTTTTCTTCACTGCTTATCATGTATATACCAAAAATATATATTAATTGCCTTACAGTGCTGCTTAGGATATTCTCACTTTTCTGATAGGTTACTTATTTCTATTTATTAGACTAGACTGAATATTAAAATTGGAAAAGATATTTCCATAGCTTTTTCTGCTTGGGAAAAGAAATCAAACAGAATGAACTGATTACTGCATCAATGGATACATAGATTTAGAGTTAGCTTCTAGGAGAGAGACAGTGATTGGAATGAGAAATTATTTTGGTTGGTAGCTTGCATTTATGATGGATTATAAAATACAGTGATTTACCATTTAATGCAAGAGGAAGAACTGTGGCATTCAGAGGCTTTGATTTAGAGAAGGAATTAAATGTTAAAAAAATTTTCAGCACACAAGTGGCCCATATTATTTTAATGAAAGTTCTCAAATGTTGTAAGTCAGGCACCAGCCTTGGTTGTAGGTAAGCCTTTGTAGCAACCATGATATCACTGACTTTTTGATAACAGCCACTGGAGTAGAGATGATCAGGAATTGAAGATGCTGAAGTGAATCATCTGTTGAATGACTGGGTAATTAAGTACCCCTCTCCTGAACATAACCTTCTAAAGGACTTTGAAACATTAGAGGAACTGCTGCAAAAAGATAAATAACAGAAAGAGCTTGGAGTTGTGATGAGCAGCCTGTAGTATTTCTCCCTTTATGCACAAGTGAGAATTTTTTTTTCCAATGCTTATGTTAAAAAAAAATGTCATAGATATCCATAGATTCCAGTCAGCATTTCCTCCCAGAGTGATACTCTCATACCAGTAATTGCAGCAATCTATGGAATGTGACGAGCACAGAATGACTGTCTCTTCCCAGTAAATGCATTTCAGGATGTTAATTAGAATTCATTAGTGAAATGCAGCTACACTGCAAAATATGTATGTTTGTTCTGGGGTTTGGATCAACAACACTGAGGAAAATGGCATGATTCTGATGCCTGACTATTCTGCACATTGGACTGAAGGCTGGTAGAATACTTTTTATTTTCCATTTCCACCATCCTTCTTGAATACTCAGTTAAGTTCTGAAAAGAACTTTCATTAAAATTGAGTTCAGTCCTTTTTCAGACTTTGTTGCTTATGAATCTTCCACCAAGCAATTTTAATCAAAATAGCCAACATAAGAGTAATTTTAGCAGAAGGCACATTTGTAAGTGTCAGTGTTAATTCCAAAAACCTTGATCTAAAGGTAAAATTTTGGGAGACACAAATATACAACAAATTCTATGTATTCAGCTGAAAGAATTTATATTCTTAATACTGAATATCTGTAAATGAGCACCCAGCCAATAACTATTCAAGTAAATTTATTGGCACTGAAATAATGTAAGAAACTTATGAGCTGTTCATGTACAAATCAGCAGAAAGAAAGAGGTGAAATAAATTACAACTGTAGCCTGAATTTTCAATACCAAGACATTCTCCCTTGCTCCTTCTCTTGCCCTCTTATCTTGTTTTATTTTCTCTGTCTCTCTCTTTTTCTTTCTCTCTCCATTAGTAGCAGAAACATGAATCCTTTCTGAAGAGATTTTCTCAGTGCCAGGGTGCTGAATACATGTGATAATACGCTGAGATGTTACTAATAAGAGACCAAGCTGACTCCTTAGATCTGATTCCTTAGTGTTGCAACCAATTTGTGTTGTGTGTCTGGTGTAAAATAGCTCATTTTCACCCTCTCCCTCTAGAGATGAGTTAGATTATGATGGGAGGGAAATCCAACTCAGAAAGGGCTTCCTCCAGGGAGATACTTTAATGAATGTTTGCCACTTAATTTTCAACACCAACTGTGGCTTTGAGAAATAGGACTGTGGTTTAGAAGAATAGGTTGTAGTCAAACCTCTCCTTCAGGCCAGTTGCCCAGACAGGCTCTAAGTAACATGCAGCCAGTGTGGTGCTGGCAGACTTAAAACCAGCCAAAGTTCAGGGCATTTCAAACACACCTTAAAGCCACCTTTACTCACCACCTCCTGTGCTGCAGTGTGTTTTTCTCAGCAACAGCTAAGGATCACATTTCTTTTGAAGTTACTTTTGACAAGAGGCATTTTGATTGTTCTCAGTTCCCAAAGCAATCCTTGAAATAAAGGCCCTCCTCATGCATTCAGTCTTGGTTGGCAGCACCCACACAAGACCTAACAGCACTCATCTTCTATGCATCTGCTCTTGGCATGACACTGTGGATCTAGTCCAAATGCCACATTATTTTTGGGGGAATAAGCTTTTACAACAGTTACGTGGATAGGAAAAAATGTATTTCTAAGGTAGGTTAAAATGCTGTAGATGTAAAATGCATTTCCATCCTGTAGTGTCATTCAATAACAAAACAGTTTTCCAATGTATTCCATTGTACTGGATGTGGTACAATGCAGTACTATACACTGCAGTCCTCGTGCACCTACATCCTTTTCCCTGACCTCATTATCTGGCTGGCAGCACTCTAGAATTAAATTTTCAGCCTTATAGAAGTAGACTGTATTTCTTACGGTGAGCATTGCTTTCCAGTAGAATTGTTGAACACCTTTTCTTTCTTTTTTTGTGCAGCAGTAGCTACAATCAGTCTATTCACATCTGTTCATCCAATGATCTTAATTTAAAAAGGCCCATCTCCTTGTCAGTAAGTAGTATTCCCTTTAAATACTCAAGTCTTTTAAAAGAATAACTGTGTCAATACGGACCATAAAATAAACTGGCTTCAAATGCAACATGGAATTTAGTGGCTTTATTCTAAGCTGCAGGGTAAGGTCAATTGCACATGAGTGGATAAGTCACACCAAGGTACAAGGAAATTACATATTTTTAAAATTTCTATAAAAAGCATGCATAAATCAATACTCCAACTTTCCCCCAAAGGGTAAAGATAGATGTCATTCAGCCTGATCTCATTTTTGGATGTTCTACTTCCCCTGTTCGTTAGCACAAATAGGAAAGCAGATCAACTGTGAGTAGAGAAAAGCTATTGTGTTGTCTCACTTTTGAAGGAAGGAAGGTGAAAGAAAGAAGTGAATGGGACCTGTGATAGGATCCTCTTGGACTCAAGTGTCTAAGAATATGAATAGCTTTTGCAGGGAGAAGGATTCTTGTCTTCCCAAACTTTAGTCCTGTCACTCAGCCAAAAAGAGAGCATCTGAGAGCAGTTAACATTTAACACAGCAGAAGGAATGGAAGTTAGCTTATTATAACAGACAAGAAAATCTTTAATAGCAAAACAAGACTTTTCTGAGAGAAGAGGTTGCAGAAGGCCTTTTATAGGGTCTAAAGGTAAAGAAAAAGATGCAGCATTTGACATTTATGTAAAAATATGTGTTTTCTTTGGTTGAAAAAGTTATTCTTGGAACAGTATGGCCTGATGGCACTAAATCATCACACTTGTTACATACTCCACTGTCAAATACAGATGTTGCAGATATTTTAAAAGCATATGGAAGTTAACATAGCCCTGGACACTGGCATACCACAAGGAGTCATGAGGAAAAGAAAAGTTGCCTGGTTTTGACTCATTTGCATAGCCAAGTGTAGGGTGACTAGCTTTCCTTCCTCTTCTTAAATGATCTGTGGAGGAAGAAGAGGTGTCCAAAATACTCAATTGTAACCTAAGAGTTGTTCACTGCTAGAGCAGTGTCCACCACCTAAAGGAACCTATGTTTACAGCCTTTGGAAAAAAGATGTTAGGCTGGATGGAAGTACCTTGTAGGGTAGATCTGACTTGTGACTGCACCTGGCCTATACTGATCTAAACTTTCCATCTCTAGTATGAAAGATCATGGATTTCTCCCATGCTGCTTTTGCTGAGGAGTGTTTTACTAAAACACCTTCTAAAATGACACATCCAGACTGAACCTAAAAGAAAATAATTTTAAATTTTGAGCCTCTATTCCATTCTCTTACCTTCCTGTTTTTTACTCTACCAGATTAAAAAACTATAGGACACGGCATTTTTCTCTTCTTCATTCTCAAGACACCTTTTTTCTTTTTTATGATAAGCTAAATGGAGTGAGCTTTTAAACACCTTATTGTAAAACATCTATTTGAAGCCAAGAATTTCGCTATCAGACTCTTGAGTGTTCAGTGAGGAGATAAAAATCACATTTCTGTTTCTACTCACATTGCCTCTGTTTATATAAAGATTTCATTAGTTCTTTTTGATACAGCATCATCCTGGAAACTCACCCATTCAGCTCCAGATCCACTCTGAGCAGTAAATCTTTTCAGAGTAATTTCTTTCCAGGCTATAAATCCTTTGTGTGATAGGCATGGCCAGCATTCCCTGTGTATAGATATGTCCAGTTGCATTTGGCTGTGTGTAAGTGTCCTCTGCTTGAAATGCCCCAGTTTACCAGGCAGTTCTGTTGAGGTTTCTTCCCAATTTTTCTCTCAAGTAGTAGTTGCAGCAGTCACCAATTTTCTCAGTAGTGATTTTATATTTAATTCTGGATGACTGATGAAAAGATTGAATTCTAGCAGGCAGTGATGCACTAAAATTCCATTTTTCCATTACAACTTTCCTTGAAAGTGGGTTTGTAAAATCTGCCATAAGGCTGGTTATTAATCCATTTAATGTTTATCTTAAGAAGGTACAAGGGGACTAAATTTAAACAGAATGTTGTGCATTACAATACTCCAAGATTACATTTACAGGACTATAAGTGTGTTACCTCCATAAACTGCACTTGTAATTTTACCAGGATATGAAATTAGGTTAGTCTGGTAAAACTTTCTTTCACAGAACCATAGTGACTCACAGCCCCTTTTAATTTTTTATCAGATGAATTCCTTCTCATATTTTTGATGATAAGCTAATGAGCCTTTGCTGAGCCATTTCACGTCCTCAATACTGGCTCGACGTTTGCACTCTTACAAATTTCCAAATTTTTTCAGTGCTTTACTTGAGTAGTCCAGGTATCTCCTAAGCTTGTTGCCACTGAATTCTTGGAAGACATGCATTCTTTCTGATCTCTGATTTTCTGAGAGACTCTATTAAACATGCTCTTGGGAAGTATTTAATAACCCTTATGACTAGAAAGCACTTCCATGTTTCTTTCACTACAGCATAAAAAACATAAAAATACTCGCTTGCTCTTGAGCCCTCCTCGCACTTGTGGGTTTTATTTTCTTTCTTTTTCCTGACCAACTAAAATGCAAATATAAGAATTTGTTTTGCTGAAAGAACCCTTCAGTCTCTCAGGCTTTCTTCCTGCTTGTAAAATTCCACAATACTTGGTTTAAAAAGACTTTTTGAGTATGTTAATTTCAGTAAATTCTCTATATATGTACTGTTTGAGCTGAAGTCAGCTGGGCACTGGGAATTTAAAAGAGAAGCCACAGGAACAAAACAGTTTGGGAAGGAGAAATAAAATCTTCTTTGAAAAGCAGAGAGTTCTTGTCCTGGCTTTCCCTGGATACATTTAAGAAGAGGAAAAAGACTCTTGCAGTGACACCTAATTGCTTTTGTTCCTGTGTATTCCCTCTGCAAAACATTAAAAGTTGCAGATCTTTTTCTGGGTTTGAGGACAGTTGTGAATCGCTTTTCACTGGCAAAAAGGCAAAGGATCATAGTCTCCCTCTGCAAACAAAAATATTAATGTTTTCTGAATTTCCTAGCACAGTATTTTTTCATATTTTTGAACATACACTCATTTCATAGATCATATTACCTCCATCACTTGTAGGACTTGCACCACTGGGTCAAAAAATGCCCCATATTGGATGGTCATCCTTCAGGTGACAAGATGTGACAGAAGACAGACTTGCCAGGTGCAATAGTCATCTAATTTAAGCAAATTGATAAGCAACTACTCACAGTTCCCCTGATAACAGGATGTGTTTCTTCCTCAACTTGAATATGATCTGGTTATTAAAGTCTTCTTTATACCTCAGTCTGCATGACAATTTTTTCAAGGTTTTCTATTGGTCTAGAATTGAAAGGAAAACAATGTTTGCTTTCTAATTGCCCTACTTATTTTTAGTTTGAAGTAATTTATTTAGCATTAAAATGAAATCTTTCCAAAGCAACTGCTCCATAAACCAAAGTGACAGCACTTAACACTGCTCCAGCACATATGTCTGTCACTCAAACAGACAGCCATCTGTAAACACATATAAGCAACTTCATTCTTCCATCAGAAACCTTGCTGTTCTGAAGTCAAAACAGAAACATGGGTAGAATGTAATTGTCTTGAGAACTTGTTCCACAGTTGCTGTGCTAAGACACTGGCCTAATTTTGCTGGGGAAGAATAGAGGTTTTACAGAGCTCGGAAAACCAGTGTTCAAAAATTACTTATAATTTATATGTGCCAAATGGTACTTCTGGCACCTTAATTGTTCCTTGTTTCATTATCCCTGGATTCATGATAGCAGACTGATTCATAGCTTTCACTTTTTCTCGCTCTAAGATAATACAAGGAGAGGCAAAGCAGCTGCTGTTTGCAGCAATATCTGTCACGGGGGAGGCTCCCGGGTAGCGCCTATGGGAGTCCTTTGAAGAAGGTCTATATGATGTGCTGCTCTCTTTGAGACCTGTGGAATACTTTGAAAGTTAGTTTAATGATGCTCACAATTTTGTGGGAATGAATCACCTGAAATTCAGTAGCAATAATACTTATATTCATAACAATGTCATTCTTCAATGTCTCATAAAATGGACAAAAAGCAATGCACGCAGGAACACTCTGCCAAAGCCAGGCAAACAGAACACACAGGACCATCACTTTTACCAGTCATTACTTTTTTTTCTTGTAGCAAGTCAGCACCACCTATGAGGGCTCAGAGTTCCTCTCTCATTTGTAATCACATTCTGCATACAGCAGCTCTACAATTTACATATTTGGGAGGAGAGGGGCAAAGCCATTGCAATTACAAAGTCATCAGCCTGCTGTGATCTCTGTCCCATTTTTCTGACATGTCAGTGCTTTACGAGTCAAGCTGCAAGGTTTGGTTTTAAAAGCCAGAGCCTGTGGTAGACACAATCACCATGTGCACAGCAGGAATGGGAACAAGCAATGGGATCTCAGCATGTGGGTTCCTCATGGTGCCAAAGTATCAAATCTTCCTCTTTAATGTGTTTGGACTTGAAGAATTAAAAAATGTATTGGTCCAGGAGCTCTGAAGATAGTTCACCAGACTGGAATGGTGGTGGTTTGGAAAAAAAATAATTTTGAAATTCTGAGTCAGTGAAAAATTTTGTCCACCAAATTCTGTTATGGTTCAACAAGATGTGCTAGATATGCTCCAGGAACTGTGCAGTGTGCTTCTCTAGATCATCATGGCCTTGCCCAGCCTCTGCATGTATTAGTCTGCTGTGTGGCTTTGTAGGTAGATGAGTGAGAGTTTTCTGGAAGTTGATTATATTTCTGTGGCACTGAATAAAAAATTCCACTCATGGCTGTCATAACTCAGCTCAGTTTAAACTGAATAACACCTAACTGCAGAGAGAGTGACATACTGTACTTAACCAGAGCTGGCATTGCATGATGGCATTTGTAATGAATGCTTCTTTTCCTTCATCGCTCACTCCTAAATTCTTTCCTTCTCTAAACATTCTTTTTATTTGCAAAATTGGGTTGGAATGTCAGTGCTTCGTGCTGATATGCTTCAGTTTTTGATGGATTCATTTCTTCTGTGCTTTTTGGTGTTGCTTTTTATTTGTTCTATATAAGAAAAAGGTAATAACTAAATTAGATTTCCAGGGTTAACATCTTGTGTGTAATTTATATTTTGAAGGACCTTACGTAGCACTAAATGGCAATAACTCTCTGCACTGTTTGAAAAGGTTCTCTCATATAACTTTCTATGATTGTTTCCTTCAGTGGTTGTTGGGATTTCTTTGGAAATTACTTTTTTTTAAAAAAAATGCATGTTAGCAAAGTATAATAGTTTTTGCTGCATATTTTCACTTTCTTATTAATAAAACGCATTTCCCCTATTTGAAAGGAGACCAAAAACTAGTTGGAATAATGAGAAACAGGAAAAAGTAATTCTTACAATAAAAATTCTTAACTGCCTTATAGTATAGACATAGCTATGCAGTTTTGTTTCAATAATGGTCCTTGAAGCCATTCAATGAAAGGTGCTCTAAGAGAGCAAATTATAAAGAGGCTGCAATTTGCAAGGCCATATTGAAACCAAGTACTAATTCACTGTGTGAAGAGTTGGGACCTCAGGGAAGCAAGATGAAAGCCAGTCCTTATAAGTTTCTTTGTATTTTTAAAATTATGTCCAGATCTAGCATTTGTTTTTCAATAGCACCTTATGCATATCTTGGTATCATTTTTTTGCTGTCAGAAATTGTCTAGGCTTTCTTCTACTCACAATTTAGTTTCCTGTTGCAGTTATAAGAGGCATTGATTCTATGTGATTTACATAAGAGATTTTTGTTTTGTTTTTGTTTTTTTTTCCCAGTTGGTACTTAAAATTCTCCCATTGTTAATCAATAGGTAATAGCAAGGACAAAACATGCTAGGTATTCCTCAGGCTCCTTTAGTAATCATAAGTGACTCTTCCCTCAATTTTCATTAATTCATTTAAAAACCATAAATTTTAGACATTTAAGTCGAAGAGAATATTTTTCTCATTTGCTCTGAGCCTGCCACATACAAATGATGTATTTGTAGTTGGACAGTTCCATTTCTAACAGGGTAAAAAATATCAATCACATTATGCATTTCCCTTTTAAGTAGAAGGACAATTTAGATCACAGAAATCCCCAAGACTATGTATTATGGATGTGAGACCTGGTAAAGAAGATGAAATACGTACCACACTCTTCCTGGAATGTGAAATGACTCCGGAAGAACAGGTTTAAAACTGCTCAGACATCTTGCAAGTATTCACTCCCTTACAATCCTCTATTTCCTCCTCTGTGAAGGACAATGGACTTATTTTTGGGAGCTGCTTATCATTAGCAACCTTCTCTGTATTCCCTGGGTTTTGAAGCTGAAAGATGAAATTCACCTGTACACTGAAAGCAAGCATTTTTTTCATCCTATTTAATTGGTCTCCTATATTGGGGAAAAAAAAAAGTGTCAGATTAACTTTTCAGTAATGTGTATTCTAAAAGCAGAAATACCACAAGGAAATCTGCTTCTTGGTATTAAGGTAGAAAGCTACAATTCAAAAATCTTTTTATGAGCTTTTCAGCCAAGCAGAGTATCCCCAAGATGTCTGCCTAGTTTATACACAGCCTAAATTTTATAAACAGTAATTATAAAGATTTCATTTATGTAATATTATATACTCCCATATCACTTTGCAGAGATAGAAGACAAGGCCCCCTGGCTAATAAACTTACTGCCCAGACAAACAACTAACAAGGTTGAATGCAGCTTGTTGATGAGAGGTAGCAGCAGTTTGACCCATTGCATGATGTTTTGCATGCACCAATTTAAGGCTATGCCAGTTACAGGAATTACACTGTCCTCAATCCCCTGAATAGATCCAGGTCTGAATAACCCACAGTATATGGATGCTCCTGCAAGCAGAATCCTGTCTTTCCATGAAATTCATCCTTGATTAGGCTGTGTGCTGTTGTTATCCCCAGGAACCAAGTAAACTGACACACAGGCAACTTTTCATGATATTGAAATTATTATTACTCTCTTTTTGTCTTGTCTGAGCCCTACAATCCTACCTCACATCAGCAATCTTCCTCCTTGTACCCAGGAGCAGTATCAGGCATTTCACTGTCTTAGCAGAAAAATACTGGGGAATCTGGCTTGTGGCTGCTAAGAATTGACCCCTTCAGTATTCTTTCTTGTGCAAGCAGAACACAAAGATGTGCCATTTTCACTTGCTGCTTAAGTTACTTAAAATTTCATTTAGACAATTTAACAAGGTGCAAAGATGTAATCAAGAGCTGCCAACCCATACTAAATTATTCAGATTCTCGACTGGAAGTGGGATATGAAAAAATCAGATTTGTTAATGCCTGTAGTTTGTGTTGTCTCTCTGTGGCAATTATACTTTCAAATATGATGTGCCTGGATAGGCAAGGACTAGGTGCAGAACTGATTGGTTAGAGAAGCTCTGAATGAGCTACCTGGGCTGTGCTAATTTGAGACAGACAGAAGGCTCCAGAATGGCCCCAGGCTGGGGTTTGCATGGCACGTGCCCAGCACTGAGGGGACAAATCAGCTCTAACAGATTTACATATATTTTTATTAGCTTATACTAAGGAGCTTGTGACAGGAAGGAAGTTCTTGCTGATAGTAAACTAGTTGTAAATCTTGAGACAATTCTAAAAATTTATTTTGTGACTTGTCATGAGGGGATGGGCTCTTCCTTGGATCTCTTTGCCTCTTGTCCTTCAAGTAAACGTACCAAGAACACCTAAAGGGCTCAACAAATTCTTACAAATTCTAGAGCTGGGTCTGATTAGAAAAGAATCATGAGATTTTAAAAAAAGAGAAAATTTCTAAGTCAGACAGAGTAGCAATGTAAACAACTCATCCCCCTACACACATACCTCGTGGCTCTGCAGCAGCTGCCCTTCTTTTCAGGTTTGCCCTCAGACCAGCAATCTCAAGCAGCTTCCTGGGCTGCCACAATCTCAATACAGTTTTCTTTAATACCTTGAGATTTGTTTTTCCTTTTCACTGCACCTAAAGCTTGTTCTGAGTCTCCTCCCTCCTTTCCTCAGACATCTCCTTCTGCATACATTGCACGGTCCCTGCTGGTAGTATTTTTTCCCTGCCCACATCATCCTGCACTGCAGTATATTATTTCCCTGGGTATTATGGTTTCCTCTCAAAGAAGGTGCTGTGGTGTCCCCATGCTGTGTGCAGTAACCATCACAAAGTAAAAAAAAGTGGCCTTCTTTTCTGTGGTCCAACCACAAACCCTTTAAAAGAAAATTACATGCAGTATAAACAGTTGCTATGAGCAGATGCATTAAATCATTACACGGTTTACTGTAAGAGATGTTCAATGTAAAATCAGCGGTCTGCCTGTTACACAATCTAAAGGAAATGATGGGGTTGAGAGGACTTCCAGGACAGCAGTTGATATTTGGCTGAGTGGTCACCAGGAAGGAAGGAAGGAAGGAAGGAGAAGAAGCTGTTTTTCTAATAAAGCTGCAGAAAGGTGACACAGTAAAGTGCAGCTTAAGAAGTGGCCTTGGTTAGGAGTAGCTGGAAAAAGGTGCTCTGTGAGAATGGTTTCTGTCTACCCTTCCACCTATTCTGAAGCCTCCTCTCTCCTTCCCTTCTCTGATGGGAAGCTACATTTGCTTTCCTTTTCCCCACCATGAAATCACTGCATATATTTCTTCTCTCATCGGTGCAATTTCAATGCCAGGGGTACTTCATATTTTGTTTTTAAAAGGGTGTATAAATCCTGGCTGAATATCACAGGATACATCCCTCTCAAGCTTGGAGAGAATGTGAAACTGGAATGCACACTCTCATATTAAAAGTGTCTTCCTTTTCTTTTACATGTGTCCCAGGATGCACTGCAAGGAGCAGACACATCTGCTTCCATCCAAACTAAGGAACACACAGGGACAGAGTTTCTTGGATGCTGATGGGAAGCTAAACACCCAGCTCCACCACAGTAATTTACCTATTTAACACCACTGTAACAGCTCAGGCTGTCCCCATTTGTCAGAATGTCCCTCCGAGTAAATATCTCCGTGGCTTGCCTTGAAGACAGGGAACACGGGATTATTTGGCTCTTTATTTGTGAAGGGCCAGATTCAGCTGTTCTGCAGAGTGGGTACAATTCTGTAAATGTTGCTACAATTCCATTCACCACCACAAAAAGGGAATTTAGCCTGTCATCTCTTTCCTTGGAGAGAAATCACATTCTGGCTTTTGTTTCTCCTTGATGGATTTATTCCCTTCCCTGCCATGTGCCCTGGCAGGTGAGAAGCAGGATTAGGTTATAATGAATACAAATGGATTTACATATTGAGGCTGCTGGACACAGATAGACTCTGCTTTTCTGCCTGGCTTTTTGAGCTGCCAAAGGGACTGCACATGATGGTTCTGGTTTGTGTCACCACTTTCAACACCTAACCTAGAGGCAGTAGTCATTTAAGGCGTGATGCCACATTTCCAGCTGCCTTGGTTCTGCCAGAGAACTGTGGCTTGTTCCTTATCATTATTGTTAATGCCTGTTTGAGGGGATTTAGCATATAATTTGACACTCTTTTTCTTCCTTCTCTCAAACTGTCAGGGATCCTCTTAATAGAAATGGAAACTTAATTCCGCTTCAGAAGCTGATTTGAAATAGACAATATTCTGCAATTTGATTTTTGGTATAGCATCTCTCCTATATACCGAATCCATATCTCTTCAGTGGTTCTGATATTATAAAAAACAATGGAAAATATAGTTTATCCATCCCCCTCTCCCCCTCCCAAATCTTTTTAAAACTTAGAATATAGCCTAAGGATTCTGTTCTTCACAACCACCATTTAGAATCATTATCATCAAATGTTTTACAAGCTGGACATTATCTTGTCTTACATCACTTACCAAGATATAAACCACTAGGGGGTTAATAGTGTAGGGGAATGTCTTCCCTACCAAAGCTTAGGGACAGACTAGTTAAATGACTCGGTTATATTCTCCATAAAAAGAGATTTTCATGCATTACTCCCAGCACACTGAGACATGAATGTGTCTTACAGTCTACACCTTAAGGTGTCCTTGAGAAAGTTTCCTATGACAGGGATGATTTGTTCTATGAGCTTCAAAAATTCACATGCAGGAAAAAAGACAGAAGCAATGGCAACAACTGATACCTACTCGGTATTGAGACAGCAGATGCAGCAAATGAGACTTGGATTTTCACAGATGCTCTATTTTCAAGTAAAGGTAAAGCTGAGAACTCAGAAATGAAGAGTTGCCCTTTCAGATATTACTCTTTCTTTCTTAGCCCTTAGTACTTCAGTACCTAGCCTCACTTTCTCTGCCAGAGGGTAGCAATACTACTTGCATATTTTAATGGTGAACTTGTAATTTGGTCCTTCACAAGGCTCCTTACGAGTACTTGATGATTTGTACATAAGGAGCAACTTTATTGGTAGTTCTCAAACTGCAGCTGGCTCTAACTAATTTAAAAGATTCAGAAACACTGTGGTAGTTCCTGGCACTTTTCTTTTCTTGCAATATAGGTGAGGATTTTTAAGGTGGCTGTTTATGCATAAGAGAGACAGAAGTGAGGAACAAAAAATCCAAGAGTTCAAAATCTGCATGATGTAAAATCATTGCGGACTGTCAGAGCAACAGAAAGGGATGTCCTGAGATCAGAGCTGGCTTTTAGGTGTGTAGAAATGAGGATATATTGTAGTGTGCATATCCAAAGTGAGATAAATAATAGAGCAAATCAAATACTTGGCTGAATCATGGGGGAAATCTGTAGTGTGCGTGACTGTCACTGCACAATGGGTGGGCAGCCCTCAATCAAAGCAGTCAATTCCAGTCATTGCATTGGGAAGACTATTATGGCACTTCAAAAAAGTGGAACATGAGAGTAAAGCATTGACATTGTTGCTTTCAGCTTTAAAAGAATGTTATGAGGACTAGTTTAAAACCTTAACCTCAGAAAAAAAGTTGAATAAAGGAATCTAATTAAAGAGCTCAGACTCTATAATAGTAGAGCTAATGTCAGCATTATTCATAACTCAATGCAGAAAATTTGACAAAAGAGCACAAATGGAATTTAAATTGAAATAAAGACACTGGGGAGCATCTTTCTGTCTGAAAGTAATAAATGTTTGGAGCGAACTACCTGGCAAGGTTTAGGAGGTGATGACATGAAGGGCATTTTCAAGAAGCACCTGAATTTCACTCTGTGGAAACAAGATATTAATATGGATGAGCTCAGATAAGCCAAATAGCCAATTCTTATTCTCATGTGTTTGCTGCCAGCACCAGCAGCTGCTTGATCGCTAATGAGCAATGGCAAATGGCATCCTCTTCCCTCTTTCAGGCTGATGGCATGAGCAAGACCCTATAACAGACAAAGACATGTTTACCTTGGGTTCATGTTTGATGCCTTCTTTACTGTAATCTTTATGAAAATGCTTTTCTCCCTGGGGATATATTGTTCTCCTGTCCATATATATACCCCTGAAATATTTTACAGCCAAAGAAAAAATGGTTAATGTATTTTGCTTCCCACAGAGCTAAAATCAGTCATTTGTTGCTATTTGTTCACAAAATGTAATAAAAATGAAGAAGGGAAGGGGAGGAGAATGGTTTGGAGTCAGCTTTACTAAAAGATATTTTAAAGATCATTTTTTACCTTTTCTTGGCCCTTACTAACACCTTTTCTCACACATTAAAGTTCATCATTGATCATCATGAAATGCTGCTCATATTGGCATTTGGGCTGTCTCTTGAAGTGTATACCTCTTTTAAGGTTTAGTACTTCCTCATTCTCTCTGACCTGTGAAATCCTGCTCGGGTTTTGATTTTTTTTTTTCCCCAAATTCGGTCGAGTGCTAAAATTTTATGAGTCTTACAGAGGAGTTTAATTCCATATAGTGACATGGTAGTAGTTGTTTTGACAGCTCTTTTAGATTCGATATAAACACAGGTATTCCAAAGGAGTTGCAGTTTCATTTTCATCCATAAATCCAGTTGAATGCAAAATCTTTAATCAAACATCACTGGTCATTATGAGTTCCCAAGAGAAAAGGACTGAATAGACCATAAGTGGTTTCATGAGAATCACCAAAATGCCTAATTTGGGGCTGTTTAGGCATTTACAATGACAGTTTTTCTGGCAAAAAATTAACATTGTATGTAGAATACACATGGTTGTTTTCTCAGCTGCCGTAAAAATCATCATTACATCCATCTGTGTGTGTATCAATATTATTTATTTCAAATAGGCCAATTCTGAACCTATTTTCAAGTCCAGATTCATCTGGCATCCATATTGTTTTCATGCAACACATGGGCTAGCACAGTGCATACCCTTTCTGACCTAGCCAGACTAATAGGCTGCCACAAAGCTGAATTGCTGCAGGACACAGTTTCCTGTGCTTAAGCCCATTCTTAATCTTCTAGTATAGAAATAACCAGGAATCTGTAGATCCCAAATACGTGTTCTACCACAACCCCTGTAAGAAATTAAGGTAGATTTTAATTGGCTCCTTGAGAAGCTTTATATAATTGCACATTATGAAAGTATCAGCTAAATTGTATTTGTTATTATGGTCTACAGCTCTGCTCTTTTTGGATAAATTCCCCATAGCCCTTACCACCAAGTTAAATTGTATCTTTGTTGTCCAGGTCCTTAGGGGTTCCATGCAATTTCACTACTTTTATAAGATTGGTCCCTTTGATTGCTCAACAGAGTGGGAGACAAGATTGTGTAAGAAACAGCTATTTTTTAAAAAAACAGTTCTTTTAAAATAAGCAACTCCCTATAAGCTGTATATGTTGGGCAGGCAGAATATTCAAAAGTCTAGCTTTCAAAGAATAAAAATTAAGATCCTATAGAAAAATAAAATGTTGCTAAGGGAAGCTGCAAACACAATAGAAGAAAAATGTCCTATGACAGATTAGTTTTAGCAGATTTCTACTTTCAGTTCAACTAATGCAATACTTTGAATTTAATCACCTCAATTTATTCACATTGACCAGAAACAGAAGGACAGGGTTATTTAATTAAATAATAGTCCCACAGAACACAGAAAAAAAACAATATCCCTGGGGGATTATTATTCCACTTTTCCTTCTTTCAATAAGGACTTTCAAAACCCTCAAGAGTCACTTCTGGTCCTTTCTTATTAATGAAATTATTAATAGAACATCCTAATTATTCTTTAACAAGGCAAGACATACTTCCCTCTGAACCAAGGGGAAGAGCAAAACAAGGATTATTCTAAAAAATTTGGTTAAACAACTGAGAGGTAAAGACAGAAAGATTAAAGAAATACAACCCAAAACCCCCAAATCACATTAAATTCAAGTACCAGAACTTTTAAATTCTTCCTTCATAAATTTCATGTGAAGGCAAGGGTTTTATGCAACCACTTGTATTCCTGCAGGAGGATATGTATTATATTGAGTAATCAATTTTTAGCATTTGCTGGAAATGATGAAATTTCCCTGCTCATTCACCTCCTTTTTATTTGTTCATTTTCCTGTTAAAGTCAGGCTATATGGCTACTTAAACCTATGAATAAGAATTGAATTTGAGCTTTAGAATGATGTTCTGACAAACTTAGAGAACATTTACCTACCATATTGTAGGGCCAAAAATGTGACCCCTAGAAGTTCTAAGAGGCCATGAGCTTGCTCTACCATGCTCTGAGCTTACCAGAAGTTGAGACTCCATTAACATAGAGCTGAATCCAAGCTAATAAACCTGCCACGTGCTCAGGTATTAGATGTGCCTTTAGTCACGTCAAAGCGTTCCATACTCTGCAAATACTTTCACTATAGTCAGTGGATCTAATTTGTGCAGCTGTAAATCAGCACAGCTTCAGGGGAATCACTGCTTCTCTGGCAATTTATACGAGCTGAGGCTTTGATTCATTATTTCAGGAAACCGTAACCTTGTCAACAGAGAGCTGTGTAAGGGTTCTTACAAAGTAACCTCTGCTGCTTGAAGCCTGAAGATTTCCAAGCATTGTCCTGTCCATCCCATGGGTAATGAAACTCATACCATGCTACCATTAGCCTCGTCAGAGTTGATAGTGCAAAGTCTCACCCTGTGCTGTGAACTTGTCATACTCTCATGGGCTGAAGCTTCATATCAAGATTTTGAAAAGCACCTAGCTCTCCTGAGTGCCTCAGAGACTAAGAGTGGACTGTTCTGTGATATACAAGGTAAGACTGCACAGATCTGTAGGTCCAAGAATGTTACAGACACACCTAGAAGCTGTGGTGTGCTAGGCTGAGTGTAGAAATTCTGAGACTTAAGGAATCAGGCCAATTCTCTTGCTGACTCACTGTATAATTTTGGGACAAGCCACTTAAACCCTTCTGTCTGCTTTGGTCATCTTTGACTGGTAGTTAATGACATTAAATAAAAAAATCTGGTTCCAAGTGTATTATTTACAATAACACAATGGAAGAGCAAGTTACCTCATGCATTTCGTGTATTTAATTCCTGGGTGGTGTTCTACAAAAATATCATGTCTAATGGGCAGTCTGTCTCCAGGAGTCACAAATTACTACAGTTAGAATGGATTATAAATCTCAAGTAAAGCCTAGTCAATTCTACAAGTGATATATTTCTTTTATTACTGACCCTTTATTGCTTCTCTCTCACATTCATCCATCTTTCTTTCTTGGGCAGAGGGGGTATGATGCTGCATTAATATTCTTCTCAGCAGCTTTTCTAGTCAGCCCCATTTTCTTTCCTTCTTGCATCAAGAAACTTGAATCTCTTTCTTTTTTTTTTTTCCTGCCAGTACTTGTTTGGCTATGTAAAAAAATACAAGGATATGAAGTGTATTTCAAAAGGCAAGCTTGGAAATTCTGACATTTTTAAACCCCATTTTTTCCATAACACAGGGATGCATTTACTATTACTAGTCTTTTTTAGGAGAGGGGGAAATAAAAGGTCCATTTCAGTTTAATTTTGCATCAGAAAAACAAACCTTTAAATTAAGAAATGCTAATTTAATTGCTCTGGGTTGAAATTATGAGGGTGAAATAATTTGCTGTTTCTAAATAAACATTCCTAGAAACACTTAATTCCGTGAAAAGTTTTTCATCTAGATGCACCCTGGGGAAAAAGAGTTGAATCTTGTCTAGGTGTTGCAGAGTAGCACCGGTGCCCAAGTCTATTAGCTGTTCATGGAGCTTGGAGGAGTGAGTTTCAAGGGATGTGGGGGTGTCTGGTAAGAGTCCAAAGTACTGAAGATCTTGGATGTGATGGCCTCTCTGGTAACTGTGGTCATAAGTAATAAACTCTGAGTCAGTTCTACTACTTGTCTCACAGCCAGGTTGGACACTAGACCTTCAAGCCTGAGCAATCAGAAAACTGCTCAATTAAATCCACTCAGACACTGAAAAAAAATGTATGGGGTCCAACCCCTACCACATAGCAGAGACATGGGATGGATAAAACCCCTCATGCCAGGTGCAGGATGTGGAGGGACTATATGGACTCTTTATTCTACACAAGGGAATCTTGATCCACTCCTGATAACAGATAGGAAAGTTCTGCAAATCTCCAAGTCCACACTATTTTGATGCCTGAATGTAAAAATCTCTTGAAATAAATATACGAAACATGCTACGCTGGAGAGAGACAAATCTCTCTTCCACCCTCAGGGACTGAATGCAACTTACAACTGCTGAGTGAATAATTAGTGGTAATTAGCACTAGAAATTGATGCCTTTGGAGATAGTCTGCCAAGTTTTTAAGCACTTTAATACTAATGGATTTTTTTTTTTCTCTGGGATAAATCTTTATAGAGGAAGCAAGTGCAAATTGATTTTTAAAGAGCTTGTCCAATGTTGAATTTATCTTACAAAAACATTGGGCTAAAAAACAATTACAGTTACCTTCACTGTATTTTAATGTTTTTTCCAGTGGTTTCATTTCTCTTTAAATATTTTTGCTGTCACTTTTTGTCTAGTCTCTTGGAACTATATGGAGTACATTTGCACCTTTTGAAGGTGTTAGGGTAAAATACGACACCATATCAAGCTATTTAGTTCCTAAGTAATCCTGAAGTTAGGAAAAAGTATTCTGCTTTAGTGATAATGGCTATATAATGACACTTTGAGTTGTAAGAGTAAAGTAGAGGCAAATATCCAAGTGTTAAGAAATTGTGCATACAATTTCATGCCTTCTCTGTCCAAACAGTTGTTGACTGAACTTGGAATCCTTATTTAGGTTTCTTTTCAGATTCTTCCATTTAAAATCAGTAGTAAGGCAATCGAAGTTGGAACAAGGACTTGAAACTGCCTCTTCAACTCATATAGCATATGAGATTTGGTCATTTATATGAAGAAATAAATATTAAACATATAACCAGGGATATAGAGCTGATGCACTGACAGGTCAAGGAGTGGCAGACCAGGCTCTTATTTCATTGCTGGCAGGGATAGGGATGCATTTTGGTTCAGAGTCTGGTTCCAGCTGCTTACCTAATGAATTAGACTGAAAAGTCAAAGATAAATACAGTATCTTGATTTCCAGTAGTTCTGGACACCTTGTCTTCCCTCTGAAGTTTGTGAGAAAGATGTACATTCAAGATCTCAAAACTCTGATCGGAGAAAGCTTAGAGATTTTTGCAGGCATTTGATATTGAAAACTCTAACATAGCATAGAAGAAAGCTGTCTTATTATATTATATGGTATCCAGGAGTCAGAGCATTAAATCCGTGCAGTAGTTTCTTTGTTGTTATTACCAGCAATACACTGAGGATAAAAATAGGAATTTCTGGAGAAATCAGAGCTGAAAGGAAGGTTTGAAACAAATACATGCTAAATAAGAAGTACATTAACTACTGCAAAAACATGTAACTTTTATAACAGGCAGTAAGAATATGGATGCCAGGTTCAGTGAAGCAGGCTGCTGTGGTTTAACACTGTTCAAATTGTGCAGACAACATACATACAAATCAAATTAATTTCCTGCAGCAAGAAAGAAAGACCAGGTTTTATATACAGGGGAAAACTGTTCTTTTTCACTACCAGCTTGAGACGTCAGAATATTTGTTCATGGCAGCATAAAGATGACAGTTACAAAATGAACAAAGGTATAGAACAGCCTCTCTGCTGCTCCCTCCCTTCCTCCTCTAGAATAGACATATTTTCTTATGGGTCATGATCCAAAGCCAGCTCAAAAGCTCAAATCCATGAAATACCACCAGTGACTTCTATAGCCTTTGGATGAGGCTCTCTTTGAAAATGCCTGCCTACTCCATGAGTAGATAATTCTCTGACCCACAGGGGACCTGTGTGGACAGGTTACATTTGCATTTGCTTTAATGGCAAATTGAACTTTTCTTCATGAAGTGCATAAAAGGGCACTAAGCCACAGAATTTACCTTGTGGACTACAGCAATATGAGCTTGAAATCTGTTGCCAAAGCCCAGAGACCATTCCTTACAACTCAGTTTCTAAGCACACTGTGTTTATAAATTTGAGTGGGTTTGGATAAACATTTTCTAGATGAATATATCATGCACCAGAGTCTGGGTTTCCATCCGGAACTACAGGCATGTGGACCATAATGTGCCAGTGACAGAACAATGAGACAGGACCAGTTTGTGAGGCATGGAAACCTAAATGACATCTAGCTGGCCCAGCCTGTGTGTCAACACCAGGCAAAAGCTAGCACTGTCAAATTCTATTCAGAACCCTCTGTGCATGTTTTCACCAGGAAATACAAACATTTTTCAAGTGGAGAGGCTCTTGGAAGTCTTCAGATTTACAGAAAACTTTAATCCTGAGATATACTGAGATACTGTATATTTTTAAACCCTGAAACTCCACAATCCTTCGTGAGAATGCATGGTTTTGAGTGGTGTGTATACTTCAGGATAGCGCTTGGACAACTTAAGCAAATGATGCCTTCCTTTCCTACTTTATTTATTTTCCCTCTTAAAACCTGTATACAGACAGAAGTGACTTGTTTTTCCTGTGAATAAAAATGAATTAATGTAAGAGATGTTGTATTAAATAATTCCTACTTCGGATTGTACACAAACAGTAATGTTACAAAGCCTCTGCATACACACCTTGTTCATCCTCACTGTTTATTATCAGGAGTTATTTCAGAAGCACAACTGTGAAGATGTGCATTTACAGTTTTTTGGGCTTAGGTTCTGCAAGTTTGGTCGTGAATAAAACATCAAAGCAGACAAATAGTGGATATTGAATTGTTTTTATTTATGCCAGCCAACACCAGAGACTTTTGAAATCATAAATATGTTGTATGCTGGTGTTAGGATATTCATTACTTTTTCAAATTTTGAGTTTAATGTCTTCTTGAGATAGTCAGTTTTTCCTATTTTCCGGTGAGAAATTGTACTGAGATGCAATATTCTTTGCTCACACCTTTCCCTCTGTCAGAGCCTTCCTCCTCCCCCATTCAATAATGCCCTTTACTCTCCCGATGTATTAAGTGCAGCATGATTACTCTAGGGATTATTTTCCCCTTTTCTTATTGCTTTTGACTCTTTATTACTGCTCATTAGAATGTTATTAACTTGGCCTTAGTTATGACAATACTCAACACCTGATTCATATAACAAGCACATTTCCTTTCCCTTTCCTAGCACTGCACACCTGGACCTTGAATTATTCCCTTTGGCTGAGTTGAAAGAAGGAGTGTGAGAGAGCAGGTCTTTGATTTTTCTGAGGTAAGAGGCTTTTAATTTGTGACTCGACATGGATCCTGTTATTATTGATTCTGCTTTATGCTGTTCTTCCTGACTGTATGTAGTGACTGGCACTGACAATTATTTTGGAAGAGCAGTGACATGAGTGGTATTTGTGTGGGAAAAAAAAAAGGCAGGATTTAGTCTGCTTTTAATTGAACTGGATTGTTTGCTGAAAAATCTCCATGGTGAGAACACAGACATGTGCAGACCTGGCAGTGACTTGCCTGGAGCATGCACTGTGCCAAAGGCCAGCAGTCCTCTGGAGCTCTAGCTATGTTTTATTTCCAACACTGTTATCAGCAGGTCAGACTAGAGGATCACCATCTCTTTTTTTTTTCACTCAGAGAAGTATAAGCAAAAGCCAGGATTTCTCTCCTTATGAGTAATGTCTCTGAACCTGATGTTATTAAATGCTAGTGAAGTAGAGATCTATAAAAGAAAAAAAACATGGAAGAAATGGAGAACATCAGATGAGGTTATCCTGAGACAACATATGTCATCTGAAAACTGAGGAAAGCTGCTTTGTTTGGGACTGTATTGCAGACAAATGCTTCCTCACCTCTTTGGTGATAGTTATGCCTTACAAATGAAGACCACAGGTGTTTTATCTTCAGGGTTCATGTTTTCCCTTTCATTTAGTCTGGGTTTTTTCAGTTTTCACAGATGGAATGAAATCACAGCAATATCCCACAGAGAGGAGAATGCGGGCAAGGGAGCAGGGACAGGATATAAACATGTTCATACAATTTAGATTTAGGGTTTATCAGATTATGAAGTACCAGAGCTTCTACACCTCATGCACTCATAATCCTAAACTATTGTGGGAATAGCCAGTATTTGCAGGGGAATAAGCCACTGAAATTCTATTTTTTACCCGTGTGGGACACAGGGCAATTGGACAGCCAAGTTGTAATAAACAATAAGTTTCATAGCCTCTTTTATCCATTAGAATTAGACATCTACTTAAACATGTTTTGGATTAGGACTGAACTCCAGTATGTATGAAACTCATATGTCTTTCTTTTTCAATTACACTTCTTATGTGCCATTTTTTTTTTAAATCTGAAGAAAGCTGTATTTCTTCCCAAGATTTCTGCTATTTTTTTAAAAGAAAAAATGGAATCAAATTTGCCAAACTAGAAACTTGACATTTATAATTGAAGAATAATTATGAATTAAAAAATAAAGAAAATTTAAACATGAATGTTTTTAACATTCAGAAGGGAATGGTTGATGTTCATTTAGGAAAAATTAGGAAAACTTAGCAGTTGTTGGATGTCTTTTTGCCAATTTGTACCCAACTGGGTATGAAATGTGATCTGTTTCTAAAACTGAAATAGGGAAAAGCCCAGAGAAGCCAGAAAGAAGTGCCACAGTGGAATGATTCAGGCAAGTTGATTTTGCTTGTACCAAGAATTCTGGGAAATATTGAATTTAACCTCCTCTCTTCTTCTAAGGTGGTCACACTTTAAAGTACTTTCATCAGGTCAGCAGAGTGCCTTTACAAAAACCAGCAACACCATATCTTGATATCCTCAAAAAGCCCTTAAGCAGAACCCATATATCTTTTGTAGTTACAACAAGCTTTTTGAACTCATGGGATGCTCCTTTAGTTTGTTCCATTTTTAGAAAAGCTGAGTTTTCAGAATTCCACTGATGATTAGGTAACTCTGAAAGTCAGCATCCTGGAAAAACTGCTACAGGGAGGACTACTACCTAATCTCCTTTCCTTGGTATATAGTTCATTTTCTGGAAGGGGGGTTGACAGAGTTCACTGCTTGTTTGTTGGTGTCATAGGAATGGAAACGTGTTAAAATACATGACCTCTTTGCATGTATATGCACTGTGAATATGGGGATTGTTTGAAAGTAGTGAACATGTATACATGGCATCTGTTAGATGGTTTTAAATTTCTTAGCAAGTTACTAGGCAGCTTTTAAACATTCCACTATATGTGGATACATTCATTTTCTAGGCACTATAAGATGATAGAAAGATAGGAATTTTCTTTATAGCCTCAAATCTTGGACCAGATCTGGATGTATACCTTGATGTCTGGAAGTGTGTGAAGATTCAAGGCAGAATGTTTTCATCGTAGGTCAACTTTCTCTAATGCATATAAAGGAGGCCTTCAGGAGATTTTGCACACACTGGAGAGTGATGTTAAAAAGTATATGCTTATGACAGCTCTGAATGTAACATTTGTCACTGAGAAGCCTTCCCAGCTGTACACTATTTTCTGTTGCATTTCAAAGGAAGAGAAGGAAAGGAAATTCTCAAATGACCAACCCAGGATGACACTAATGGTTTCTTCTCCCTGGGTATCCTGAGAGCAAATGCAGTTGAAGTTACCCATGTAACTGTGTTAGCCATAAGTATTAATCAATATTTGCCCATCTGAACTAAGAAGGAATTAATAGTGGCCTTTAAAATAGAAATCTGTCTCCCGTTAGATCCCTTTTTTATTTTATTTTTGTTGTCCACTGATATTAATGGATATTTATGTACACAGTTTTCTTTGCATTTCTCACCATCTGTCTTTTGCCCCTATTCATTCATATTAATGTGATTATTAGTCACCCTAATAGCTGGACTAACTGATTGTGCTGCTGGAATTGAGGCTATACTGATTTTTCTGTGATGAGCTGCTTTTTTTTATTTTTTCCAAGGCTGTAAGTCAGCCATGAAATAGCTAAGAGTGAGGCAGCAGAAGGTCATAATTTGGGAAAGCTTTTTATTTTTAAAGAAATATTGATACAATGTAATTGATTGTTTCAAAGTTCAAATGAGGCAACAGGCACATTTTTCTTTGTTTCTTCTTTTGGATGAATTTTGTGTCTCACATTAAGAATGGCTGTTTTCCCCCTCAGAATAGAAAAAGTGACTTTTTCAGCCTGAAATGCTGTAATGCTGATAAGATGGGTGTCTGTGGAAGTAAATTTTTTGGGGGAGAGATGAATGGAATTGTTACATGATATTATTAAATGGCAATTTTGGAAACAGGAGTGATATCTGTGTTTAAGCACAGTTACACAGCCAGCAATCGGGCAGGGCAAGTGTACAATGCTGGTTTGGTTTTATACTTGCGTTATGCAAGGCAAGTTACACGAATCTCTAACCCCAGTTGTGATCAGTAGGGCTGCAGTGTGTGAGCTGGGTTCCTCGTAGCACTTACAGCCACATCTGGTACTACAGATGTACAATGCCTTTTTGTCTTCTCTTGGAGTGCAACTTCTGTAATGCTTTTGTGAATCCTAGAGGTGTAAAAGTTAAAATCTAGGCACCACTAAAACACAAATATGAATCTTCTCAGCTGGCTGAAGCTGCTATGGATTCAGTGGCTTCTATGAAGCTGTGACTGTTCCAGCTGCGTATTTGTGGGCAAGCAGAGGAATTACAGGAGCAGAGCAAGCACGTTATGAGCTGGTCAGTTCTCACCAACACATACTGAGAGGTTTATAAAGGGAAGGGTAAGGATAATTGTGTGGCTCAGCATGGTTGAATCCTGCTGAGATTCCCAGTAAGGCAGGATTGATGGTATTTACTCACTTGAGCATGAACAACATTCTTGAAGTAGAAAAAATATCCCAGGCAACATTCACAATTGGAAATCATGCTTTTCCCCATGACTGAACTGACCAACAACGTGATGATAACCAGAGGAAGAATACGTTGCACTTCAAAATCACTTGATGTTTCCTCTAGTCAAAGAACCTGTCATGGACACATTGTGAAAGTAAAGGATCTAATCTGATAAGTACCATCTACTTCAAGTGATAGGAAAATTACAGCAATTAGACAATACACCACGTGTCCACACTGTGAAATTCACCTGATTTGGTACATGAAAGGCTGAACATACCTGAATAATTGTTAAGAAAAAAGAAAGAACATTAAATTTGTGGTTTGTAATGCTTGCAGTCCAGGTTGATTAATAAACAGCTGTCATCTAAAATACTTTTAGTACATTAAGGACATATTTTATTTCCCTTCAGTTAGATTTGTATTAGCACTTTTGCCTGTGTGCCTGGATCACATATTGACAGATAGGTTTGTACTTGATCGCAAAAGATATTCTTGATTTTCATTAAGACATTTCCAGTACCTTATGTCACATCAGAGGAATAAAAGGACACCCAACAGACTGCTGTGGAATATTTTTATATTTTCTTGGTGCATAACCCACTGTTGTTTTGTTTGTTTGTTTAAGGGGGGAGGGATTGATAAGGTGATATGTATTATTTTAATTAGTTTCAGTAGAGTATATCATAAAATCATCCTGGTTTTCCTTACTATCCTATTATGAAAGCCTAGTTTAAGGGAAACCTTTTGGAGTTACACTTTCTGAAAGGAAATGGGAATTTTATCTAAGGTATCAGGAAATGAATATATTGCCTAGAGATACAGCAAGCCTCTTGCCTTCAATTTAAACACTAGTGAACATCTCCCAGGCATGTCAGAGCCAAATATCTCAGTTCTACAGAGCTGCTGGTTATATTCCACGCTAAGCAATGCATGGGCCATGGGGCTAATTACAAAATCTGCAGACTGAAGTGAATTACAGCTATGTGCCATGGGAAAAAGAACATGACGTGCAAAACAGTAACTTTTAAAACCAAAAATGGGGCTAAAACATGAAATAAGATGAACTGGAGATATGGTTGTTCAGAAATTTCCCAGAAGGGAATCCTTTCTTTTTGCAGAAATATGTACCTGAATTTTTTGATACTCCTGGAAGATTTTTCCTGTGAGCCACTTATCTGCCTTTATTGAAACCCATGTGAAAACAGTTTGCCACGTGTAAACTTTGACCATTAATACCATGATGTGAATCTGTTTTACCACCACTGACACATCCAAGTACAGAGATCAACTTCCTACTTCAAAAAATGGAGGAGTGATTCAGAGAGGGCTGAGCTACCCAGTACGCTGAGCTCTGTGCCACGGTGCTACTGAGGAACTCCTGGTTTCTTAAGACCTCTTGATTTACAGCTTGTTCTATGTTAGGTCCTGCTGGATATGTCCCAGAAGTGGGAATATTTTGCAATTCCACTTAGTTTTATTACATCCAGTTGTCTTTTGTTTAGAAGGCCCAGCTGATATGTTCGAGTTAAAAGGGATGTTTTGGTGTAGATTGGAATACTGATGGTCTCCTGGTTTTCCTTGGAAAGGACTTAGTACATTTTACAATAGCTGGTTTGTTGGCTGGTGCATTGATGCCAAAATACAAAAGTAAATAACAGACTATCTTCAATCTACGATGCATTTTTGCTTCCTCACCTGTACTGGTTATGGCTTTTTCCCAAACACAAGCAGATGTCCATAAGACCACATCCCCTTGACTACTGCTCCTATGCCTGAGTGCATCTGAATTTTTCTTCTCCTCTTGAAAATATTTCTTTTCAAAGATAATTTTTATATTAGAGGTGAGTCACACAGAAAGCCCTAGTGATCTTTTTTGAGGGCAGACTTTAGCTGCTCACACAGTATCCTGTCCTTCCCATCCTCTGCTTTATGGGTATCCCAAACTACAGAAATGACTCCCGATTTCTGGACGTTGCGAACATCAGGAGACAAACAACTGATTCATTTTTTCATTCAGAAAATTGCTGTCTTCTCTGTGCAGGGTCCCTTTTTTTTTCATGATTCAGTGGGAAATAATTGGTTTTCTGCATGAAATACCTGCATATTTCTAAAACAAGCAAAAAGTACTTTACAGACCAGAAGGTTTTGCTAATCAGTGTGTAATGTGCAATATAAAAGCATTTGCCAGCATTTGCTCCTGGAAAATCTGAAGGCTGACAGAATTACACCATAACCATAGGGCTTGAATATTTTTGTTTATTTTCTCTCTTTTCATTATATTTCATTACATTTCACACTATACAAACATGTAGAACAAACCATGGAAAATGGCTGGAAGCCTAAATCACCGATGAAGAGAAATGTTAGTTCTCTTTATTCTGTAAAACAACAGATGAAGAAGGAACACCTTAAAGATTGCATTGTGTTAACGTCTATTTTTCTCACTCTTCTTCTGTTTCCCTTCTGATTCCACAGACAAATAAGTTCACTGATTTATTTTTGTTTGGTTTTGGATTTTTGTTTGTTTTGGGTTTTTTTTAGCCTGGAATATATATCTATACACAGCTCAATGTACTGTGTTTTCACACAGACAAATCTCACCCCTCCTCCCAGGTACCATTTCTGTATCCTTAACTGCATAGTTCATAAAATTAATTTCTACTGCTCTGTGTATATCTTTTGTATGCTTATGTATGCTATTTGCTGCAGTGATCATAGCACAATAATGCTTTTGCAATAGAAATGTTTATGGCTAAGTATATTATTGTTACAGAAACAATCACTCTATTTTGATTTGTATGAGGAATTGACACGCCTCCTGCAGACTTTATTTTCATTTCTCTTAGATATCATGAAAGTCCAATGAAATCACCCCCAATTTATTACAGCATTTAACACCAAACCAGCAGCAACACCCGCTACTCACTTGTTTGAAACTGCTTTTTAAAAGACAGTTACGGCTCTCTCCCTCTGTCCCTGCCTACTTTGAATAAAGCAGTAACCATAAAAAACCCAAGGATTCTAGTGCAGGAGGATAATTTGAACAGCTCCTTAGCCTTCTGCCTGAAAATTAGCTCCCCAGCCTATTAAAAGGAAAGGGAGTTCTGTCAATGCCATTGTGTGCTCTGGGTCAGACCAGAATTTTCTGGAACGTGCCATCTCTGGTGAGCAGGCAGTCTAGATTTGCATGGGAGAGTTTCATTTACCGTGCCTTAACCATATTGTTTGTCGAGCTTAACATTTTTTCCTACATGTTGATATGTTTGAAGTGTTTATCATACAAACTTACAAATGAAATTTTATCAGTCTTTCAAATGCCAAGACCTTTTATGTTTTCTCTGCACATGTCTACAGAATAAAATGACTGCAGTGAGCCATGCTGGGAGACTAGCCAGAATATAGCTTTGATTAAAACTTTGAGCTGATTCCTAGATTAAATATATATATATATATATATATGAAAACATTTAATAATAACCTTTTTCCTGGCGGAGATGACATGCTTAGCATTTTATTCTCATCTGTTTGGGTGCTACTGGTTTGATTTCTGAGGTTAGCTTTTAAATGCTGCATTTCGTCAAGCCACACAGATATGGATGTTATGTTAGTTAATGAGCTATAGGAAAATGTATTTGCAGCTGTACTAGAAAGGTTACAGCAGCAACATTGGTTATTATTCACATGGTCAGGTGGTGATGTGGTAAACATGACTATAAGTTGCTACGCAGTAATCCTTTTTGTCAATGCAGCTAGCTTGGAGACATTAAAGACTCCCTGTAAAAATAATATGCAGCATTTCACAGCAACTAATCTGAACTTGCGTGACTTGTATCAGCACTACAGCTCCTCTTGGCTTCCTTGGTAGTTGAAATGTTTAATAGTATTATGATTTTAAACTAAAGCAACCAAGCCAGGAAAGCTTGTGGTCTGCATGTACTCTAGAGACAGTATGGAGCTGATTGAGGGAACTCTGGCACAGGACATCACCTGTGATTGGGTGGATTTAAACAGAAAATTAGGTTGTTGTAGGAGAAGTTCTGTATAGAAAAAATGGTAACATTTCATGTGTCATAATTTCAGCAGGGAACCTGCAAGTGCAGTGGCTTACAGAGGTGAGCAAGTGTTGTCTCAATGCAGGGCCAAGGTGGAGACTTTCCACCTCTAAATCATGAATCAGAGGCCATTTTTGGAGCTGGAATATTAGATGTGACAGGCTCTTATCAGAATGACAGGGCAGCAAGGCCGTTGCTTGCAATATCCTATTTCATAACAGACAATTTCTTTTATTAGATATTCTGGCTAAGCAC
The DNA here is from genome assembly GCA_013398125.1 of Aegotheles bennettii. NCBI lineage: Eukaryota > Metazoa > Chordata > Aves > Caprimulgiformes > Aegothelidae > Aegotheles > Aegotheles bennettii. The sequence continues at coordinate 824,662 of VZRW01011158.1, read as the reverse complement.
TGTTGTTACCCTTTAATAAAACCTGCTGATTAGTGTTGCACAGTAGGAATGTTTATGCAGAACTGTCCATCCAGCTGTAACCTGGGTCACTTGGAGAAGCCCAGTGCTGGCAGCACACAAACTTCACAGCTTCTATTCTGCAACTTTTGAAATGTTAAAATATTAGACGAATCCAACTGACACAACAAGCTCACAGATTCAATATGAAGCCTGAAACACTTGCAAGAAAGAAACCTTAACAGTATTATTTCTTCACTGATAAGATCCCCAAATCCCTTGCACCTGAAAAATTACAGAGGATTTAAAAGACTTCATGCTCTAGGTTATAAACTGACAGTGAGCCAGTCACAGTGAGAAGTTCTGTCTTACAGGGACACTGAACCACTATTACTTCAAGTTTCTAATTCTCTGCAACCTAAGTCTTGACAGATGGCTGCAAAGAGAAGCCAGAAATGTCACTTGTTCCACCCCCTATCATGGTTTAGTTATTTACTTAAATGCTTCCTACACCATCTTCCCAGAGAGATGGAAGAATAATGAAAATGGAAAGGAAATCTGTCTTGAAAACACAGTGAGCTCCTCCTGAGAATCTGCTTCACTGAAGCACAAGGGTAATTCCTGAGGGTGAAAAACCATCTGGTTGCCACATTGATGGGGACGCCACAGAAAAGAGGGTGTTCTGCTTGCTGGGCTGCAGTAGCACAGTCTTTGGGATGGGCAAGCAGAGAGTAAATCTAGTCAATGCTATAGGCTGAAGGCAGTCTAAAACTCAGCAGCCACTAAAGGATGCAGACCCATCAAGAGTTCCTGGTGCACCTCTTCTGCCCATTAGATTTTGTACATTTATGTGGCAATGTCTCTAATTGAAAACCAACCCTGATCTGTTGTGGTGGTGATTTTATGAGTCCAAAAGGAGGAAAACAAGAACACACAGCCAGCAGCAGAGAAAGGAACACCTCTGTTGGGGGTTGCACAGCTGGAGCCTGGATTACTTCATGTAAGTGCACCCACTGACTGCTCCAGTAGAATTGCCACAGAGAAGGTATTTTCTCCCTGTTGCTTAGACTGAATTCTGAGTTGTGCCATTCAGTTACACTGCACAGAACCCAAAAGCCTTGCTAGCAAGAATCAAATTTCTTTGGCATTTTTATATTATTGGGCAAGACCTGTAGTAAAGGCAGAGGAAGTTTCTAGGAATAAATATTAACTGTAGCTAACTTGCATGCAAGTCTCCTTTTCAGTTCATTCATTTCAGTCTCAATAGGTTTAATAACAGAATAGGTCTCTTAAAAGAATGTTTGCAGATACATAAACTTTTAAAATTCTTTTCAGTCCCTTTATTGCCTGAAATAACATAATCCCCCAACCAGATTAAATGGGTCCATCAACTGCAGACCCTAAGCAAGAGCTCAGGTGGAGGTAAGCTGCAGTCATTACACTGCAATGAAAGTAGCTGTGCTGACTTGCACCAGCTGAGAATCTAGTGGGGTGCGTACAAATGCTTTCTTTAATTTAAGCAGTATCTGGCCTAGAAAAAACCCATTTCCCTGGAGACAGCCTAGGAACTCAGGCTAGGACCATTGCTCGCTGTAAGCTCGGGGAGTTATTCTGTACTGCATCTCAGCTGCAGTCCTAAAGCACAGCAAGATCTTCAGGCAAGGTCTCTGGTGTGTTGAGTCAACACACCAGAACTCATGGGTATGTTCAAGAAAGCGTAACTTAATGATGCAAAACTGCTAAGTTCTGCATTTATGAAAGAGGGAATGCTAATTTAATGAGTGTATGTATCTCATATAACTAGTTTCCTCCAGTTTATTTTTTCTATTGATATTAGTTACACTTTAACTGCCTTCTTAAGCTCATTCTTATTTTAAGTCCATCATGATAATTTTATTCATTAATGTTTTTCATTTAGCTATTTCAGATTTATATAGGAAACAAATGTAGGCCTCCCCTGAGGAAAATAAGATAATTATTTTTCCTAAAATGTTCTTTTTCCACGTGGATTACTACTCACATGTAACAGCTCAGCTGATTCATGGTTTCAACAATTTCATAAGGGTTTTCAGCACAGCCCATATATGTAAGTTCTTTCTAGGCCTTAATCAAGGCCCTTTAAGAAGTTTTTGGAATGTAATGGAAAAGAGAAAACACATGGATCAGCCACCTGAAATCTATTAGTACTTTCCGGAGACTAATGCATCAGGTGTAGCTCATAGGCAGCATATATGGCAGGAGATTGTGAGTGTTGCATCAGGGTGGAAGTGCTACAAACCTGGAATGGAATGCTTGGGTAGCAGTTCTCATGAAGTTACACTTACTTTAAGAAGTGTCTGTGCTGTTTTTGGACTCAGCATCTTTGTTTCCTGCTACTGGAGGTCTCAGAAAAAAAAGCAGGTGTTTGGGGTGTGGATTTCTTGCCTAGCTCTCCACTAGAGGTGAGTGAGATGCCAACTCATAACCTTATGTATTGCCAGGTCTGTAGCTGATCACTAAAATCAGAAAGCTGAAGTTGGGAGTGAGGGCAAAACACTGATTAGCCGTTTAACTTCTCGTTTCCCTTGGCTTTTCCTGGAGACTTTTTTTATTTCTTTTTGCCCTGGGAATACAGAAGACAAACTTACTTATGGATAATTCATGAACTAGAGACTGAATATATGGATTAAAGGTTTAAGACTTTTCTAAACAATTTAATGAATTGAGCAAATAATGATATTTTTCTTTCACATGTCATTCATTCTCAAACTATGTTAGCATCTTAAGGTTTTTTTATATGCTAATAACATCCCATTATTCCATTAATGGTTTGCAGCAGGATTATCTGTATTTATTTTCCATTTGTGCTTTATGTGTCTTGGTATGCCTGAGCAAGTATGAGACTGTTAAGTTTCATCTTTCCTTGGAACTGTGGGAGAACTGAAGCTTCTTGGAGAAATTTCGTCAGTGTGCATATTTAAATGTTAAGTTCTAGTTTTTATTTGCTTTCTATTCCTGTAAGCTTTACTCTTTTAATTTTCTAATCGCTCAGTGATTGAGAACCTGGGATAAGAGCTGCCCTGGTATCTAACAGCAATCTCCAGGACAGGTTTTAAAGTGACATGACTAGGTACATCTCCACTGATCACTTGTGCTGGTTAAGAATGTGGCTCCACAGCTTCAGTGAAGCTGTAAGTATCCTGTGAGTCCTTAGAATCTGCTGTAGTAGATTTTCTTTATTAGTTATGTTTGTAGAATATTTCTATTGGGTAAAGGTAGAATAAAGTACTAAGTTTGACTTAGAGAGGCAGTAAAATAATGAGCATTTTTCAGTTTTCTTTTACATTTGTTGCTGAATAAGCCTCTGGAATCCTAGCTTAGTAACAGTGTAGTGTTTTCCCTTGTGATCTCCTGAATGAGTGCTTTCCTGACTCAGTGCAAAATTTGACAAGATCATCAAAAAGCTTCTGGAATAGGTGTGTGGCTTGAGGTCAGCATTATCAACTTGAAAATATTTTCTAAGTTGTGAAAGAATATTCAGAAACAATTGTGCTAATACATCTAGCACAAGGAGGTGGAGGTGTTGAATATATCAAGGGTGACCATTTCAACTTAACAGTATTAATTGATGCTTTAAGATAGTCATGCAAGGAAATGTGAGGCAGTGAACTGATCTGTCATTGTTAAAGCACAGTAACTTCTCACTTTGGAAAATAAAGGGCTGGGGTCTTTTCCAAGACTTTAAAATAATGAAATCTGAAGTTTGATAAATGGTTCCCCTGCATGTGATTCCTGTTTTATCACTGTTATTCACTTAGAGGAAAAACTTCTCCATAATGATAAGTCTTTTTGTTTTATACAAAATAAACCTGTGCAAGGATTTAAACTTCTCTTAAGCAAGCGGAGATTTAGTCCAGGGAAAAAGTTATCTCCTGGCTGTTTCTGTGTTTGGAGGAGGGCACTGCATTTTGGTTCATGAGGGGAGGAACTGAAGGCAGCATTGAATGTGTTGTTTAGTCTAAAGCAGTGTATTTCAGCAGTACCTTCATCTTTACTGACTACAGATTTTGATGGATTAAACAAAAATTGCTGCTTTTAAAATATAAAGTCTTGTATGGATTGGGACTGCACTACTAGAAATTTGTATTACAAATTTGTTGTATTGCAAGTGTTCTAATAGGAAAGCTGGTGTTAAGAAGCCTCAGCTGTTAAGTAGGCTTTCATCTTGATTTGTGAAAGCCTGGTGTCCCTATTTGTACTGGGTCCTACAGGCTAGATCTCTGAAACAAAACTATTCTATGTGGTCAAGATGAGCTTTATGTCCTACAGGTGAATTAAATTACTGACTTTCAGCAAGAACACAGACTTTCAGGTGAGGGCCTCTTCAGTAAATTGTTCACATATGACTTATTTTTAGGCTTATATAAAAATAGGTTCATGATTGGTAAGGGTTCAGTGGTGCTGTTATAAGAAATCAGTAGAACACAGAATCTTTTTTTAATCCTTCCAAATTTTTTCAATTTCTTTAAAATATTTCTCAGCTTGACCTTCTTTCCTCTCTCTGTTGTTACATATTACACTTTCTACAAGTTAACCACACAGTCATTTACTTTGGCCCAGCTGATTTGTGATATTTCTATTTTGTATGTTAGCTGTGAGGTTCCTGTGATGCCTTGGAAAAACACACGCCTTATTTATTCTGTACATTTATCAAATGAAGCCTGACGTGAAGTCATTGAGTTTGAGAAAAGATTTATGGTGGTTTCAGTTGGCTTTGCATTAGCCCCATATTACTCTTTGACAGTGTGTGGAACAGAGTTGGTTAAAGGCCTTCTGTCCCATCAGGTTTGTAAAACAGTTCATAGAATATTTACAGTTCAATCCATCTAACCCCGATTTAAATTTATGAATGTAGTATAATAATTTGTTGGCCTTCCTTCCAACTTCTGTAAAATGAGTTGTATAGATTTTTATCTACAGCTAGGCCTTCTTCTCCCCATCTTGGCCATGAGTTGCTGTTTCCCCTGCCTTTGCTTTCCTGCTTCTGCTCACATCTTTCTCCAAAAATGGTCAAAGCCTTGGAGAAATGCATTTAAAACATGATTATTGGCTTTAATAAAGAGGAACTAGAAGTGGTAGAGAGAAGGGTGGAAAAGAGACAAACGTAATGAACATGGACCCAATATGTAGCTAATGTTACCTCCAAGAAAGTGAATACTTCCTTCCCTGCAGCATTATATCATACAAAAATAATTACTAGGGCTTGAATTTTCATGTGACCTTGACTTAAACTATAGCTGTGTCTAGGATCTTCTTAGAGGGATAACTAACTTAGTGATTCCCTTTAAGAGCTGCCCCTCCACAATGAGGTAGATGATGTTTTAGTGGGACTCGGTGAAAATTTTGACAGAATGGAAATAAAAGTTATTGTGGGAGGTGTCAGCTATGCCAGAACTTACAATGTAACTCCAGCAGTCTAACTAGTGAACTGTTTTACATGTTTTTCCCAGTTTAGTTTCCTTCATCTGCCTACTTATCTGTAGGTATTTTACTGGGACAACAGGAAGGTGTAAAAAATGAAGTTGCATCTGCAAAATCTTGTTTTATACTGAGTCAGATCATAAAGTCTTTGTCTGGATGTTGATTTCTTTACTTTCAGAATAATAGAACTGCAAACTAAGTCCTACAAGTCAGCACCTCCTGTATCTTAAAAATAGTTTCAAAGAGAGATGGCAAACTATAAATGTATGGCAACACTATCTAAAGTGGTTCTTTGACTATAATGCAGTAACAGAGTAGAAGTAAATATGTATTCAACATGGAAATTAAGAAAAATGTTTTCCTGAGGAAAAAAAAAGGTTGGCAATCTGCCACTGCACACACATGCATCAGCCAAGCCACTGTTTTCAAGAATAGCTGAAAGATCTAATGATAGATTTGCCCCTCTTCCAGCTGAATTCATAAGGCAGACTTCCTCACAGTCCCCTTACAGGAAAGCATAGAGGAAAATCCCTGTAACTCTGTTCCCTTGGTGGAACATTTGATTGACTCTTCTCGACTCCAGTAGAAAACAATCTCAAATTTATTTTACATTTCAAAAGTCCTCCCCACATAGCTTTGCAGTGTTCCTTGTTTCAGTATCAGTAAACAGTTGCACAATAAATTTTTAGACCATTTCACCTTTCTCTTCCTTTGGCTGTGTTTTACATTGCCACACTGTATTTACTGAGAGATGGATTTCACCCACCAGTTTGCAGAAGGCCCCACACAGATTGTAAATAAAGAGCAGACCATAGGGCATTGTGGGATAATACTACCTTTACCTTCTGAGTAAGGAAGCCAACGGAATTAACAACTTCCCTCCAAATGGAAAGGTGCAGAATAGTAATTTGGATACTGGCAAACTGGGAATTTATTGTCAATTCCGAAGACTCTGAATGCCAGCTCTGCAGTTCTCTACATCTCAACTTACAACTGGAATCAATACTGCACTTGCAGCTTCCACTTGTATATTTTATTTATGGAGCACAGGTTTTGAAACTTTTTTCCCCTGTTGTTTTTGAAGAGTTACTGCCACTACCTATGTTGATTTAGGCTAGCCAGAATTTATTGTGTTTTCTTTTGAAAGTGGGAGAACTGCTAGTGATAATGGGCTGTGTATATGGGTAGATGTGTACGTTTCCTTGTGTGTAGTAACACAACGTGTAACAGTACATGTGAATCTGTCACTTTGAATTTCATTTTACTTAATTTCTCCTTCAACTTCCCCTGGGGAGTGCTATTGTCATGAACACTTACATCATGGCCAGCAGAGTGGAATAAAGTCTTTAGTGTGTGTGAGAATTATGCTTTGGATATATCTGGAAAATTCTGGTGAGCTTTCTATGGGTAACTGTAGTTGATGGCATAGAAGTGCATTTAAACCAAGGTCACTGATAGCTCAAGGAAAGGGATATTCCTCAGGTCAGCATTGCTATTCAAATGCTCCAGCCCATCCCATGCTGTGCTGACACTTACAGATTATGCCTGATGTTACATTTACTGAGAAAGTATACATTAAATGATCACTAAAATGGGAAGCACTATGTCCAAACCCTCCATGTGCACTTTGTGTGTATATATATACATCTGTGCAAACAGATATGAATTGGGTAGATATGGGAGGTATCCAGTGCCACAGTGTTCTCTTTGAGTTACAGATGCAATACCACAGTGAAAAGATAATGTAGTTACTCTAGTGGGCAAGGGGATAGGATAATGTTCTTTTTTTTAATGTCTAGCATAAAAATCCCTGGTTAACGATGTATAGGCAAAGGGAAAATCAAGGAATTTTAATATAGCAGCCAAATGACATACATTGTATGGTCAAATAGCAGAATGACACTGAATAAAAGAGGGAAAAGACTTTGTTTTGTCTTGCTTAATTACCCAGCTGTATTTTCTCAATAGTGTCATTGCTACTGAAGTATGTGAGTAGGGATCAAGCTGCACTCATCTACCAGTTTGTCTTTATGGGAACTCTTTTTCCTGTTTTGTGACTAGAAGGTGCTCTGGAGTCCAGCTTTAATAGCTGTCACACATCCAGCAGTAAACCATGTCATTCTGTCTGTCTGCTCAGCTGTCTTCCCTGATGGCTTGCCAATGTAAGATGAAAATTAAAGTATGTACCATATACAGAAAGGTTACATAACTTTAATTATTTGCCACAACAACTTCTCGGGTCAGACAGGGCTTGACTTCAGTCTTCCAGTAAATCAGAGGAGCTTATTCACTCAGGAGCAGGAGTCCCAGCTACCAAACTAATTTCACATTTACTGCTGAACAGATACAAAAAAGAATCAATCTGGGCTAGATTTTGAGCAGTAAGGCAGAAATGGACCTGTAAACCAGTCTGTTATTGGTCCCCTTTACTCTCATGTGGTAATAATTTGGAGGACCTGAAATTACTTAACAGTATCTTTGCTTGTGACCTCTAGACCTTAATTTTGTCTTTAAAAAATTTAACAATTATCTAATTAACCCTTTTGCAGAAGGGTTTCTTGCATTTTAAGTTGCATTACCATAGTGCATCTGTGTGCAGGTTTGTATTCCCTGGCTATTGTTCTGCTGTTATTACTCTTTGCTTGGTCCAAAAAAAAAGGAAACAAAATGGAAATCAAGAAGTTACATTTTTCATCCTCCGCAGTTAATGCATTCATGTTCTCTGGGTTTCACGCTTTACTTGTGGCAATGACTGTGTTCAGGGTAGCCACAATATCCCTCGATCTCAGAGCTTCCAGAAAAGCAGAAAAATTTAATTAAATCCCTCTTTTTACCACCAGACAAAATAATCCCCCCCTGCTCCCTGTAGGGTATTTTTTGTTTTTCTGTTCTATAAACCACAGACTATCAGTTTAGCTGTTGCCTAAAAGGTAATATGATGGAAGCCTGGCTATAGATTTGATATATTGCAGGAAGGCTGCATTCATGAATTGTGAATAGGAGCAACAATTCTTCAAATATATATTGTCAAAGCCGTTTTCTTTCCAATAACACTGCACATAAAATGTTACAAGTGTAATGGCTATTTTACTTGCAGTTAAAGAGTGCATATAATTGTAATATATCTGCTGTTGTTAAAATGACATCTGGGAATATATGAAGGTGTTTTCTATCCTGTTTCAGACTTCTTTACTACCTGTATTTCCTGTTAAAGGTATTAGTATTTAAAGAATTGCTAGAGAGAGGACAGCACCTACATACATATGTGTGCATATATACACATGCACACACATTTGTCCTTGGCAGATCTTAGTACATGCTTTTAATGGACATTACTGACTGTTGAATGGCACAGTAATTTCTCTGTAGTTCAAATAATGAACATCACTGTATATTTTCGCTTGCATCTGTCAAATACTGAGTGACCATAGTTGGCCTGTGGTCATTCTGAATAGCTGTTTGTCTCCAAATCTCACTGAATTAAATCATTGATACTTGTTGCTGATTGATTCAGAGATCACAAAACTGTAGGGATGATCTTGATTCAACTCACCCAGTAAAGTCAGTTGCAGTAAGATTAGTTCTTCAAGTGTACTTCAAAGGTATTCTAATACAGGTTGTTAAAAGCTCTAAAGGTCTGACAAAGAAATTCAAAGTGACTTATAAAGAAGGATTTCTCTATTATAAGCAGACAGCATGCAATCCTTGATCAGTTGAGGACAAATGCAAAGCTTTCCTTTTGCTGAGGCCAGGATTTCATCCACAGTGTGGGATTTTTGAAAAGTCCTTGTCATAGATGTTTGAAGTCTCTGATAGGAATACCAATGCTGAAAATCCCTCTTGGTATGCTGTGCATATGGCACACACAGAGCATCATGCTCCTTCTACCCATCCTAGAATAAGTCAAGGCTTAAACTTGGTGCTGTATTTCTACAGTTTCTCCTTGATCCTGCATAGGAGTCTGTACTTACAGAATACATGTGACCATTTCTTTAAGAATCTATCTAAGCTACTTCTACTTTAGACCAAGGTTCTAGAAGGCAAATCCTTGAGAGTAGGAAACTGCATTTATTTGTTTAGCAAATCTTTAAAGTTCTTTGTCTCAGTTTTAGGACTAGTATCTGACACTAAGAAATGTGGTCTGGGACTACTGGATTATCTGGTAGATGTTTTTCCAATCTTCCCCTGCTCAACCAGCAATCCTGGACTAGTAAGTAGTTTCTTGCATAAGATGACTGCAACTCCCTTCCGTGGTTTGGAATGGAAATGAAACTGAGCCTCCCTGATCAACTTTATTTCAAACCCTAGAAATGAGGAAGCTAAAAAGCAAGAGTCTGTTATGAAAGCTAATGTAGTTGAATATTTCTGCTTAATAAAATAATCTTTCTTAGTCTGAAGTGACTGCTTTTTCCTTCTGTCTGCATTTCCCGAGTGCTTTGATGCTGCACTGTGTACTTTATCAAGCTGTATTCTGAACTGGTTACCTCATTAGATTTAATGTTTGATTAGGGAGTCATTAAATCTTATATAAGTCAGAACACAAACTGTATCCAGTTCTCCTTTGGTTTCCAGTAATGATATGCAACACGTTCAGAGTACATGTGATGTACCTTTGTCACGGGCAGGACAGAGGGAATGGTAATTTCTAAAAATCCATTTTAGCCAAGTATTTCCTAACACAATATTCATCCAATATTTGTGGACTGAAATTCCTAATCTAAGGGCATTGTTATTAAATTTCTAATATGATATTTGACAATAAGTTGTAAATAGACCCTATACTTTGAGTGCTTTTTCTGGTCGTGTTGAACTGAAGAAGCTGACTTTTGTAGGATTCAGTCTTCCTAAGAGAGAAGCAGCAGAGGCTGCCATGGTACTGAGCCAGATATATGTCACAAGGCAGTTTATCACTGATGGCATTCTTAAGGTTTAAATGTTCTCTCCCTTCACCCTCTTCTTCTCCCTCCCATCTCTTCCCAACTGGTCTTCCTGAAAATAGCTGAATACCAGCCATTCCTAATGTAATCATGCTGAAATTATGGGGAAAAAACCCGAGCACAGCTATGATCAAAGGCCCATGATATTTTTTTCTCCTAAGCAGACTATAGGCTACTTTTGACAATAAAATTACATGTGCTCCTGTCAAAAGGAGAAGTTGCTATTGTTTCGTGTGATGTTATTTTAATGGTGCCACTTAAAAATTAAGTTCTATTGCTGAAACACTTGCTGTGAATAGTGTTTCCTATGCTCCAATCTGCCTACCAGAGATGTACCTCTTGGGAAGCAATCAGTGGTTAACCTTGAACAGGATGCTTGTTTAAACTGTAGATGGCAAGCTCAAGAAAAACGATCCACTAAATCCAAATATAATAAAAATAAATGTGTGCTGATGCCAACTAACGTGCACGGTGGCATGGAGCTGTGTGCATGTATTGTGGGTGTGTAAATGTTCCTCTGACCCTGCTTTCTGTGGTGAAGGAGAAGCGAGGAGCCTCTGATGGGGCAGAAGGTGCTATGAGCCTGATGGCATCCTGCTGAGCAGCCCTGGCACCTTGTGCTGTGCTATCTTTCATTAACAGACCAGTCCTTTAGAGCAGGGGAGAGATTAAACACTCTAACAAATGTGACTGATCCATATGGTGAGAGAGAAAAGTATGCGCTGGCCCATTATTCAAATGCTATTTCATCCTTCTAAGTAGCCAGAGGCTTTCTCTGGATCATTTGTGGTCACATCACTGCCCACATTGTTGTTGTTTGTCACTACTTTACAGTCAGTGCATGTTTACCCACAAGCAGTCCCACCAAAGTTGTTTGTATGTAACTGCTTGGTTTTCTTACTTCAATGGGAATAGGAACAGCAAGATCTGGATGCTAGGGGGTTGGATAGTGAATCTCAGCACTGGCATTAATAAAACATGTGCGAAGTACTAGCTCAGGTCACAAAGCCTCTGGCAAGGAAAAGGGTATATTGCCTTGCTGTAGGGGTGGTTGCTGGTTTAGAGAGAAAAGTCCATATGGTCATCCATATAATAAGCATTCTGAGAAGTTGTTTTTGTGTTACTCACATAAAAATGAAGCCTCTGAGCTGTTTTTGTTTGTAGATGTATTGAAAAATGTACCAGGAGACACTTGTTTGTGGGCAGTTGAGAGGCAAGAGGTGTTTTATGGAGGTGACAGAAGAGTTGGTACAGATGCAGCTATGCAGGAGGGGAGCAGGGGAGAAGCAGCATGACTCAAATTCACAGACAGCAGAGGATCTGAAGAAAAGGGTTATAGCTGGATATGGCAGAGTTTCCAACGGCTTTGTACCTCTGCATAGCAGTCTTTTGCTCTGACTGCTCTCTAGCAGCTTGTATTGATTCTCCAGCTACCTGCAGAAATGTTTTGCTTTTGGAATCGGTGTTCTCCAGCATTTAGTAATGAAGTAAATAAACTTAACCTGCGTATTTAATTATGTGTCCTAGACCAGGTGAGGGTAAATGTCAAAAGTTCAAATGTTCCTATGCAAGGCTCAGTCATTTGGGGAGGCAATGACAGATTTGGCCAGTGTCACACCAGACAGGTAAAGGTGGAAGCCCCAAGCTGTGGCTTTGCAGCATATCCTGAAATGAGGCATCAGAGTTGTGAGTGAAGGAAACAGAGAGAGAATCTTTATTTAAAAGGAATTGGCCCTAAACAAGTATCAGCCCACTGATTCAGTTTCACTTGAAAAAACACCTTGATTCATCTTCAGAGTTATTCTTAGAGTTTTTTTGTTAAAAATAGCAGTAAATCCTTGCTCCTATGGTTGTAAGGAAAACTTTGGAAAGCAATATGACCAAAGCAGAGATGTTTCTACAAGTCTAACAAGTATGAATGGCTTCATGTGTTTTCTAATTCAACTTTCCCCTGGTTTTAACTTTCTTAGTCTTTACAGAAAACCATACACTGCATCATCTTTGTAGTCATCTGAAACTACTGAACTTTAAGAAAACATAAAATCATGATTTGATTATAACATGAGGAATAGTAGAACCATGAATATTATCTCATTTTGCTATATGCTTCTCCTTCCTTTAATCTGCTGTTTCTCCAAAGGAAGAGATTTTCAGAGTCTCACAGCATTGTCCAGTCTCACTTAACAAAAAGTCTGGGTGTTCGGGGGGTCTTATGTACCATGCACTATCTCTTGTTGAACATCTGAGGACTTGGTGTGATTATGCATTCATGTTGATGCTTTGCACAGCCACAGGTCTCATCTTACATTCACCTCTACTCCCTTGCTTCAGTCCTTTTCCCCAGTCCAAGCTCTGACTACATGCTCATACTTTTCTCCTGAAAACTGTGATTTATTTACTCCGGATCATTAAAAGACGATAGCTATAGGTAAAAAAGGAATATGTCGGTATCCTTGTTAATGTTGTTCTCATGGTTCAGGCAGTGGGGGCTGAAATTGGTGATAATTCAATCCTTTGTTATCATTGTAGCAAAGAGACTTTAATTTTACAAGAACTGGCTCCATAGAAAGGAGGAAGTTTGAGTAGGAAAGGGACATAAAATTACTGATCACCGGGAGGAAAAGGAGAGAGGAGTAGGACATTTCCACGGGCAATCCTTGCAGCAGTAGCAAGTAGTGTCAGGAGAGATAGCCACAACAAATTTAGAAGTAGGTTGTGGTCAAAGGGGAGTAAGCACGTACTTAGGATTGAATGCACATCCCAGGGAAGATGTGGCTGGGAAAGCATACGAATTGCAGATAAATACTAGAAGGGGGTCTAAGGTAGATAAGGAAAATGTGATGCTGAGCTAGTAGAAAAGGTATCACTAAATATAACTGGGTACAAATATGATGCTGATGCTCTTATTTTACACATTTCATAGACATCACCTGGGGAAAGGTGTGCAGTTGGATAGCTGATGGGTATCTGACAGTCTTACACTGAACCTTGCTTACACAAAAAAATCCTGTTATGGTCTGTAGATAAGGGCTCTGCAAAGTGTGTAAGGCTTGCAGGAGACATAGCTTGTGATCGTGCACCTGGCCCATAAACAACTGTCTCCTTGGAGGGAAAGAGAAGAGTTGTGATTTGAACACAAGCTTTTTTTTTTCCCCCGAGTCTCAAACCCAAACTATCTTTCCTTTTCTCTTTTTTTTTTTTTTAAGTTTTGGTGAGGCTGGAACTTTATAGGCTTCCCTATAAATCCCAATGACTTCAGTCTGGTGTGCATAGGTGAAAGAGAGAGTAGATCCACCAGTTCTTCTGTTCTCTAACTTCTGGTTCCTTTATGTAGGAGCCTTTCTGGACACTAAAAGTGAAGTAGCAAGAGTGGGGAGGGCAGAGAACTGCCTTGCTGTGTGGGAGGAGATGGCAGGGTGAAGATAAGCGTGTCTTGAGCATCCGTGTAGCTGTGCACAAGACCCTGCAGTAGATGAATAGTCTCAGAACAGTTTCTGTACAGCAGAAACTAATGTTGGCTCTTGCAGGTTTTCTGGGGGGAGGAGCTCTTTACTTTGAGGTACTTCTTGGAGGGATTCTAATTAATTGAAAGGTGGGTTTACAGCAATCCTCCAAAGGAGCTGTTAATGTTGTTTATAACTGATTAGGTCTATTTATACTGCCTCTCCCCTCCCTGTGTATTTATTTATTCTGCTAGATTGCTGCAGGCTTCCTGAGCATTAAAGCAGCAGTTTGGTAGTGAAATGATATTGCACTTGCACCAGAAAGCAGCAAATTGGCAGCATCAGGATTGTTACTCCCTAGCTTAGGCTGCTGTACAGAGTAGGTGAAGTCAACATTAATGTCATAAAAGTATTACAAATGCACATTTGTTGGAACCATACTATTGCCTTGATACTTTTTCCTCACTCAAATGACAGGTGGCTGCACAGCAGCACTCAAATATTCATTTTAATATCTTGTTTCTCATGAAACCTTTTGAACATCAAGGACTCTTTCTAGCACGTGCTCAGATTCCAGATTACTGCTGTAAATCCTTTTCTTTGTCATTCTTGAGTGGTAGGGGTAGACTAACAGCTACTCTGTTGAGAGAGTTGGCCACAAGAGACTGGGATTAATAGGGACATACTGGTAGGAAGTTCTATTGCACACTGGAGGCTGGAAATATCTCTAGTCTTTTTGGGACAGTGTGGCAAACACAGGCTAAAGCAGGGGCTGTCTATTAATTGACATTAATTTTTATTTTTCACCTTCACTTGTTCCTTTTTTAATATTGGTAACTAAAATGGAGAAAAGACATTTTAAGATAAATTATTCCAGGAGTTCCTTTAAGTTCTTTCCCGATGGGAAGATCAGGCTCTGGGGGGAAAAATAGCTATGGAGATGAGTGAAAGCATCTGAATTGGGCTGAAATCAATGCTGAGGTAAAAAGAAGAGAGCTAAGAGCCTTTAGTTAAGGAAAGGACTTGTAGTTTGAAATTTGTAATGAAAGTTGAATAAGCAATTCTTTTATATCTGCCTTAAGAAGCTGAGTAGCAAAGGAGGACACAGGTATTTTGTTGAACAGTAAATGAATAGAACATGGTCTTTTCATGGGAATGTTTCAGCATTTTTAATATTGCAATATCACATTGCAGCTTTCCACTCTAGAAGAACAGAACAAAAAACCAAAACAAAAACAACAAAAAAACCCCCTAAACAAACAGAAACAAAGAAAATAGCCTGAGAATACAGACAGGAAAGTTCCTCTAAGACACCTGCACTGGAAATCTCTGCCTTGGTTTTTTTCTATTACCATAGGTTATAGCCTTAAAAATACCCAAAATAAATTTGTGGTAAAAGAACAGTATTTGCACACAGATCTCCATATGTATGGACTGCTTTTCTTCAAAAATAATCTGATAGCTAACAAGACATTTTGGCTGTCTTACTATCTGAAGTTAAGACTTTTATCAATGCTGTCTTCTCATTTGATTTTACTATTGATCTTTTATACAAAGTCTATAACTGACATGATGTTGCTCTTGCATTAAACAGCAGCTGAATTTTAGCGTGGATTCCTGTGCAACCAGGAATGCTGGCTAAAGCAAATATATTCTGGTCATGAAAAATGATGAGGTCAAACAGCATGTAACTGAATTATTTTAAGATTCAGAATTGCAATACTAACTGGTCAGGCCCTGGGGCACAGGCCTGCAATAGGATAGACAGCAAGTACTGTTAAAAGTGAGGTTTTGGTTGCTTGCTTTTTTTCAGGACTCTAGAAACTCTGCTTTAGAGATGTTTGCTTATGGTCAGCTGTGGGAAGGTGAGGACAAGGAGAAATATTTCAAGTCTCTCTGTCATTGCAGGGAGTATTAATAAGAATACTCTGAGTGTAAATTTGTTAATTTTGATAGACCCCTAAATGGGAGATTACACATAGAAAGGCTTTTCATTCTCCTAATTTGATGGACGACTGAGGAGAGTTTGTATGAGACTGAACATACTGGTAATGCAGAAAGCATGAGGACAGACAAAGAGAAAGGACTTGTGTTCTTCAGATATGTTTTTTTTAAATAAAAAAAATAATCTAGCACTTCAGTTAAATTACATTAAAAATACTAATTTGAAGTGGTCCTGGCTTTGGCAAGAAATACAGGCTACAGCTAACTGACACTTAAAACACTGATTGGTGAAAGTTTGAATGCCACAGCAGGAAGGATGATTCAAGATTTCTTTTATTTGCTTTTCCAAAACATTTACCACTTGCTGGTAATGGAAAGAAGTTATATGAATCTTCTAAACAACTATACAGAAGATGAGCCACTTAAAATTGGAAATTAATTATTTTTCTTCCTTCTTTTGGGTGTGTGCAGTGATTCGTTCCATCCTCTTTTCACCTTTTCCCTTTTGATACATACGAGGAGAAATAAAGGACAAGGAAAAAACCAAAAATATTGAAAAAATGAAACATGTTGAAAGCTTTCCATGGAAAAATGTCTTTCATATTGGTGTAAGTAAGGGATTGAGCTGATATGAAGTTGGCTCATCCTTGCTTTACTCAGAAACCCTATAGTGAGATCAGAAGCTAATGGCTCTTCTCTACTTATTGAGATAGTGATATATTCTGTTTCCTGTTGTCCCTTGTACAGCTGGGGCAGAAGGAAATGAGAGAGGATGGGGATAATCTCTTGGAAGGCAGCATTTAACACCTATCTGGTAGCAGATAATTGCTGCATTCCTGTGGGATTAACGTGGTGGAACTTTATTATAGTGCAGTGAAACTACCCAGCTATCTCTCACCAGGTGGATGTCAGACTATTTTATCACAGAAGACACAAAGCACAGAATGAAAGATGTATGAATAAAGCATGCTTGTGCAGGTGAAATATGGTTTGTGCCATCCTCTCTGCTTCAAAACAGGATAGAGATTTTTCTCACTACTGTTCTACTTCAGAACACTTGGGAATGACTAAAGAGGTGTCTGTACTGCAGTTAAAGGAATGCTTGTATAGGAGGCACAATTATCTCCTCTAGCCTGCTGAGCAATAAAAGCAGTGTTTCCCAGCAGTTCAGGTGTTGGATAGGTAACCCAAAGCAGCAACCTCAATCAAAGGGCTGGGTCATTGCACTTGTGTTGCTTTCCACTGAGCAAGCAAAGTCAAAAATAGCTTGGGAAACATTTGCAACTTCTCTGGCCAATTCCTGCTGACATCCTTGGGGATTTGTTGGTACAGTGAGCTGTAGACCAGTGTACTTGAGCTACTTGGAAAAAATTACTTTCCATGACCTGTACCCAAAGTAGTATCCTGGGTGTCTCTTCTGCTATGTAGCTTGGCATTTTTCCAGTGGTTCTCTTTAGTGTGTATTCATCCTTGTATTTTACAAATAAAATAATGATTTTCAAATGCATACGAAGATATTGGAGCCTTTCTATAAGAAGAGAAAACCCTTCGACATCGGATGCTGTAAATTAGAGGGTGTTTGTGTGTTTTCAGTAGTTGTAGTTTGTCTATAGTTGAATCCTCAACATGAAATTTGAATTGTGTTAGATGATGTACTAAGAAGCAAAGAAAACATACAAAAGAGAAAAGAAAAGAATATGAAACTTTAACAAAGAGAAATTAATGAATTGGCATTACTGTGTAACTTACAAATATGCTCTGCTAGTTGGTCTGGATGCCAGTTTCTTGAATCAGGAAAAATAAGCTGATAGCTTCCTAATTCTGCTGGTCATTTGCTGTTCATTCAAGTCTCTTTTGCACATGGATTCTAAGATACTGCATTGCTTTTTCTGTAAGGCTGAATTTGGAATTGCATCACTTGTTACAACACAGCACATAGGTTTTGGGTCTCCCGGGGATTGCCCAGTCTGATTTATTTAATCATACTATGACATAAAGGAAAATAATTTGTAATTTTACTGTCTGCCCTATAACATCTTCATGCTTTATAAAACTGGATGCACAAAACAAAAAACTGCTTAACTCCTTGCTTTGCAGTTCTTGTATTTCACTGGAATGCAGCTTGAGCAACAAAAGGTGTTATTCTTGACACTTAATTTGCAGCACAGAACTATTTTAAGAACAGACATGATTTCATCTACTTAATAACTTTCAGTTCTCAGGCTGTTATATATAGTGAAAGTTACTGAAAGGTTTGTGATAGCAGCAGAATTCCAGGGGAGAGGAGAAATTATTCACTAATTTTTCCGAAGAATAAACCCAGAGCAGCACAATACTTGGTATGCAGCATTTTAGTTTGGCAGTGAAACAAAACTCCGGTAAGATATATATAAAATCTCCATTGTAGCTGTGTGACCACTGTCAATGCACAACATTAATAGGAATGTCTGAGGGCAGTGTTCTTTACCTGCAAAAATACAAAAGAGAAAAATAGGTCCTGCAAGGAGTTGAATTTGATGATCCTTATGGGTCCCTTCCAACTTGATATTCTACGGTGTTGACTCACAATGGAAGAATCACAGAATCAGTCTAGTTTCATGGTCTTTATCCTGAACTTGATCTGCTATTTATTTTTTATTATACACAGATTTGTATCATTTTGTAGTGATCCTTGTTGAATGAATTATGGCCTCTGATATATAACTAAAACTTTGAACACAAATCTTTTCCTGTAATAACATCTCAAGTTTAAAAGTCTTTGGATATATTGGGTAATATGTATATATAATTTCTAAAGTCATCTTGAATAAATTGCAAGTAATCGTTGAAAATGTCTTGGGAATCATAATTCTAAATCCTCTTCATCCTGAGATCCTTTGAAAATTGTCTTCCAACTTGCTGATGTATCGGGAATCACCTCTTGTTTAGCAGGCAAGATAAGTCATGACCCAACATACCATCATGGCCTGAAAACAATGTTAGAATAAAGATTTAATCACAGTGGGGAGGCAAGAATTGAACTGTTTATGTTACAGTTGCTTTCCTGTCACACAGTGTCAATGGTGTTAATAGAGAAGGGACCATAAGTACCAAAGGTGTTTTCAGCTAATGTGTCTTACTTTGCATTTGTAAGAGGCAAGGAATATACAATAAAAACTGCTTATTGTATCATGACTAAATATAGCTTACGTGCATCAACTTAGTTTTTATTATCACATGGGTATAAATGGAGAAAAGCCTTATGCCTTTACATGCTTTGAATATATTGGCTTTTTAGTCTTTTTTTTTAAGAAAAAAACCCAAACAAAACCCCACACCTTCTATCATGTTGGAAGCACTCAGCACTGACACTAATTTCCTGTGAAACCAAATGAGCAGAAAATAGTGAATGATCTAGTCATCAGAATCAGCAAGTGGAGTTTAATTCATTTGCCTGTAGAGTGCTTGCCAACACTGTCATGTAGAGCTCACTGCTGTTCCAAGAGCCACTTGTGCTTATAATAATTAGAGTTCCAATGATCTGGAACTGCTTGATTCAGCTAAAGTTTTGGCAGGTGGTTGACACACTGAAGCATATTTAAACACTGTGCTAGCCTTGAAAAAGTCACTTCAAATTACTTGCATGCCTGTAATACTGTTACAGTCATAAAAAAAAGTGGCTATCTATCAGCTATGGATGTGTCATGTCACAGAAAATACACGGATTACTGATTTTGGGGAACGAATGGATTGGGAAAGCTCGATTGGTTAGTTGCATTAAAAAATGTACTATTATAAATGAAATTGTTCCTCTATGTATTTTGATATATGATGGCACATGTACACTTACGACTATTAGTAAGCCTTCATAACTGCAATTTTACCTGATGAGCAGGTCTAGATGTGGAATTACCAGAAAATTTGATGAAACATACATACTTCCTCTTCTAATATCAAAAACCCCATGAAAACCTCGTGGTAAATCCTTCATTTCATTTTTGAACCTTCTCCAATTTGCAAAGCCTTATTTATCAGAAAATGTCAAGTTTGCCACCAGATGTCAGTTAAGACCTAACGAGCTACTGTTTTCCTAGGCTGCTAAACCCAAAGGTGCTATGGAGATAATTTAATCTACATCAGTTCCAAACAAACACTAATGGACTTTTCAGAGTTATTTTTTACCTGAACACTAGAATATCTTTTAGGTGAAGAAAAGGCTAGCACATCTCTTCATATGATCACTGACCATTCAGCTGATTTTCTTACTGTGTGTGTAAGGTTGTGTCACACGAGCTTTGAGAATTTGCTTGATCCTCAGCTATATTTTTGTGCTAGCTTGGGGAAAAGACGAATGCAGAGCTGTTGTTCTTAATGTGCACCTTGAAACCCACCAAAGTTTTACCTAGGGAGGTTAAATAGGCTCTGACCATGATGGATTTCACATAGTCTAGGAGTTTAATAGACAAGAACTCAGTATCTGCTCAAAGTTCCTGGAAATTTGTATTCAGATAATAATGTTTGGGAATTTGAACACAGAGCCATATTCCAGGGTTAATGAAGTATCAGTTACTCAGGAAGCCAAGTGTGATGAACTGAAGTGCAACAAAATGTGTTTCTGTAGGATAGAAATGTTCATGCCAATTATGGAGGAGTAGTTGGCATAAGATGCAGAAAGGGGAGGAAACGGTTTGAAAGGAACTGAGATGAATTGAGGAGTGATGGCTTTTTACTGATCCCTCACTGGCTCTTTTAACACTATAACATTTCTTCAGTCATCACACAGAGTACCTACTGAATTAAAAAATGACTTAAAAACCCCTATTGACTTAAGAATTGGGATTTTCAACCTTAAATGATCTAACTCCCTCTGTAAAAATTATGTACACCATTCTCTGTGATTAATTCTACTATGTCAAATCATGGTACTGTTTCATTTGCTGCCAGCAGCCTTTTCTGACATGTTGTTTACTTGTCACAAGTTCTCTGGGGGGACACAACTTTGAGTGCTTTGCATTTCTTGTCCGATTCATTTGTTAGCAGCTACAGAGGCTTATGTAGGATAGGCAGAAAAGAAAATGTGTTTGGGGGGTTCTTTTGTGTTGGCTTTTTTGTTTGTTATTTTGTTTTAAACTCTCAAAAGTCAATACTAAAACAAAGTGAAAGCAACTCGGATTACTACGCTTCCACCAAGAAAAAAATATTACAGTCTGTTTTTGATAATAAATGTTGACGTGCTGAAAGCCAAAAAAACCAAAATGCAAAGATGCCTGTTTTGTGACTTTTTGATATTTGGGTCATGGCATGTGTGCTTTGTTAACTGATACTGTTCACTCACATTTTATTAGGTTCCAGTAGGAATGCTCCTTGCACCCATTAGCAATATATCTAGTAAACACTGTCAGGATATACTAGTCACAACCTGTTGCCTTGTAGAAGTCACTGAAAAAATCATATTGCATTGTGCAGGCAACATTCATTAAATACTAATTGGCATCACCATATAAACGTGTTCTGGGCTGTGTGAGAGGTCTGCACCCAATTTTGCTGCAATGCAAAACAAAGCTTTCCAGAACATGTCTTGCTCCCATCAATAAATAGGACATTGGTAAGCAGTTGAGGAGCAGACGTAGCTTATAGCAAGAGGTACTGTTTTTCAGGAATTAACTGCATAGAAAAAATTAAAGGTTCAGAAAAGAGCATTGTGAAATACTAGTCCCAGTGTTCAGTCTTCCATTTATGAAGAGACATCTGACAGTAGACAGTTTGTTAATCTTTTTTCTGGAAAAGGTACAATGAGATCCAGTGACTGGGGCTGGAAGGAGGTAAAATCAGACATTTCAGCATGGACAATTTTTAAAAGGGTGTGTTGAAGCTCCAACAGAAGTGATGTGCATGATGCAGAAATTGTCTGAAGGTCCTTGAGCCATGTCTAGGTACAGGGCTGAAATTGTTCCTCCTGTAGTCTTAAGATCAGTGAATAAAGTTTGGAGTAAATCAATCAGTTTTTTAAGGAGCCCAAGGCTCTGGGCTCCTGAATTCAGTTCCTGTTTTGCTACAGACTTTGTGTGATGTTGGACAGCTTCTCCACTGTGCTGCAATTCAGACTTGTCTCTGTGAACTGAGCATAACATCCTCTCTTGGATGCCAGGCTGTGGATTAACTGCACAGGTTGGAAACAGAAAAGCCAATGTTGGATATATGGGAACTGGTCTTCCTAGGGCAGTACACAGCCTCCTATGTGCAGCATGTTATTTCCTATATAATGGATGCTCAAGCCAGTGGTAATGTGGGAATTTCACTTTACCAGACTTGACAATGATGCTAATTTCCCTTTTCTTCACTATATCCTCCCTATATGTCTTTCTACTCAAATTTTTGCACGATGAGTATTTTCCCTTTGTCCTAACCCTTCCCTTCCTCACTGGCCTGGATAATAGAGTTGACAGAGATGTGAAGCTAACTACAGTAAAAGTTGTGAAGTGCTTGCATAGCTCCTATTGTGATAGTGTGTAAGTACCTGAGGGTGGTGACTAGATACTCATAGGCACAAGACCTCATGACATGCATACCTACTCTTCATATTGGGAACATCTAAGCTTTATTCTTTACAAAGCCTGGTTGTATAGCACAGTAGTTTCCTCAGTCTTTCATCCGTTCTGACTAGTACTCTCTGAAAAAGAAGTCACTTATTCTGTCAGTGTCATACCCCCAAAAGGAAGAAAATGTAAATCATGTTTCAGTCTTTTCAGCAGTAACATAAAAGTTGGCTAGTAAGAGCCTGAAATGAAGTTTGGAAGTGGATTCTCTGTAGATGTACATGATTATTTTTGTAAATATCAGGTACCACGCTGCATGAACTGACTTGTAATTTTGCAAACAGAGCACCAATGGGCTTTCCAATGTGCAGAAAGAGGGCTGAAATCTTGTCTTCTGCATTGACTCACCTCAGCCTTAATACCCAGATGTGAATGCATACAAGCCATTGCACTCAGTGCAACAAAACGAAGTGAAATGTGTATATAGAAAGTTGCACATGCACAAATAGGGTCTGAACCAGATCTCTTTGAATATTCAGCCCTCCATGTGTAACATTTAATCATCAAATACAGAGTTTGAACAGAGCTCTTTTGATGGTGATGATGAAACAATTAACAAAGTGGTCTGAAATGTAGTTCAGAGCCTCTCTCTAGGGAGTCTTACTTGGCCAGTTTTGGCAAGATGGCCTCCTATGGCAACAGAATCAGAAATGCCAATTGTACTTTAAGTCTTTAATTACATTTTCTGCTTTATTTCAAGGCAACAAGCATTGGGGGTTTTTTCCTCCTTTAATTTTGGTAGTGCTGAAAATGTATATAGGCTTCCCACGAGCCCTTGGCTTTCTGAAAATAATAATAATGGATGAATAGAAAGAAAAAATGAGTCTTTTCCAGAAATAACTATAGTGTTTTGCAAGTCTTTTCAAAGTTCTGTCAGGCCTTGTCAGGCATACTGCAAGTTTACTTAAATATAATCTTCAAATTTCACTTTGTGTTAAAGAAAGGTTTGAGCAAGTAGAATGGTGCAGCTGAGATGAATAGTATGTGCACGAGCTCTTCAACCCTCACAGCATGACCCATGTCTTAAATCATAAATCATGAAGTAAGGGCAGAAGGAGACAAAACCAGCTAGGCTATTTCTTAGTGAGACAATTCCTTTACCTCCTGTAAAAGGTTAATGCTACCATCATCCTTGGCAACACAAAGGAACATGAAAGGGCCACTGGAAGGATGGGTGATGGTACCAGGAACCAAGCAGAAGAATGGTGAGACTAACTCATGCTGAGCATCAAGAGAACATTGCAGCCTGGTCTCCAGATGCTGAGTGTATGCTGCTTTCGGTACTGCTTGCAGATAGTGTTCTGGCCTCCTATCTAGACTGTGCTTATTGCACTTAGTCATAATGTCATGTTTATGCCAAATCATTCTGATGAAGCCATTTGAGATTTGTGCAGCCCTGGAATAAAAATAGTACAGTAAAAGGCAAGAGACATCTCCCCAAATTGTTTTTCCTCCTGTTGCCCATTTAAGCAATATGCAACTAAATCACTTTAATTACAGACAGTTGCTTCTTGCAGTGATGTTTTTTGCACATCTAACTATATATTTTTTTAATGTTCTAGTGACTTTAAAAGGTAAGGGGGAAAAAATAAAGCAAGTTGTAGTTTTGATATTGATTACTGCTCTTCAGTAGGCCATCAGTTGACTTGACAGTTGTTCAGATGGGTTTAGTTCTGCTTTTAAGGTTTATTAACTTCAGGCTAATGAAGTCAATAGCTAGTTTTCACCCTAGAGATTCCTGTGAGTATACACTCATTCTTAAACATCCAATTTAGAAATATAAATTGAGAATTTAAATAAACTCTAAGAATTCTTTTGAAGGATTTTCACAATGCAATGTTTTTGCTTTTAAAATATTTTTTCATTTCCAATTTACTGTTCCTATTTAAGTTTTACTTTCCAAGAAACTATCTTTGAAGTTTAAACAATTTTTTTAGATAGGACTTAAAATTCTGGAGTTTCAATCATGGGGTGAAAAAGTGTAAATCCATTTCAAAAGGAAATTCTAGCTTGAAGGAAAAAAATAATTTTTGAGTCCTTAACAGGCTTTTAAAAGTCTTTTTAAACTCTACCATGTCTGAAAAAAATTGTGAAAAATTACTTAGTGTTCCTTTAAGTATGAATTTGTATAAGCAGCATTTCAGCAGATGATATGGAGCACATTTTTCCTGCGGTCTTGAAATATAAAAATGTTTGTATCCTTTTTCTTTTGAGTAGAATTCTAGCTTTTTATTTATTGTTTATGCTTTGGTTTTGGCTTCATTGAGATGCCAACTGCAGCAGAGGCCCTGGAGTACTTTGTCTGTGTTTTGTTGGTGCTTGTTTTACAAAAACTGCCTCTTGCATGACAAAGATGGTTTGGGTTAAGGTTATGGAAATCCTGTCCCTGGAGAGTTGGTCATTGGAGAAAGTGTTTCTTTATTCTAAGCGTATGCATTTGCTGTATGTGGCATCATGTGGATAAACCACATTACTTTAACACTTTCCCTGAAGAACCCTCTTTGCATTCTCACCAGGGAAATAATTAGTGACTGCAGGGGAACATGGAGTAGCCAACGTACTGTGTACAGCAATGTTTGTAAGTTACTGCTTTCTTGCCCTCACTTCATTCTGCCAAAGGGTGACGCAGCACTTCAATGTCAGAGTAATCCCTGGCATACCTCTGAATTGTGTTAATAAAATCTTCTCCCTCCTCTCCGGTGCACTTGTGCTACTCTTTCATGTTGGGAACATATATTACTGCCTCTTTAACAGCTAATAAGGAATTTCTCATTTTCAAATAGGAATTTCCTTTGGAGGGGGTGAAAAAGTGATCTATCAGCAAAGGAAGATTCAGTAATGAAATATTAAACAGCAAAATCTATTTTATTTGCTTGTGTTCTCCTTTCCCTAAAGTTTGCTGTCTCAGTTGTGCTGTATGCATAATTATTCTTCAAACTGAAATGAAAAACCAACTGTATTTAAGAAACTTTTTTCATGTGTACACAATAATCCATCTCAAGGCAAGAGGTACAGATTCAGATTTAACTATGGTTTAATGGAAAGGGGAGAAAAAGAGGCTGTAAATTGTAAGAGAAACTTACAGTGCTGGTTACAAAAATGAATGTTTTATAGCTTTTTTTTCATATCTTTCCTAAATTCTTAGCTTGAATACTCAGAATCTTTCTCTGTAATGTCTCTGGAATATACAGTCTTTCCTAACCATCCTTGGAGCTAACCTTCTCAAGAAGGTTTGTACATAAGCTGAATTACCATCCCTTTCTTTTCCCTTGGTACTCAGGCTTGATACCATTCTTTTCAAAGATCTTTTTCCTTATCTGCCCCTTGGACCATGTCACTGCTTTCTTTACATACTTTCTTTGCCTCTTTTCTTTATCACATCAAATCAAATCTCCCAAGTTTACTTGTAAAGCTATTTGCAGCCTCTCTTTGCCTTTACCCTTATCTCAAGGCTGGTATCAAGTTAGCTCCCGTATCTGATCAGCCTCAGATGCCAGCCCTCGTATCACTGAGCAAACAATATTTTTCCCAAGAATGAGGGAGATGAAAGAGAAGGACAGATTCCCATGCTCACAGCAAAGCCATATCTTGATTCTCCTTCAAATTCATCTTTTAAAACAAAATTTTCTTCTGAAAATCACAATGCCTTAAACTCCGGAGTGGTTTGCTGCTGCTGCTGAGACAGACCACTGGGGTATGACATGGCTTTCTGTTTATTTCTCTTCCTTCATCTATCTAAATCTTCTGTTTTCTCACATGTTAGATTCTTGGCATGGACCATCTCTTTCTTTTGAGTCTGTATAGACTCTAAGTGATCCTAAGCTACTCAGAAATTCAAATAATGTCTGCATGTAATACAAACAGGTTTATCCTCTTCATGCTATTCTTGAACTCATGTCCTTAACATGAGACAGTAAAGATGTTCTTTGCAGCATGAAATTTCATGTGTTTCTTAGATGTTAAATTTCACTGTTTCTTACTTGCTTTTAGCTCCATTTGAAAACACCAGTATAAAACAATTCATCCGCACTGTGTTGGGAAGCTAAATTTGAACAGCTTTTTTTGGTTTTGCTTTGTTTCTTTTCAGGGTATATAGAGGCAGATAGAAACTATTAAGACAATACAAGGGTGAGGAAAGCTACCTCCTTCCCTGTGCCACCACCAGCCATGTGGTTACACACAAATAATGGAAATGATCTGGCTGACAACAATAACAATAATAGTAATTAAAATGAGCAATGACCACATAAGGTCTCTGCTGTGACTTACCAGGAGGTCGTGTGACTTTGGTGCAAGCAACAGGGATGGGGTGGAAGCAGAGCATCCTCCAGAAAGCAGGGACTAGCTATCTCTCATCACCAGCCAGTCCTTGGATTACAGCTATTGTGGATTGCAGCCCCAAACCAGAATGCTAAAAATTAGAGAAAATTGAAACAACAGATGTACAATGAACAAAAATAATGGGGTTAGGAACTGGATGGTATATGCACGATTGCAGTGCTCCCACAATGAAAACTAACTGGAAATGTCCATGTTGGCATTTGATTGTCCCTTCTGTCTCTTTGACAGAGTAAGGTTAGTTGAGAAAGAGCCATATTTCCAGAGCTCATGTACGAGTATAGTTATGGCCTGAGGACGTGTTCAGTACAGTATGAGTTTTGATACCAAAACCAAAAAGGTTATATGAGTGGGACTAGGTTAATCTCAAATGGGAAATCACTTTAACAGTCTAGCAACAATACTTGTGGGAGCTTGAGAAGGTGAAAGGAAGGAATGATTGAACAGAGGTTATCGAGGCCTCTTTTTTATGGGAGAAATTGTTGTGTTTTTAAATATTTCCATTATTTTTATTTTGGTTTCACATGTAACTAATCCAAAACAAATAATAAATTGATATTGAATTTGTAGAAGTGTCTCAGTCTTGATAAGAAAGTTTGAGAACAGTTCTGAAAGAATGAGAAAAACTCTGTTTTGACACTCTTGAAAATTGTTATTCTTTTGAATGACAGCTTCTGCAATACTGGCTTTTTTTATGCAGGTATAACAACTGGGAAAAAAATCAATTCATATTTCAAACTGAATGGTGTGAGTTTGGAACCAAATGCTGTGATTTTGGAGGCTAGTGGCAGTATAGGAAAGGTTGTTTGGTCTTCATTGGAAGATGTGAGCAGAACCCTAGACTCTGAGTGCAGGGTAACACTTTTGGAGAATTGTACAAATTAGATACAAAACCAGCCTCACTGCAAGTTAGTGTAGATGATAGTTCTGGGCTTTCTTCATCTTCTGAGCTTATATAACACTTCACTCCCTTTTCTCTACCCTGAAGATGTGCACATACTTAAAATAATATGCAGCTTTGCAGGGAATTTCTATCTTTACTGAAATCTAAAGCTTTGATGACTAAAAAACAAAGTTTGATCTTCATATGCAAAATCAAAGACTTTTCAAAGTCCTGCAGTCCTAGATACAAAAGTATTTCATTGAGAAGAGTTTCTGCAATGGGGTGATTGAATATTTAGTCAGGAATTCAATCACTGTATAGATTCTCAGTAGGCCTTAATTATACTCTTCCATGCATGATCCTGTAAGCCTTTTGCCAGTAAATTTTCATTAAAGTTGAAGAGAGAAATCTATTGCTTGAGAATTACAAATTTTGTCTGCTGGCATGCACTGACTTGCTTGTTTAGTTTGGAGCAGTTTAGGTGTATATTCAATGCTTCACTTTTTTAAGCTCTGTGTTTCAAACACCCAGATCTGCCCAACTTCTATGAGATAAATAAGGACAAAACTGGGCTTTTCAGAGCAGTGAGGTAGAAAGAATTAATACCTGGCTGTTGCTGCTAACTGGGATTTATCTTCAGAAAAAAATGCTTGAAAGTATGCGACTTCCTTGGTTTACCTGAAAATTCCTCTGATAGAAGGAGGCAGTAAAGCAGATACAGAAAAACAACAGGCAAGATTCTGCATAGGTATGAAGGTAACGAAATTGTAATAGGAATTTGAATCTGATTGCAGAGCTGGAGCAATAAGTTGTATGTTGTTGGAAAGTTCTTGCTGGTCTTTGTACAGAAGTGGAAAGTAGTGGCAAATCTTGCTAAATATTCAGCCTTGTAGGGACTGCGAGCCAAGTGCCTGTGTTCCCTGCCATGAATATCTGCATGAAGCAAGTTGAGAAGCCTTCCTTTGCATTCTTATATAAGGCTTGGAAAAAGTATTTGGAAAATTTATTTGCAAAGCTGGAATACTAAAAAACCTGGCATTTTCTGTATTTTAGCATAGCTTCATCCCCCTCACCCCCCCCAATTTAGAGTTGGTCTTATTTTGTGAAAATGTTCAGGGAAAAATAGTCAAAATACATCACTGGGAGGTGAGGTTTTTGGACTGAATTTTCAAATCTTCACTCTCACTGAACTGGTTATAGGTGGCAGGGTGTGCATTCAGGACTCAAGATTAAGTGCTGAATTTGAATGATATTCTGGTTTCTGATTTGGATATTTTATTTGACGGTACAGCAGAAGCAGTAACAAATGATACCAAAGTTTGAGGTGCTGTGGTTAAAGTTCACTGCCTGTGCTATGGAATGAGTAACACATTCTGTAACATTTGCAATTGAAATCATCTGGAAATTATTCACGTAAGCAATACCCAAATAATTGTGTATAATTGAATGTGTTCAGTAAGGTCGTGATTAGAATTGGGTAATTTATGAAGGTTGAAGAACAGGAAGAAGGATAAAGGTTAATCTGTGAGATGCATGATCCTCTTACAGCATTCACTCCAGAGAAATGAACTTAAGGATGGGGAAAGGGAACTAAAGTGTCTGGTCAGGCTAAGCACACATCTGGCTCTGGAGTAACAAATGTTAGTCACATAAATCTGTAGCTGGATTCTACATTGCTAGCAAAACACATTCTCACTTTTTGGCCAACACTTGTGAAGAACACTTCCATTCCCACGAGTCTGTGAGGTGCCCCATCCCTTGCCTTACCTGAGACATTGTCCACTCCAAGGAAACAATGTTAGTTCACTTCGTATTGAAGTTTTCTGGTGTTTTTTCCAGCAGGCTGTGAACTGGGGCTTGAACCCAGTTGCTGCCCCGTGAAAGCAAAAACATTGCCCATCAGACCCCAATTTAATAACTCAAGCTTTCAGAAACTGTTTGATCAGGAGGCATACACATGTATCTATACTGTTAGAGTTGTGCTCTCCTGTGTTCTTTTTTCACCCTTGGTGGTTAACTTCTGTTCATTGCATTGTTTTTCCTTTCTTGAAACAGATGTTTTTACAGGCATGAAATACACAACTGTATATAGAGAGAGAACTGCTCATTCGTTCACCTGTCCTGAGTTTGCAGTTCTCACTAATATTTTACAGCCTAATTCTACTGATTCATCCCCTCTGAGATCAAAAGTATGCTGTGAAGGGAAAAAAAGTACCCATGTTTGTCTTTAATTGGTTGTAGGTTTAGATCCTTGAGGACAACAGAACAAATGTTTCTTATATACCAAGAAGGAAATACTCTTATTTTTTTTACCATTAGGTCAAACTTCAAAAGGGAGGATAAAAACTTAATGTTTCCTTGTAGTTTTTTTCCCTCATTGTTTCTTACGTTACCTTTCCAATCTTTGGTAGGTCTTTTGTGGGGCCAACAGCCACCTCTATCACAAAACAGAGAAACATTTCCTAGGCTCTCATGAGGGCTTATATTCAGATATTTAAACTGTGGCAGGAGGCTTCAGGCACGAATATGCATAAAAAATGATACATAAAAAAACCTGACTTCTTTCAAATGTCTTCAGTGTTGCTTAGGACAGAACTCTTTGGTGCAGCAGGTACAAAATCACAGCTGCTTAACCTGTATTTTAATATTTTGTGCATTTTCATTTGCAATAAGTCAGCCTGTTATATACTCTCAAAAGAACCTGTCTCCAGGTTAGAAAGTAAAAAATTTATCACGATATACATTTCTTGCAAGATCCCCCTGTATTCAGACATTATAAGGTGTATGTGTCTGCAATAGGAAAAAAGATTTAATTCCCACTTGTATTGGAGTAGAAAGGGAGCAGTAGCTGAGGGAGGAGATGGGAGGAGGTAAGCAGTGAAGCCTTGTGGTGTTCAGGCTGGTGTACCAAAGGAGAGCAGCACACATCCTACACACACCATCACACAGCCTGCACGTGTGGTAACCAACCTAGGAGGTGCAGCCTAGCAGGGGATGCTCACAGGCATGGTCTGGTTTTAGTGCACCACTGTAACTCAGGCTTTGCAGTATCTTTCAGTTCTAACTAGTACTTGAAAGGCACTGGAAATAGATGTCTGACTTTTCTCACCGGTCTTTCCAGAGGTTTGTTTATTAATCCAATTCATATTCTCAAACCTCAGGAGGCATTTGGCTCTGACTGAAACCTTGTATTATATTTACTCATTCCTCAGAAAAAGCTCCTGATCCATGGTGAGATCAGGCTAGCTCTGACAGATCTGCTTTATTTATGGTTATAGTCACTGGCAATTACTTTGGTAACTATAACTACAGACTTATTAAGAAGAAGCACTGTTAAAATGCTAAATAGATAAGGCAACAAGAATTCTTTTAGCTTGTCAAATTGGTCCATTAAATCTGTGTGTGTTGTACCTGTAATTGCAAAGCTCCAATTATCATATACTTAGAGGAAGGAGTGATAAGGTTTTCTGGAGTGGATAAGAGATAAAAGTGAAAAGTTGCCTAATAATAACTTTTAGTAAAAGCTATCAATGGCAAATATGTACTTCTGATAAGAACCAGAAGCAAAGAACTTTAAATCCTGATATCTGCAAGCAAACAAAATGAGAGAGTAAAAGTTGGAACGGAAAGTTGTCACCTCGTTTGTACAGGTGGTTTAAGTCTTCATGGCCTACTCGTGTTGCTCCTGGTAAGTGTTGCAGTGCTGTCCGTGCAGCACTGACATCAAGACACCATGGCCTTTGAAGAAGTTTAGTACTTAATGTTATCTAGGATAGAGTTATCTTCCATAAAACCATTAGAGAATGAAGTACCTGACCTCAGGTGACATTCTTATTTCTCGCTGGGGACTGTTTTTGGTGATAATCGTTGCTGGGAGACAGCCAGCTCCTAGGGATGGTTATACTTTGTTTTGAAAATAGTGCTGCCTTACAAGTTCTCTTCAAAGTCTTTGGAGAGGAATGACCAAAATACAGGTTGAATTCAGGCACTGATGAAGGCTGGAGTTTATGTAGAGGAGAAGGGAATTGGAGGTGCTTCTATTTCTACCGTAATTCACAATGGTGGAAAGTTGAATAAAGGTATATCCTGTCTCAGTACCTTTCTGCTGATCTGAATCTTTGAAGTGGGAGCTGGAGAGGTTTTTAGAAAGCCTGGAATCAATTTGTGAAGGGGTATAAAGGTGAAAGATTGTGTGAGGGACCAATAATTTTGAGAAATACATAAAAGGAGGAAAAGGGTGGCCTTAAGAGCAGGCGAGATAGAAAGGATTGTTGTTGTTAAGCAGAACTTCACAGAAAAACAATACTGAACTGACTGCTATTTGTGAGAAGGGAGGAAGAAAAAGAATCATTCTTTTCTGAGAACCCAAGAGGCTTTATCCATTTTAAAACCAATTCTGTGCAAAATAAAGGCGAGCGAGCATATGTATTCTAAATGGCACTTCAACCCCTCTCCAGAAAAAGCCCAGAGTGTTAAAATAGGAGTCATTACTCTGTGGTGTTGTTTGTATTCTCTCTTTTTCTGTTAGTAGATTCAATATGACAAACCTGAGTTCTAATTGGTTTTAGAGAGATTGTTTGCCAAGTTTTGCATATAAAGGGAAAGAAGCTGAATTTTTCTGCTTGTATCAAAAGAGAAAAAAATCAAAAAATACAGAGAAAAGACAAGAAAAGGATGATCATTTTTGCACTTAGAATGGTTTTGGAAATTTGACTTTAAATGAACGAATGGTTGTTTGTTTTGGGTTTTTTTTGAATGGTTAAGATAAAACAATAAAAGTTTTTTGAGAAATCAACTCTTTTCCAAGTGAGAGAAAGCTGATAGTCAAATGGTTAAAAATACACTTCTAATGACTTCTTAATCTGCATTGTATCCACTCAACCAGTGGCAGTCATGCATGATACTGGGGGCCTATAGGCAGTTGGAAAGCAAAAGAGAGAGCTGGGGAAGAAGAAAGGGTAAACATGCAGTACAATTCTTGTATTTTCAAGATGTAAAAAGAAATTGGTGTATCATTTCTCCAGTTTTTGTGTTGAGGAACCTCATTTCGAAGGGGAGTTATTTTTTGGAAACTTACATTTTATAATAAAGCTTAAGAAGGAGGAAGGGAGCAACAGTGGCCTAATGCAGAAGATTTTTGTAGAAGGCAACAAATTAATCTGTTGTGTAAGAGAAGGAGGCATGTTTACACTAACATTGTCACTTATGGTAACAATTGGCTTGGACCAATGTCTTGAAAACCATGTCTGATAAAATGTAGGGTCTATCTATCACCTTTAGAGCTGAGGATTTTGAGGAGAAAGTATCCCATGCCAGCTCTTCTGTACTTGAGCCCAGTGATGTGTCGCCTGGGTCTCCTTGTTTCTGCTTTCCCTTTTCAGTGAGAGATGTAAAGCACTTCACCCATTTCCTGCAGGAAAGAATAACAAACAACCAAGCAATATCCTTCTGTAAAGGAAAGGAGCAGCTTTCACTGTGGTTACACTGGGAACGTGCTGGCACTTCTGGCTTACACAAGTAGATCTGCTGAAACAGCCCAAGTAACTTCTACTAGCTATTGTAAAATAAGATGTCGTATTCCTTCCCTCACTGTGAGGCCTCAATGCCTCAAACTTTTGAGCAACGTGCTCTACCTAAACGAGTAACAGTGTGCCTCTGGTTTAAGATTGGATCATGGGATCTATGAATGCCAGCTGCTCATCTGCCTCTTTCATCTGCAGGAATCAATTTGTTTATTTCTATGCTTATGTGTTTGGAGATTCTGTGGGATAAAAATATAAGAATTTCATAATAAAAATAATAATACCTGAGAGGCCACAAGTATCACTGGAGACTTTGATTTTATCAGCTAAGGTTTATTAGGTGTGAATTAAAAACTAAGCACTGCATCAAAGAAAGGGTTTGCAGTGACACTTGCGACAAACACTTCTACAGGATAAAATAATCTGTCTTGGCCAATTTTAAAATTAAAAAAGCTTATGTTTAAATCCAGGCATTTTGTTTGCACTTTTCTGAGCAGCACTTTTTTTTTTGCTTGGGAACTGAAGGATGACTTTTGATCGCATAAAGAGGCTTCTTCAGGGAAATCAAACATTCTTGGAAGACTACAAAATCCCCTCTCTGAACTGCAGCTGCAAAAGGAGAGCTTCAAACTACTGTGTCATGTTAAATGTTCACAGCAGGAGGAGAGCCAGATACTTGAACTGACATGATGGATTCCCCCTTCACCTGCTGCCTCTATCTCATTAAACTGCGGTGATTAAAGTGTTATCAAAATTTAATACTTCAAAATGACTGCACAAAAGCAACTTCTTATAAGGAGCCGTCTTACAAACTGTCACCCACATACACTGAATTTCTTCCACAAATCTTTTCCTCTGTGCACCCCCTTCCAGCACTACATGTTCAATCCTTAAATTTATGAGGAAGTGGTGAAACCTTTAGCCAGCAAGAGCCACTCCTGAGAACAAATACGGGCTCTAAATTATTTGAGCCCATCGGGCATATTGGTTATTAAAACTCATCTGGTGCAAGAGGGCAGATGGATGTGCTGTGTCATTGCCAGCTATATTAATTGCATGCTAAAGATTTTCAATTTTTTAGGTAGAAATATGGATTGGAATTATACCAGGATTATTCAGGTGACTCTGACAAGCTGTAGCTTGAGATGTATTGAAACAAATTAGGAGCAGCTTAGTTTGGTCAGGCATTGAATGTTGTTGCTTTGCTGCTTTTTTCTTTCTCCCTTCTCTGCAGCTCATTCACACGTGAGGTTAGTCCAACAGAATACAGACATGAGAATCTGGTGCTAAAACAACTGATTCTTAACATTTTTCCATCAGTAGATCTCAGTGAAGTAGATCTGCCCCCACCTGTGTTACTCAAGAGGAAATGCCAAGAAGCCAAATGACCTGACCAAAGCCACTTGGAGGAGGTGGTGGTGTTACATATAGAATCTGTTTATTTTGAATCCCAACACATTGTAATGTTTATTAAGCTATGCTGTTTCCCCATATA
This sequence comes from Aegotheles bennettii, assembly GCA_013398125.1. Classification (NCBI taxonomy): domain Eukaryota; kingdom Metazoa; phylum Chordata; class Aves; order Caprimulgiformes; family Aegothelidae; genus Aegotheles; species Aegotheles bennettii. The sequence continues at coordinate 790,068 of VZRW01011158.1, read as the reverse complement.
TAACCCACTGACCTGAAAAAGTACCTCGAAAAGCCTTGAACATGAGTATAAATGACCTTGTACAACACACTACACCAATATGCACTCTTTTACCCTTGCAGAGATGTAGCTGGTGGCAGCTTGTGAAACTTCTAAAGGCCAAAGTTTTCTAATGTAGTGTGAGTGAAAGATGATTACAAATGACAGCCAAGATGACCACCAAGAGGTTTGTGTAGACGTAATGCTGGAATTGCCAAGTGTGTTGCCTGCCTGTGTTGTAATTTGTTTTGCTCTGACCGAGGATGCTGCTGTTAACTGGATATCCTAATGATCTCGGAGCTGTTGACTGTAGATATGAGAGTCGTAGCTCTTCTGTGCAATAAGGAGCTGCACAGAAGCAGGGATGATAATGATGGCATGAATATGCAAGTAGTTCTCTATGCCAGCATCATCATCACAGATGTTCTCGTGCATCTGGGGTCCGTGCACAATTCGTTCATTTTGCACATGTTCCTGCTCAACCAGCTACTCTGAATATTTTCGCCCAATGGGGATGGCTGATTGTTCAGCCTTTATCACATTTTCCTCGAGTTTACTCTAGTAACATCTGTGTACAGTCATTATAGACATGGCACTTGTTCTGAGTTGGTACTAATTTTTTCTTTCTGTGGCAGGCTATGCTCTCTTTTTCTGTCCCATTGAACGTGTAGAATAAAGCAACCAATGCTGGCAGATCCTGTTAGGCTCCATTCATTCCATCACAGTCCTGAAGTGTTATCTTATCATTCTCTGATAAGCTGTGAAGCACTGGCAAAGCTGATGACAGCACCTATTCTACCAGGAGACTTTAGGCTGTGCTTTATCTGCTGCTGTCCTCAAATTTGGCCAGCCAACTGGACACAATGCAACAGTGTGAGAGCATTTTCTTAGCTTTGAGCATGTGAGATGCTCCACCAATACACTGATCAGATTTTGCACTACTTCTTTCTTTTGTAGGATATCAAGATGAAAAAAGCTTATTAGTCAAATGGTTACAGAACTCTCCTAGTCTGTAGGTCTGGTGGTCTCAATCCCATTTGGGTAAGGAAGACCTAGAACCCTGTTTCTCTTTTTTGAGAGTTGATGAGTGATTTACCTGTAAGGTGTAGTTGTCCAAAAATTTTCTGCTGCTTGTACCACACTATGTGGAGAAGTGACTGCAATAGCTGTCAGCTCAGTATGACCTTATCCTGCCCGTGTTTGTGTTTCGAAGCACCTCCAAACATGGTACAGGAGCCTATGAAATCTTGCAGTTGAGGAGTCAAGTGCTGAGCAAACTGATGTTTGTGAGCTCTGACAAGGACTATAGATGCAAGATTTGCAGCATTCACTTGGATGCTTCTGGATGCTTCTGGATGCTTCTGGATGCTACCCATCTTCATTTTGGGTAACATAAAACTAGTTTAAATGAAGGAGATGAACAGCTTTGAGAATTCCCTACTCTGAGGAGCTGGATTGGGATGAAGTTATTGAGTATATAGTGCAGTTTAGTTATCAAAATGTTTGCAGCAGTTTGGCTGTTTAGAAAGGAGATTGTTTTTGGCTTGCTTGTTCGTGGTGTGTGCCTTCCATGAGTGATAATTGAGATTAAACATTCTCTAGGGAAGTAAGTAATTTATTTTGTAGTAAACTGATATTCATTGATATTTTAACATTGCTTACATTATTTATATGTAGATTTGCATCCATGAACTGGAAAATATAATCTTTTATTTCATAAGAAATAATTTAATGTTAAAAATTTAATAAAATATTAATTACATATGAAAATGCTTATGTAGCACAGAACATGTACTGTATATTATTGCAAATTATTCATGCTGAATAAATTGCTTTGCAAAGGAAATGGGAATACATTAGCACAAAATAAAAGGGATGGAAGTTGGCTGTTCGCTGTTCTGTTTGGTAGATTGGCAAGTATGGTTAAACAAGTTGCGCATGTGGATTCATCTCCTGTACCTGAAGACAGCAAAGCAAGAGAGAAATTGGTGTATTGCAGTTAGCTGTCCTTGTTTCTGAAAAGGATTTGCTGGCTAAAGTCTTCTTGACTGCAATGCTCTGTATTACAGCAACACATAATTGGTTTATGTCTCTCTTTCCCACTTCCCCCCCCCTTCTGTTGGAGTGTTTGAGAACCTGCAGTTGGAAAATCTTGGGCTTCCACAGTGCAGTTTTCCAGTTCATCAGAACCCTAATGATTCAAGAAACAGAATAATTGGGCAAGGAGTTGGATTAATGTTGTGACAATTAATTTAGACTTTAATTCTTGTCAGGCAAAGGACAAGCTCAGCTGGTGTTGGGAGGAATGGTTAAATGGTGTTGGGCAGAGCATTTTGTTTCATCGACAATACCAGTATTCTCTATTAGCAACTGACTTCATTGCAAGCCATCAGCACTCGATTATCCCTGGATTGTACATTAATTTCTATGTTGAGTCTTGGCCTCACTTAATGTTTTATGTGCTGAACCAAATGACATCTGAAACAAGGAACTGGTTGCTTAGATGGATAATGTCCTGCTAGTAAATTCAATACATTTGAAAGTTGTCTGAATAACGTGCGTGCTCTCCCAGACAGAAAAACCTACCTGACTTTTCTGTGGTTGAGAGAAGTCATGCCTTTCAACTTTGCATTGCTTTTGGTCAAGTTGACTTATTCTAAAGAAATACTCTTACCTCATGCACTCTAACCTTTGTGAAGCTTGTTCCATTACACGTTCATAGCCTCTTCTACAGGAATGGTAGTTCTCCTAATGTGCTCTGTGGCTTTATAAATGGCAAGGTCACATCTTTGTAGGATTTGCGACAAAGATGAAAGTTCCCCCCAAGCCTCTTTTCTGAGAGCTAAATCCACCATAAAACCAGGGCTTTCAAGATTTTCCTAAGCTGAGAAATGTTGAGCACTTGGATAAAGATCATACCTTTTTTTTTCCTCATTGCAGCAACTGCAAAAATACATGTATTTAATTCACAGTCGCTCTGCATACATTTGGAACTGACCTGGAACTCTCATCACTTTTCTAAAACCACTGTAATACTGAACTAATTTGAGTAGATTTTGTTCTTCTTGTCTAAGTTACATATTTCTGTGGGCTGGTTGGTGAGTGATTAATAATTAATACTGTGTACATTTCTGCTGAATATCTCAATGTTGATGGTTTCTGCAATATCTTTGAGTGCTTTAGATTATTAGCTGTCAGTTAAAGTTTGTGCACACAAAGCAATGGTAAAATTTATGGAATGAGGTTGGAATACTTTGGCTACGGCTAACTACATTTTAATAATATCCTTAACCAAGTGATACAATAATATACATGTTCAGTATGTGTAGCTGTCACTGCAAATCTATTCCTCCTGTTTTCCTTATCTTTCTAAGGACCTTTATGTTAAAGACCCTCTGGTGCATGCAGTGATGCATAAATTTAAATTCACTATAGTCAAATAATTTCCCTAGTATTTCTTTGTACATTTGATGATAAAATTCTAGTGCACTACTTAGTTATGATTCCTTTAGGATGATTCCTGTTTGATCATCTCTTAAAACTATCAATATATTTCATCTATGTGTCCTCCTTGTCTCTCTGAGCATCCAAGAACAGTGATGAATTCCACTCTTAAAAATATGCTGTCATCTGGCAACACAAACACAAGAAATAACATTAACTATATAGAACATTATGAGCTTGAGGAGAGTGCTGTTACATGTCACTGCCTGCCCACAAACTATGTTCAGGGCAGCTGTGATGGAAGCAGTATATGCCCTTTTAGAGCTGAAGTTCAGCTTTTATATGGCCACAACAATACTGGGTCACTGCAGACAGAAACAGAAATGCCTTTATTCTAATATGTTCTCATGAACATATTAAATTAATATATCCCTCTGAATCAAGACGCTCTGATGTCTTCTCGTAGGAATGCCATTGGGATTCTGTGTGCCTGTCATAACATTGATCCAGGCAGTATGCTCCAATGGATTTGTTAAACAGGTTTTTACATCAGCACATAAAATCGGGAATTTATGGCTTGCCATAAGGCATACAAAGTAAGATTTCAACTCCCCGTGGTGCACAGCACATCACGCATCAGGAATGTCACTATTCCTTGTAGCATCTATTACTCCAACCTGCTGCTAAAATGCAATTCTAGGCTGTGCTTCATGTATTTTAGGAGCTAGGATAAGACAGAAAGATGGATAAATTGCTGTAGGTTGAAGGCACAGAGGTGGTAAAGCCTGTAATTCTCCAAAACTTTCTGTAATTTTATTTCTGAACATGACCCTTTTAAAAACTACTTTTGTAACCCTGACTGCTCAGATGTCCACAAACAGAACAAATTAAATAGTGAGAAAAGCCAAAGCACACTTAACACATTATGAAAATCAAAGTGATGGAATTTAAAAAGTGCAACAAATAAGTTATTGATAATCAGTCTGAAATGAGCTTTTCTTTTGTGCCAACAAACTCTTCTGCAATCTCCATTTGTATATAGCACCTGATGTTAGTTGCTGCTAGGGGTACTCCTTGGGCTCTCTCCTCCTGTTCCTCTCTGCTGAAGGGCCTCTTAGTTCTGAAGAGCAGATCTTGTCCCTTGTGCAGCAAGTAGCAGTTATATAGCAAGTTCTTACAGGATTTCAAAGATGCTGCCAAGACTTTACTATTTCCTTTCATCTACTCATGATCTCTAATCCTAGTGTTCTTAGTGACAATAGCAATTATCACCAAAGAGGCACCAAGTATGGATGTGCTTTAATTGCCATATAAAAATATTCAAACCTAATATCTTTGAAACCAATGATGTGTGTCATAGCAGGCAGTGTTACATGAGCTTTCAAAACAACAGCCACTGCTCCAGGTAGGTCATAGTCAAAGTGAACCCTTTGCTCTCTACAAGGAGGTGGAGAATCTGGTGCTGGTGATATTTGGGGTTGACAGACATGAACTCACTTGTACAGACCTTGATTACATGTGATCTGTGCTTCTCTGTGAGTCAAGGCACCAAATCCATCTTCATATGTATCCAAAGAGCCCTGGAGTTGACTCCTTTTTTGTTGGATGAATTTTAGCCTCCTTTCATTTTCACTTTGTGCACTGGTGTACTAATTTCCAATCGGCTTCTTACCAGAGTAATCTATGTGCCTAGCTAGGGAACTGGATGTCAGGATAATGTAGGAATAAAGCTGTTTTTCATTGGCTGAGCTTTAGGAATGGATAGTGAACTGAAAAGTCTGTTACAACCTGGCCTCCATTTCATACACTTCTCGTATAAACAGAGACCACAATCAAGTAGTTGCCTTCTGGCTGCTTGATAGTTGGTATGAGAAGGAATAGCAGCACTTACTACACTGACAGTTGACAAGTCCTGTGCCTGTCACAGGTATGATCATAATTTTCTTTATAACTACTTATCATTAGAAGATGCCAGTATATGTAGTATGCTCTATATACTTATAAAGTCAGGCTTCTCAAGGAAACTGCTACTCAATCTGTCTCCCATCACATCCTGTCTCAAGCTTTCAATCTCCAGTTCTTCCATGGGATCTAATGTAACTCTGGAATGGCGTGGTGCATAGCAATAGGGATGCTGGTTGGGTGCTGTCTGAACTTTATCCAGTCTTCTGCTTCTCAGCCTTCTGCACTCTTGCAATAACAGAAATTCACTTTCAGGATGCACACACCCTCCCCTTTACACTGACCACCCAGCTTTCACCTGGAGGGGGATGGAGCTCGCATGGAGTGAGGGCTGGGTTTTTTGCCATATTCTTAAGTGAGTGAGGGCCAATGATCTTGACAGTTGGCTTCCTTTAGCTGATTGGGGCTTCTTTCCAAGCATTAGCAGCCATCCTGCTGAGAAGAGAGGGCAGAATCTACCTATGCTCCAGACCAGGAATACATTTTCACTGCTATATTTATTTTTCCAACTGCCTTTGCTAAAGAGGCACAAGGAATTTTGGCTTTGCCCTCTGAACTTTGTCTCCAGCCTCTCACATTAATGGGGAACATGGGGGCGGAGGGGGAAATGTTCATAATTTTGTAACTTTTCTCTCTCTCGTTTATTTTGGCATCGATAAAAAATGCGAGGAGGCTGCTGTATCACTGTGTTGTTATTTGGCTCAATTTCAAGAGTAACCTGGTTGATTGAGGTTGCTGTGCTAAAGGCAGCTGGTCTGCCCTGGTCAGAGGGATTTCAAAATAGCCTGCCAGCCTTTGCATGGCTCTGTCCTCTGCTTCTCAGATCTCAAGGCTATATTCCAATCACTCCTTCAGAAGGGCTGATTTAAGAATGAGGGATAGGCAAGCTAAAAAAGGCATTTTTGGCAAAAGGTAAAAAGGCATTTTTTTTAGCCTGCTAGCTAAAATCAGCAGGTCTGATGCTGGTCTCTGCTGCTTCCTGGCTGTGTGGCACAGAGTAACTTGCTTCAGGAAATATTAAGGATTTCCTTAGTGTGGCTAACAGGCTCATTTGTACAAGACAGTGAATAAAGAGGACTGGATTCAAGCAGGAATACAGGAGAGAAGGAGAGAGAGAATAGGAGCTTTATGGGCAGAGGGGTTAATGAAATCACACCCCTGATCAGACATAAAAGCCTACTTGGAGCAAATTCTTGGGGTGCTGTTAGTGTTTCCCTCTCACTGGAGGTGAGAGAAGCCTTTAGAGTGGATGACCAAGTGTCTAATAAAGGCCTGGCTCACAGTGCTGCCTTTTTCTCAGCAGATAACCTGTATAACCTTGCTGTTCTCTGTGAGCTTCCTAAATCTTGCTTGAATTTTGTATCTTAGACACCTTTACCCCATCAAATTTGATTGAAATTTGATGGACAGGCTTAAAAGCTCTTTGGTAGAAGAAAGAGTTGTACACACACTCATGTTCACTGCTAGGATACCAGGTGAAAATATACAAATCATAGAAGAACCACCTGAAATTTTGCAGGCTAGGCTTTACCACAAGGGGGGGAGGGGAAGAAAAAACTTACTTGTTTGTTCTCTGGATAATGTTTCAGACATCATTATTCCTGGAACCCTGTAGTTCACCACATCATGTGAAGCATCAGTTTCTAGACACCCTGCTGGATGCCAAGTCCTTCCCAAACCCAGGACCTTCTCGCAGCAAACAGATGTGCTGCCTGCAGTGCTGAGCCACTGAGTAGAAAGGTTGGATTAGTTTCTAGGAAATTAACATTATTTAGCCTTTAGCAGAGAAATCCCATCCCTGGTACTCTTTTAATAATTTTTCTAGTAGCCTCTGTTTCACGTGAACACGTTCCCCAGTGTCACATCTAATTTTTGTATCTGTGTAGAATCCGTTGCAGAGGATCAAACAGCAGATGCTGAAAAAGCAAACATATGAGCACGGGTGATATGGCACAGAAGCACAGCCTCCTTACTCTGTTGGCTACTGCTCTGAGCACAACAAAGGAAAAAACTTTCAAAATACAACACAATGACTGAAACCCACTCAAGCCAATGCAGGACAAATCTCAGAAGGGCCTGAGGTTCTGTTTGGCTTAGATAAGCTTCAGAAAGCATCCAGCTCTTTTGATGATTATCAGAAACTCTTGCATCTGCCAGACTGGGCTGGAAAACTTGTAAGAAGCTCCCAGCTTTCTTATGAGATTTTTGCTTCTACCTGCTTTGGGCCAGATGTGCCTCTGAAAAAGCCTCAGTAGTAAAGATGAGTGGCACACTAGAAAGAGCTGAAATGGACAGAAATGTTCAGTCTCCGAGAATATGGCCCTTTATTTTCTGGTTCTGGCTGGGAAGAGATGATAGAAAAGTATGAAGAAAGGAAGAACAGCCGTTGCCTGTTAGATCTTGGTAACAGCAATAAAATGTCCACTCTTCCTTCTGGTTGCAAAACTTCTCATTATTTTTAGCCAGTTGTATATCTCATGCAGGCCAGAGGAGGGTGTGTGATCTCCTCCTGGATTCTCTAATTTTAGGTGGAACAAAACACAAATCCTGGCTAGCATTCTTACAAAGCACTGTAATATAAATATATGGTGTTAATTTGATTGCTCTCTGTTTCTTCCCTTGATTCTGATCATCTTCATGGGATTCCTAGCCCCATGCAGCTGGTGTTTTTTGTGTTGATTCTGCCTCTCTGCTATTTGCCATCACCCTTATCCCTCATAGCGTAGAGAGGAATTAACAAGACAGTAGAAATCCAAGTGTTAGAAAGGAACATCCTTTTATGAAAGTACACAAAAATATCCTTATCTCATGGTGAAGATTCTGAACCTCATGCAGTATTTGTCTGTGGGAGTTGGACATACACACATTCCTGAGACAGTGGGAGGGAGAAAATATTCTCCAAAGAAATTGTGAACGTTTGAAAGTAGCTGTGATCTTTCAAGGCTTTCCTGTTCACTGAATTCCAAAATAGTTCTTTAATTCGTTAAGTTTGTTATTAGGCTTCCCATCTTAGTGAAATTAGATACTTGAATAAAAAGGAAAACTGTTATCCCTACTGTCTTTCACACTTGAGTATCTGTGCTTCATGAATCTCTGTGCTTTATGAAACAGTTCTGATGATTGGATTATCTTTATCTCATATGTATCACTTGTGTGCTAATGTATTTTATAGCTGTAAGTCCTGGCCTTCTGCTGTACAACTTGAGTGTAAAATCCATCCAAGTATCTCGCATCTGGGAGTTTATTTGGCCTTGCTTGTCAGGGACCTGATTCTACAGGCAGCCTTTGCACTGTGGGCTAAAAAATGTAATTTGGGATCCGAATCCCTAAAACATAATGGATGTCAGACCACAAAACCAGTACAGAAGCTGTGTGAGTGAATCCAGGAGGAAGCACTCGTTGGATAAACTCCTAGTTTTCATCAAAAGCCCTGTATTATGGTGACTGTCATATTTCCGTTGTATCGATCCTTACTCCAGAAAGAAACTGCTTGCACATTCATGTCTACGTTTGATGGCAGCAAAGTCAAGGTTCTTCTTTGACCTGCAGAAATTGGGATCCAGGTCCCTATATCCTGTTGTTCTTCTGATGCCAGCTGAAGTACAGCAAGGGGTGTAACTTTGCAATCTCTCCTTGGTTGTCATCAGTTTAAGATGTTAAGGTTTTGCAAAGAAAAGGCTGTAAGACTGTCAGGCATCTTTAGCTTTAAAATGATAAGTTCTATTTCTCCTGGTTTTATTCTTTCTAAATCTGAAGGGCCCTTGGCCACAGCTTCATCCTTTGTTTCCCACAAGACCCACAGATTAAATCAATGGGAGTAGTCAGGTTTCAAAGACAAAACGCAATTTCTAGGTAAAAAAGAATTACTTGAGTAGGGGGATTCCACATTAGTGCTTTTCTGTCACTATTTGAATGTATTTTGGTTACATATATTTCAATATATTATTCTCTCTGGTGATCTGCAAGAATATATTGCATTTTTAAAAAGAACCTTTTTTTTAAAAAATAAGGTTGCTTCAGAGCTTTGGCGGAATTAATTCTTAATATTGCCAGGGTTAAAGCATCATCTTTATTTGAATAGCAAGAGAAAACCTCAGAGTTATTCTCTTTATATACAAAAAATACCTCTAGCAATAACATTTGCTAGAGGTTTCCATGTTATCTTTGTTACTTTAACATTTGTGCAAAGGGATGTGTTGCTATATCTCTAATCCTGTACCACAGTCACACTAGATGGAATTTTATTTCTTATTAATTTTATTGTCTGCATTGAGTTACTAGAAGATGGCAAACAGATCTGGTCTTCACTCTGTTATCTTCTAGACAAACACACAATAAGTGACTTGGAGACCAGGCAGTGTAAAAGTCAGAAGATTAATAAAGAGGAAGGTTGAGGTGAAGAATGATAACATGAACAGACACGTACTGGTGAGGAATGATGTTAAATCTGACTTTTTCTTTGTTTTTCAGCAGTTGTAACAGGGGTTTCTCTAGAAGCTGTAACAGTGCCATCCTCAAAAATTCAGTTAGGGATTTCCTGCTAGCTCACTCACAAGAACTGGTTTTTAAATTATTTCTTTTTAGCTCTGCAACACATCCTCTATCAACTCGGACTGAAATTAACTGCTAGAAATAAAAATTCTAATTTAGATTCTTAATTACCTTCCTTCAGGTATGCCCGTGGATCATCAGAGGCTAAGGAAAATCTGCAATGATTGTGTAATAATTTTGGACTGGCAGTACATTAAACAAATTTACTTAGCCACAGAGGTAATCCGAGCAGTTACCTTGGGGACAGTTCCTCAAATGCTACACGTGTCTCTAACCTCAAAGGCACCTGAATCGTTGCAGATGTGTGGACAAGAAGAGATATGTGCCTGTCTAAGGAGTGAGTCAAGAGGAGACTCCAGTCATGGTGCTTGAATGAAGTGCTTTGTAGGCTTTGTTTTATTAGTGCAGATGAGAGGCTTTTTCACAATTAGCACATCACCATGTTGAATTATATCACCCCACTAACTGGTTATGCCCATTTGTAGGTCTGCTGATAGGTAGATAAAATTCTACACTGCTGTCCCTCAAGGGAAAGCTATTTAATCAGCCTGTCATTTAGGAGACAAATCCCACTAATTCTGTTCATGCTGAGTCTCTTTATCGTTAATGGGACAATTTTTGTTGATAATAATCTGGGAGACTTTTTGTTTCACCAGGAGAAAGATAGTAACAGCTATTCAGATCTTATTCCATTTAGTTAACTACAGCAGGACATTGCAGTTCTCTTTCATTTACTGGCAAACTTCCGGTCTGATAGATTTAATTTACAGCATAATACTAGAAATTAATTTTCAGCAAACCATCAAAGCTGTAGAATCAAGAGGATCTTAAATCTATTGCTGCGAGCTGGTAATGCTAGTCACCTGGCAACCAGAACAAATAGTGTGAGAGAGAGCACTGCATCAGCTGTGGTGGGAGCTGGAGAAGAATCCTTCTTACAGACCCGTGAATTCTCTTTTGTTTTTTCCTAAGAACTAGTCAGGTTTGGTGTGTGATGTTGAATGAACTGTTTGTGTATTTTATGTCAAATTTAGCTAAATATTTGAGAAACTGATTTTTTTTGTTTGCTTTATCAAACAAAGATTTATTTTCCCCCTTTTTCCTCTTTGGAGTGGACTCATTAGCTAGCATATCTCTGCTTCTGTGGTTTGTGCTGGGTTGAATAAAAAGTGTCTGAAAAGTAAAAGGCTAGGATGCAGGTTTGCTCTGTTACAGAAATTAAATGAAGCTACAGTGAGGTGGGTTATTGTATTTCCTTTATCTTACATCCCCTGCAGTGTGAAGTTGTGTGGGATAATCGGTGAAGAAGATGTACCTGTTCCATAATTGCTGTGTGATACTTCAAAAAGCTGCAAGAGGCTACGCAGGATTTTTGCACTGATTTAGTGAAGTACCTTTTAAAATGAGACAGCTTAAGTGAGAGCATGTAATGAGAGTCCAAGGTGTAGGATGTACTATTAGATGGTGATTAAATACCCTCCAGCCTTGTAGCCCAACCAGGAGTGAGGCAGCACTGAGGAAATGGTGCTCACAGGGACAGATTTCCTCCCAGTCCCTACAGAAAGTCAGTACCCAGTGTGCTGAGATGGCTGCCCATCATGCAGAACAGCAGTGTCTGCTTTTGCTCTGACTTAGCTGTGATATAAATGCACTCTGTCTGATTGGATTGTTGTCGGGGTGGGTGAGCTTGGTTTGGTATGGAAGAGGGGCAGAGTGAGGCTGCATGTTGTGCCGTGTCAATATTTGTACCTTTAATCTCTTTGTTCAGCTATTGTCTTTTTTTAAAACCATCTAGGACTGAAATTGGTGTACTGGGAAGCTGTTTATGATGAGACTTCCTGACCTTGCTGCAATACAGTAATTGTATTGAATAATATTTTACTTGCAAAAGCTTCCCAATTTAATCATTTGGCTAAGTTCAAATTAAGCCATTTTTCAGTGTGAATGAGGATGACAGAATTTAACCATCAGAGAATAAAAATATCTACCACAATTTAAATTGTACTCCCTACCACTTTCCCACTTTTCTGCAGGAAAATGAGCTTCCCTTGTTGCCAAGAATAACGTTTTCTGAGATATTCTAGCTGAAGCATGTAATGTATGAGTCAGCCTGAGTTTGCCTTAGAACCAAAAGGTTCATTAAAGTTTACAAAATGGTGTTGAGTTTAAAACAAAACCCAAGGAATGAAACAGGTGAAAACTTTTCAGTTTTGATGAGTTCTGCTTTGAATTTTGGGTGCATCTATAAAGCTTTGGGTATAGGAAACCAGGCAAAGACAGAGGTTACCAGATTAATATGAATCCATTCTTTAATAAGCTTCCCTAATAGAAGTGATCTTAAAGAAATGTCACCTAATTTAAAAGTTTATCCAAAGGCCATTGGAGTTTATTGAAGCTTTTGCATTGTCTTCAGTAGGCTGAAATGTCTGAGTGTCACAGTTTCGTCTGAAAATATGCTTCAGTGAAGCAAGCTATATTTGTTAATACATGCCAAGTATCTTTTTACCTTGTTAATATAATGGAATATTCAATTTGAACAATAGTTTAGTTTAATTGAGCAGTTATCTGATAATCTCCGCATGCTTAATGGGGTAAATGTGTGAGGCAGGTGCAAAAAAACCCTTCAGTAAATTAAACTAATACAACATTCAATGAACTAATGAGGTGCTGTGGGAGTTGCCTTTCAATTAAAAATCTATGAGGAGAGAAGCAACTTATGAAAGTTGTTTGTTAGTTTTGCCTGTGTTCAATGGAAAGGACAATCAGTCAAAGGCTCCTTAAACACATGACTGAGTTGGAAATGAAAGCAGAAAAACTGCTTTAATGAAGATGTAACAGGTTCTCTTCCAATGGCATTTGGCAGTTCTACTTCTTAACAACCTGCCTGCCCTCAATTAAGTTCCAAGTAGAGCATCTTGGATTTGTTCATAACACTTTATGAAAAGGCCAACTGTAGAGAATGACCAACATACGTCTCAATTCCTCCAGGCACAGTAGAGACTAGTTGTGTGTCTGAGAAGACCATTAGGTTTATAGACTTTAAGAATGAATAACTCCTGATATGCTTGCAATAAGCCAAGGGGATTGATCTTTAATGGTTTCCCAGATACACTGAGAGTTATTCAGCAATTTGAAACTCCGGAGGTTGCAGCTGAAGTGGCCAAGAACAGATCTGATTGTCAGCTTTGCAGAGGTCTGATGAGGATATAGATCATTTGTGAGAGTAGCATGTTACAAACGGGCTATTTGAAGAAAAGCAAAGCACTAGGGAGATGCACCAAAGGGACTGCTATCACAAGACTTCTGAGAGTCTGAAACAAAGTTTCTTGATGTCTTTCAGACTCATTCCTGTTAATTTAATGAATGTTAAACCAGATATCATCTCTCTCTCATGATGGTCTAGCAATGTTTTAACAAGTTGAATTGCAATTGTAATAACATTAATTTACTACTTTTGTTACGTGAATCCATGTAACTTTCTCAAAATAGCTCAAACAATGACTTTTCCTGAAATCTATGTCAAAAGTCCCAAAGTCTTCATTATGACTATTGTTTCAGACTCTAGTTTTGAAGGGTTTTTCAGCTTGCATATAGATACAAATTCAGGAACGAATGAGAAGCTCACGCAGCCATCAGCATCTCATGGAATGTGCTGTTCTGCCTAAAGATCCACAGTGGCATTACGTTGTAGTCTCTTGTCATTTTCACAAGTGCAGCTAAATCTCCCAGCAAATTTTAAATGTCAGATGAGCGTTTGCATTCTTAAAATCAACGTTTAGTCTGTCTTAATATGCTACATGACAAATATAGGGTTTAAAATATTGATCGGTATTGGCATCATCATTGTGACAAAGTGGTTTAGAGATACCTGCAAGTCATCCATGAAAATAGGTATTTCAGTGGAAGCATAATTCTCTTTGATGAAGTGCTTATTTTAAAGCAAAGACATTATCTGTATTGCAGCCTTGTATGCTTTGGAGTTTTGCATAATTTCTAGCAATCTCAGTGTCTGAATTCTTCTCCATTATGTATTCCACTGGTTAATTTATGAAGTGTGAGGAATAAAGCTGGTTAAAAATAAATTTACTTTGGTGATACTTAATCTTGTTTCACAATACGTGCTGTAATTAACATATTAATCTGTAGCAAATGATAAAAGTTTCTTCCTAATCACTTTGCCATACATTTCATTTGACATTTCAGTTATATTTCACTGGCTTGCCCTATGAGCATAAAGCGATAAAAAAATAATCAATGAAATTGGACATATTCATACTAAGAATCTGATTTGTGTGTAAGATTAATCTGTTTTTTGTGAAAAGACTCAGTAGTTGGGCAGAATGTGACATACATGATCAAAAATACCATTTGCTAAATGCCAAGAGTAGGGAATAGAATAAGAACTTGGAAATGATTATGTAACGCTTTAGATACACTCTGAGCTATCTCAGTAGAAGTTACGTGAAAAGCATTACAGAAACACATTAAGTTCCATCTTTATGAGGAATAAAAAGTTTACAAATCACAAAACCTGCTATACTCTGGAAATGAATGTATAAATATGCTGTCATCATACTGTGTTGCAGGTCAAATTCCTCTCTCAGCACAACAGCCCTACTCAGTTTAACTTCAGGAATGGTTTGAAGAACTTTAATAAGATTGATAGAGTGATTTGTTTTGTTACAATGACAGCAATATTTGGGACTTTAGTTTTTCCTCCCAGTGTTGGGAATTAAATACGGCAGTAGTGAGTTTAATCTAGGAGAGTTATAGAGGCAAGGTGATTACAAAAATGCCTCATTTGGTTTCATCAGTGTTGTGTTGTATCAGCTCTTCTCTCTAATGGCTGAGAGCATTTTGCTAGACAAATTATTATAGCTATTTTATTGTTTGTATTGGAGTAACAACAGAGCACGGTAGTTATGGACAGTGTTCTACACTGACATGATGGGTCCTGCCTCAAGTAGATTACAAAATCTACTGTAAAACTACAGCAGAAAACCTTATGATAAAGTAGAGGTGGATCTTATGGCATAACATTCAACATGGTATACCTAACTAAGCAAACTAATTAATCTATTTATTAATCAACTCTTTCAAAGTTTCTGTAATGGTTGTTCCAATTGTTGCAGAAGGAAAAACCCTTTTTCCTGGGATTTCAGAAGAAGTGTTTCATTAAATAGGAGCAACTGAGGGCTAAGATATGGCCCTCTATGGCCCACTTAATGTATGACTGCTCTTGGAGAAGGTTTATTCAGCTAATGTCCTCCTATCTTAGAGTAAATGAATGCTGGATGGAAAAAAATGCATGGGCTGTCCATGGCTCATCAGAAGAGTTCAGTGCTCTATGTGTTCCTCCTTGAGGAGCTCTGCCATGAGCATCCGGTGAAGATCAGCCTGGTGAAGGCAGTGATATGCCTGGGTGCACAACAAGCAGTATCTGCAGCATAAACCCTTCAACAGCAATTTCAATAATCTGTGCTGTTTTGTAGGAATTATTAATCAGAAGCTTTACTAAATTTAAGATGTATGATACCTACTGCTCTATCCATTAGGCAAGTTGGGCTGCCAGAGATGAAAACCAGGCAAGTTTGACATGATAGACTTGAAAATATCAGCCATTTCTTGTCACTTATTTTATTCCCCAGGCATTGACATATTAATTCTCTAATGCTTGTTCTAGTGTTTTGCTGGGCACTGAAGTTAAACCAGCTCATCTCCAGTTGTCTGGATCTTCCTTTTCACCTCTTTGTCAAGTTAAGTATGGTATTTGCCCTTCTTATACTTCCAGGGCCTCCCCTCCCCTTTGAAAACAAGCCTGCTCATGGGAAGTAAGTTAATAATTCCATTTTGGCTTAGAGTTACTGCTGTGGCATGACTGGCATTTGATTCAGCACTTCTCAGGTATTAGCATTTGAGAGCATACAGAAGGAACTGCTTGCTTGCTTTTCCTGGTTAGTATTCAAGGAATGATTGAAGCAGAATAGGCAGAGATGTCCAGGCTTAGTGGGATTATAATTAAAAGAGAACAAAGAAACTGAGAACAAAGGTGAAGAATAAAAGGGAGGGGTGAGAAAGAAAAAAAGACCTGAAGTGTCAAAGAGTAATAAGAAGTGGATCTCTTGATTGAAGCTACCAACATGTTTTTAGGTCATTTTTAGCTTCAAGTCTTACTGTCTCTCTCCCTTTTTGGTCTTAAACAGACAAAGGGACTTCTACTGCATGAAGTTGCTAAAAAATACTAACACTGTGATTTCCTTCTGCCAGGACATCAAGGTATGTTGCATATGCCTGTATGTATGTGTACTTTATAAATAAATAAATATGTATATATATACAGACACACCAAAATGATAGTTGTTTATGACAGTGCTAAGCCTTCAACCTATTAGAAATGGATTTTACTTGGGATCCTGGCTGTAGCTGCACAGCACTCTCTGTGTTCCTGAATTGTAGTTTAGCTGCTGAAAGAAAAATTCATTACAGTTTACCACTGGACAGCTGGTACAACCCTTCTTTGGCAGTGTGTCATTACAAATCTCCTCTAATATTCTGGTTGGAAGATGACTGTCAATGTACTCGGCATCAGACCAGAGACCAGAAAAGGTTTTAAAGACTTCATCTCTTACGTAATAAAACACTCTGTGATAAGTGATTTGGCACTGTGCTTCAGGGGAAGAAAATTATTCTTTAACTGGTGTGTTTGTAACCCAAATAGATTCTAGTGAATTCACCAATGAAATTCTCACACTAAGAAGACTAAGCTGCTGATTTAGATGGGTTTTGTTTTGATTTTTCTTTTTCTGTTTAATGACCCATTTTCTGGACAAGCTGAAGCAAATACCCACTGTCTATTTTCCAACCTGTTTCATGTAGGTGCAGTAGACAGATTCATTCTTCTAAAACATAGTTTTTCTTTTTTAACAGTTGTTAAGAATTCTAAGATGTTTGCTCTTCTCCTTTTTTTTTTCCCACTTACAGTGGACTGCATTTATCATTTGAAGGCCACTTGTTCCCTATGGTTTAGAGGGAATATGCTGTATATCTTCAAAGATGGCTATTATAAAAAAGGAGTAACCTTCAAAAGGATTTTGGAAGAGGAGAGTAATGTATATAAATTATCCATTTATTCTCTCATCTATGGTCTCCTATTGATTTTTTTGTTTGCAGAAGGAGTTAATTTAGTTATGCCAAGTGTTTCTGTTCTTCTACTTAATGACATCACATATGGCTTTACTGTAAGTAATGTGGAGGTCCAACTAAGAGCACCCTCCCAGATTTACTTTTGAACATACCATTCGTACATCTCCTAACAAGAGATGCTCATACAGCTTTGGAGACCTGCATTGCCTAAACTCTGCACTTGTACTTGCATGATGCTTCTGGCTTATTCACAGAGACATTTTTATCATGCTAATAACATGCCCTTTAGTTGTTGGCAGGGATGAACCTCTCTGAAAGATCAAGAGTGGTTATGGCGAGTCTTTAGGAAGGGTGGCTGACCTGAGATGAGCACAGGAAGGAAAGAGGCCATGCCAAAAGTCTGTGTGTTTAGAAATCAGTTATCTGATGGATGGAGCAGGGCACCAGGCAGAGCTGAATGCAGGTCACAAGTCACAGAAATGAACCCCCAAACAACACCCTCCTGTTGGGGATTTGTGTTAGAGTTTGCAAGAAGGGCTGTTCCTTTCTAGGTAGAGCAGGGCTGCACAGTGAAAAAGGCAAAGGTGGAAGCATGTCACCTGGCCAGACAAAAGGGACAATTACAGAAGATGGTCCATGCCTTTCTACTAGGTGCCCTTCTTTGTACATGTCTAATTCTGCTAAATCCCTCTGGGGAAAAACAAGGCAGGGAACCAACCTGCTAATCAAAAGGGACAAGATAAAAGATTGATGACACACTATGGACACAGATGTGAATTATGAAATTATGACCATAAAGACAAAAATATCTGAAGGAATGAGGTCTGTTTTTTATATAATGGGATAGTGCTAAAGATTTTCCTGTAGCTCTATCAACTTGTAACCTTGGAAAGAAGTGCTATAGTGTCTCCTGGGGGGAGGCAGAAAATGGATAAAAATTCTGATGCGATCTGGTTCACAAAAAAAAGATGAAATTTGCACATTACACAGAAATACATTGAAAACTGGGTGTCATTGAAGGTACAGAGTGGAGGAATATCATCATGTAACTCCTGGGATGGAAAAAACAATACCCATTATCCTATTGGCTGTGTTCAACAGCTGCTAAAATACATATAGCAGATGATCAGAGATGAGCATATGCTAGTATTGCATATGCTTTCAGATGCTGGTTATAGACTAGGGAATTTATAAAAAGGCTGCTCTATTATCAACAAAAAGAAGCTATAATAAAAAAGGCCAGAGAACTGAGTGGATAAGCTTTTAAGGACATTAGGTGCAAATTTATCGGTGTATCTGTGTAATGAGTTTGGAATGAGGGGAGGATAAAATAAAGTAACTGAAACCTGAAGCAGGGGAAGGAACTGCCAGCATCAAGACATGGTCTGCCCTTTTACATGGTTACACTTTGCACGGTACCTGTGTCACTAGGCAACATTATCATGGGGCTTCAGGCAAGTTAATTCTCATCACCCTCTTAATTCTCATCTCAAAGACACCACAGAAAGCCTTCAGGCTGTTTGTGAGAACATTTTGACTCTATTAGGGACTTGAACCAGGGGTGTCAGGATTCTCTAAAGTAGTGAATCTCAGTATGAGGAATGAGGATGTTCCACAGGGATTGCTAAAAGGCAATTTTGAAGTGGAATCAACAGTTCAAAAACCCCCACCTGTTTATCTAATGATACCAAATAGAAGGATGCTGGACAAATGAAAAGCCGATGTGTCACTGTAAAAATCAGAGTTCTGAAGGCAGAGGAGGAGGAAATGAACAAAATAATTTTGCAGGTGATGGAGTTGCGTGGTCTTTGAAGGAGATATTTTAACACTGAGTAATAGAAACATAGTTCTATGTAATCTCTTTAATACATCTGGAAAGCATATACATGGAACTCAACAATTTGTCATATATTTATACTGACGTAGGGGACAGATTTATAGGTTACTTAATGTAATAGAAGAAAGTGATAATGTAGCAAGTGCAGAATTTTATGACAATTACATCAACAAAGAGTGTAGTTACTGGTAGAAAATAGGAAGTGTGTGGCATTTATAGGTGTAGACAAGTAAATATCCAAAGTAATTTGAAAAATACCGATGCAAGGATTTTAATACCTAATATGTTTTTCTTCTAGAAAGCTCTTAAATATAAGAAAACAGATGTCCTTGGGGCAAATTCATATCTAACATAAATTGCTATAACTCCAGTGTTTCAGAAGAATTATGACATCCTCTATCAGCTAAAGAATCTGTCTAAAATTGTACCGAAAGTAGCATCTGAAAGGAAAAATAAGACATCCTTCTATTCAAACACACTAAACCAAAGAACTGTTATGATCAAATATTTAGAAACTTAAACTTGCTGCCAAAGCATAGCTCATTAAAACAGTAATTAAAAAACTTTGTTTCATACGCAGTTGTAGGATCTGAAATTGATCTGATTTCCTAATTTTGCACAAATTTTTGTTATATTTTATCATTTTAAGCATACATTTTTATTATTTTGTATTAAATTAAAAATAACACCTTAATTACCCAAGTTTTTCCAAAAATAAGTTATCATCAATGTCATCAATGACTGAAAAAAATACCTAAGCCTCAGTGTCACTGCTGTATCCTGCAATGTTAAAAATATGGAAAAGGTTTCTGGCAGCACTACAAAACTATCAAAGACATTGTCATTTTCACAAAACATTCTGTGTGCAAAGAAAAGCCGTTTATCATAGAAAACACATTGTATAACAAAGTTACAATCTCTAATTAATACAGGAGATTTTCACTGTGCATCGAATCCCAATTTTGGAATTATCAGAGAGAAAGGTAATTAAGGATAAAGCTGCTGGAGATAAGTAACTCTTCAGCCATCTTCTGGGTGACATATGAAAGCGTCTAAACACTACTGTGAGCAATTAATCTTCTATAACTCAGACAATATGCAGATTAAGAATAGATCTAGTGCTGAGCTACGCAACACATGGTGAAGTTTTGAACCTGTATATCTAGTCAGCATCACATTTCAAGCTTTGCCTTAGTGGGTCTTCCATAAAAGGTTAGTTCTGAAGACAAGAAAAATAATATATGCTGTTGAATTGTTTATTAGCACAAGAACTTCACACAGTGGAAGAAATGATTGTTTATAGAAACAAGACCTTCAAGGGAATCTTTAATTATAAAACAGCTTGATATTTTAAAGAAAATGACATAGACAACAGAAAGAACAATTTACTGTGGGTAGCAGGTTGAGTACAGCTTGAGGCCCGTTAATCAGTCACGCATAACAAGTATCCTATAAAGAAATTGGAATAAACATACAGAAAACAGTGCTTCTGCAAGAGGATTCAAAGAAAAATTGCTAGGTTTTAAAATGTACTTAACAGTTGCATTGTATGACTTTAAGAGAAGCAAAAGATGTATCCATCCAGATAAATGAAATGAAGATATCAGTTCTCCAGATTTGGAAACATCTGATAGCAAAATAATTGTGCGTTCTGAAGAAACTGGAGCATGTTAGCTACATACTGTCAACAGCTGCAGGCACTGGTACTGAGACATCGAGCAAGGCTGTGAAGAGGGGTTTTTCTGCTGGGCATCTCCAGTTTCAAAGTCAGAGAGACAGGAACAGAGAATTTTGTCTTGAGGTAGTGTAGAAAGTAAACACAAACTATAGTTGTTAGCCTTTAAAAACCCATACATCTGTAAATATGCATAAATGTTTAATAATGGAAAGAGGATCTTCTCCCATGAAAACTGCAGTCATGTAATAAGAAAAGTGGACTGGGACAAAGTTTTCCATGGGTGAGCTATTACTGTGGATTATTTAAATTGCTGAATAAACCGACATCGTTATTCAGTGGGCTGTGATAAACTCTGGGGGCAGCCCTGCAGAAGCATGAGGTAACCCTCTGCTGCTTTTGGGGGACACCAGAGGAGCTTTCCTTTACCCCAGAGCACTATTCTGAAAAATCAGTCGTCTGAAAAGCATTGTCTGTTATTCTTGCCCAAACATGACACATTAGGCTACTCCTTGGCAAAAGGGTAGTAAAATGTCATTATTTTTTTTAATGAAGGAGACAAACAGAACAATGACAACAAACATATTATTGGATAGATGAGATTAAATGAGGTAACTTGTGGGAGGCCTCTCAAGTTATCCAAGGAACTGCAAAGCTACAAATATTTTGAATGTTTTCCAATCTAGTTTTACAGCATTGACCTTTGTTTGCTTCATCCCTTGAATTGTAGCTTAGCTATGATTACTTTGGTACCTGATAATTAATTATGTTTCCTGTCCTTCTATCTTCCCATTGTCTGGGTAGCAGGGCCGTTGTTATATACTGCAGCTGGATCAGGGTCTGGTTCACTTAAGATTCCCAGCCAGGTAGATAATATTCTGATTAGTACCATTAAGAGTATGGTATTTGCTTGCCAACATTAACACAAGAGGTTAGATGGTACGTGGAAGCTTCTCCACAAAGTTTATAGACAATGCTAAAGAGATTTCCCATGTTGCAGCAGGTGATAATGGATGCAGAGGGCACACTTTCTGCAGTGATAGGATGTATTTCTTCTGGAAATATTTTTGCTATGGCCATCACTAAGCTGGGCAGCTAGTCTAATACAGTCAACAGTAAGGAACTGGCCACTCCAAAGGGCAGTTTCTCCTATCCCACAATAAATTAGATGAAGCCACTCACACTGGCTGCAAAGGAGGGCTAGATAATTAGCTTAGATTCAAATCTTGGTTTTCAGTTGTCTGAAGGTAAGCTGGGCTGAATGTGCAGTTACTCTTCTGAAAGAGAACGGAGGCACAGAAAAGATTCTAAGGACAGCTCTCTGTTGATTTATCCACGTTCACTGGAAAATAGTGCTAACATTGAGTGAGCAAGTTGTGAGAGTCTGTGGCTTAAGTGTCTACGTTCTGGCAGGTAAACACTGAAAATCCCATTTCTGCCTGCAATTAAGGATCCTTCAATAAATCAAACCAGACTAATGCATGCAACAAATGTAAACTGAATAACTTCAGGGGATACTAGCGTGCATAGCAGGCTATATAACTAAATGTAGAAATAAGTAAATATTCCTCTTGGCCCCTCCAGATACAGTGCCTGGTCCTTTTTAAGGCCTTACAGAATTTTGGAGGTAGAGATCAGATTGTTTGCAGTGTTGCTTACCCTCTTCAGGCTACAATTTTAGCCACTCTGTTTGCAGCATCTCCAAATTAGATGCATTTTACCTCACTAATCACTGCAGGAAGCACCACGTTTTATTCACCCTGAACCCTGAGTCTGATCCCCATCGCTAATTGCCATCTGCTACTTTGTGATAAAGTTATCCCCAGGCTTCCTCTGAGTCAGGTAAGAATGTCAAAATGGCATTATTAAAATTGGAAAGACTGTTTTGTCATTAGCATGCTTGGAATCAGAGACTGTACATAAAATTGGGTGGGTTAGGTGGTTCACATCTGCAGTTTGGTTCTGTTAGTCAGAGACTGTAGTGACAGACACCTCTGACTTTCACTCATCACATATATGGCAAAGAGCCTCTGGTGAGCAAAAAATTGTAGTATAACATGAAATTGCTGATTGTCAGGAGAGAAAAATCTTGACAGGCAACAAAATCAAAATTATCATAAGCCGACCCCAAAGCAGCCCCATCAACACTGATCCTCCTGGCAGGAGTGTGGGGTGCTAACATCACACCTCAACCCAAACTCTTCCCCAAGGCCTCCATGGGTGGCAGCACCAGGAAATCATCAGTGGTGACCCCTGAGGGGAAGAAAACTCAGATAGCAGGGACAGATATTAGGTAGCATACTCTAATATATTACAGTTTTGGTTAATTCCTTCTCCTTTCATTGAACAACTTGTATTGTTGCCCAGGTGACATTTTAACTGGCCTATTAATGTCTTTGTCTTGATTTTAATTGTACAAGGTGGTTTTCCTTTTTGCCCACAGCAAATTTTCAAATATAACAACTGGAAGAGCCTTCCTGAGTCATCTGTTAATGTCTCCTGCTACTGCAAAATGGTAGCATCTCTTTTAAGTAAGCTTGTACAATCTCACCTAGGAGTAGTTAGGGTTTATGAGGCTTTACTGAGCACCTCATTAAAGAGAGGTTTTATTTATTTATTTATTAAATGTTCATTTGTAACCATGAGCTGTCTTCTAATAGAGTGGGATAGAGCTCATCCCTGAAAGGCCTGAGCATCTGAGGTGTCTCCTCAACTGTCTGGAGTTAGACACTGATATATGCAGCAGCATCAGGACACTGGGCAAGGTAAGTGAGCATGTGCAGGGAGTTTACCCAGTGCTTTGAGTGTTTAGCATCGGTGTTCTCCTGTGGCTATACCACCTGAGAGCTAATGAAGATTAGATCTCATCTAGCTCCAACACACTGGAACTTCCGTAATAAATTTTAGGGTAGACTTTAGTGTGGAATTACAGTGTAGGTCTCCAGCCATTAAAAAATGAATTATTGTTACTGATGTAACTCGGCAGCAGAGCACACAGACAGAAATGGCCTGAGCTAATTCCCCCAAAGATTAGTCTCTGTTCCTGGAAGATAAGTGCTCCAGCCTTGTTTCCTTATGTTGGATTTTTATACAGTACATTGCATAGCACTGCACCATTTTCATTTGCATGTACTGTAAGGGCTGCATTGACAATACCAGGGAAGGTATTATATCACGTCTAATTTGGAAAGACTTGGTGAAGGTTATCTCTGCCTGAAGCAAAGATACTACTAGGCTGAATATAAAGCTGTTAGAATAACGTCTAATAAATAATGTATTAAACAATTTTCCTTCCTTTTCCCCTCCCTCTGTACATGAATTGTTTGAGACTTTTTTAAAAAAAGAACTATTTACTAATGAATCTAGAATAATGTCAAATATGCAAGTTAGTTAGAGTTGGCTGATTCAGAGAGATTTTTGTCTGTTTAGATACTCTAAATACTCAAACTATTAACTACTTTTCAGCAAAAGTTTTGATTTGCAGGTCGTTTATGAGTGAGCAGTTAGAGGTATCCGGCACTCCAATTTCAAGCTGTTTTGACTGGATGCTCAGTCACTTGTTGTTATTTTTCCTCCCAAAATGGCTAAGGGTAACTTACAGGATGTCACGTTTTTTACCCTTTTCAGCTTGAAGATGAAATTTAGTTTATACCAAGCTGAAGTTCCCATGGCTCTGATAGCCATTCCCCGTTTATTTTTTTGTACTTTTTAAAGCTGACAGAAACAAAACACAAAATGGGCAAGAGGCGAATTTTTTTCAGAACATGACCCTTTGTTTATGATGACACTCAGCCACCTGTTTATAGGAAGATAAATAAAGGAGTTCAAAGAAAGGAAATGTTTATGGAGAAAATTTGTTAAAGTCCTCTAGAATGTGCTACATTTGCAGAAATTCAGTGATATGTAGGAGTAGTCTGTAACATTCTTGTCTTTATGGTAAGTTTATTCTTTATCTCTTCATTATGCCATTTTGCCATCATTGATGATGTGGACACCTGAGGCCTTGGTGTCCTGGTGAGTGACAGCTGTGGACTGACTGTTCAACCAGATCTCTCTCGTGCTTAGGTACTGTTGGATCTGGGTGGCATTGAACCTGCAAGGCAACAGATTCCCTTTCCAGAGTTCAGTCCTCTGCAGATGTCGAGAAAAGAACTTCATCAGTGATAAGGGACAAGCTGGTCTTTGCTCATGATTTTGCTGAGCTTGTTTAGATGTAACAACCTCATGGGTAGCAAGTTGCTGTAATTTTCTTGAGGCAAAGCAGGAAGGTAACTGCCTTCAAAGAAGCAGGTAAATATATTTTTGTGGTGTTTTCCCACTTTAGTAGTCTCCCCTTTGTTTCATTAGTGGCAGTTTCACAGCAGTCTTTGATCCTTTAAGTTGTTCTCTTTTTTCTTTTTTAAAAAAGAAAATTTAAAATTGCTAATTGTGCCTATTATTGGATACGTGTGATATACTTCATAAAGATGAGATAGATTCAATTAACATAATATTCAGGCAAAGCTCATAATGTTTGAGTGCCACACACATTGGGGATATATGCTAAAACTTCTGGTATCTTTTTAATAAACAGGCAAATGATTTGTGTAGAGCTGATATCAAAAGAGAGGGGCTTAATGTACAATTTAATTGAACATTTGTTCTTAACTTTACTCAGAGACATTTGACATTGAAATTCTTGCAGTTTTTGGCAGGAAGTCCCACTGATTTTGCAGACAAAACCAGTTGAGTGTATCCAGAACTACATGGGTTAGGGAGATAGTGGAAGATGATTGCATATTGTACAGTCTCCCAGGCTCTTGGGCGCAATTAGAAATGCAAACCTGTTACCCTGGTAACTGCAAAATTTGACAGGACTTGAAAACTCTGATCTCTTTGGATAAACCAACAGCATTTATAAATTTTCCTCATTCACCTTACTGTAGTTGTGGTGTTGAATTGTATCAGATAGCTTTTTCTCTGCTGAGACCTCGTATGACTGTATAGCTAATCTATAACAGCAGCTCTATGGAATAGAGGTTCCAAAATTTTCCTCCACAAACCACTGGTGAACTATTGAGTACTGCAAGGTGATGGTTCACTCCCTGTGTTTCCAGCTGTTAATATTTCACCAAAAGGCACCTAAACGTGTTGTATATTCTCCCAATAGCTCCAGAAAAGAACAAAATCAATGGCAAACATCTAAACTGCTAATACCAAGCTTGTTCTTTTCCCCATCCTCTCTTTTGTTGTGGTCACATATGTCTGTTTTGCTGAATTTGGAGGCTTGGCTGCACCCAACCACAATAAAGTAATCTTTACATAGCTGCATATTTCTGTTGTCAAACTGAAAGTGGGGAATTCTGCCTCTAATGGAGCTGGATTCTCTCTGGAATTCAGCCCTGCTGAGACTAATAGCAAAGAACCCAGCTTAGTTTTGGTGTCTATAGGGTTTTTTTTAGGTTTATGGTAAGTTTAGAGACAGCAGAAAAAATAGGCCCTAAAATGATTTTTGAGGACTGGAGAGAAATAAAGGTGATAAGTAACATGTAAAGATGACTGACAACAAATTCAGTTACCGTGTAGAAATTTAGTAAGGGAGAAGCACAGTGGGTACAAAAAGGTGCTTTTGCTAAGAAAAAAGATAATGGGAACTAACTGCTAGTTAAACACAGAGAAATTGGGAGTAAAGTAAAAATTTTTAACCACAAAAAACCCACTGTGCATAGGGAAGCTCCCAATTCCTTATCTTTCTGAACTATTCAAGGAAAGACTAAATTTCCTTTTTTTATGGATGATTGACATTAATTATTTGAGTCAATATAGGGGTTTTCTTATAAAAAGATCTGACAAGATGAGATTATATTTCAAAAGCTTAGTATGAAAATGTACTTCACTCTTCCTATGTTTTAAATAAATGAATTATTCCCCTTTAATACTCAATATCACCATAATATTTTTATACAGATTATTGGCCTACTTTAGTGTCTTTTGTATAATTTTACAAGGCTGATATGGAAGAGTTCACTGAAAAAAATTGAAGAGTTCAGATTTTTACATATCCCTGAGCTTGCAAAAGACCTGTTTTCTCCTTGGTTCTTTGAAGTAGTTCCTGTATTGGGAAGCAGGTTTTTTAAACTTTAGCCAACCTCTGAGTATTCTGAGTGAGATTTGAGAAATGTTAGAATCATTCACCACCACTTAACTAAAGTCTATCTCAGATTGTCAGTCTTGGCTTACCCTCCAATAATTATTAAAAATTCAGTCAGCCATAAAACTCTTATTCTCCTAATTAGTGTTTTGGATTCTACTCATCCTCTTTTTCTTTCAACTTTCAGCAAATTTGGCATTTGTGCCCAGAACTGGTTCATAACCTTAGGAATAAATCCTTCTACGAAGAGAACTTCCCTATTGCCCAATTTTCTCCCTCTGATGGGGAAAGAATCACCTCCAAACTAAGGTGCTAATTCCGTCATTGGCTCTGTGATACAGCTGCTGACTTCACTTACTCTTCTTAATAACTAGCACTAACTAATGACTTGGCTGCTATTAAGCTCTGACTGACATTAAATGGTAAATGCAGCGAGATGGTTCCACATGCTCACAGCTACCTAAACCCCTGTATTCTTCAAACTGCAGTGTACTTTTATCTTCAGAAAGAAGTTTCATGTAACGATGTTTACTTTTCTTGCAGATGTCAGTGAAAGGGCTGAAGGATTTCATCCCAGCTGCAACATGGCCTCATCTACTCTTCAAGTAAAACATACTTTGGGGATTTAATCTAGTAGTTTTTTCCAGAAGCACTGAGCTTGCTAGTGTATAGATTCAGAGAAGGAAAATTCTGTTGTAAGGTTTGGGGATATTTTTTTATTAATTTTTATTTCATTTGGGTTCTGTGTCAGCTAATTAGTTTTTAGACAAACTAATGTTCAAGTGACACTGGGAGGTGGAAAGTTAATCCTCACTCATTCCTTTTTTCTTCATGACTATCTAATTATTCATGAATGTTGTAGGGGTTATGTTCTAGAAAGGCAACTCAGCATGGGGTTAAGCAGTGCCCCAACACAGAAAGAAGGGTAAAAAATTTACATATTTGACAGGCACACAGCTACTTTGAGATTGTCATTCTCCAGTTTTAATTTCTGTCCTGTTGGTATTGTGAATTATTAATCAAGCAATGATTACCTGTACAATCCTCTGAATTTCCTGAGTTTTTTTAATACGAACTAAGACACCTGTCGTGCTCAAAAGAAGTTATGATCTCAGAGCCAGGTTTTCCCTTGCATTATGCTTAGGCAACTTGCTTATGAATCCTGGAATTTGGCATACAGGAAAAAACATAATTTTGCTTAGAATTAAACAGGACAAATAAAGACTTGTGATACAGGTTAAGATAAAACTTTATAAGAACAGAGGAAGAAATTCTGGCTCAGGTGGTCATAAAGAATCTGTACAATGTAGAAAGAAAGTGAAAAAAATTCTGCAGGCACCATGGCTTAAAGGACAAAACTGAAAGTGGATAAAAATAATAGGGAAATGATTTAAATAAATCTCAGGAAAAGCAAGGAGGTATAAAGACAGTTGTGGAAGAAATAAAATAAATGAGGCAAAAAAAGTAGAATTGAATTTCAGGGATATTTAATACAAGTAGTAAACATTTGTGAAGGATAAGCAATATCATCAGATCATGAAAAAAGGAAGATAGGCTCAGCTACAATGTCTGAAGTTTCTCTGGAAAGAATAAAGATGAAGCCAGAGAGATAGGATTTGGAAAAGTTTGCGTTATTTTATCTTCTTCATTTGCAGTTGCTAGAGTTGCATTTGATCTGCAAGGAGTCGAGGTATGTTCAGTGACTAGCAGAAATTAGGCCCCAAATAACTCGGCTTCAATATTTATGGTCAGGATGGGGAGGGGAAAAATGCTTCAATGTGAAATAACCTTTCCACAAAGGTAAATGTAAAATAGCCTTACTAATTTGGGCAAAAAATGTGGGATGTATTTGGTTTCTTTGAACTTTTCCAGAGAAATTTTTGACTTTTCTAAAACCAGAATGTATTGTTTTAATTTTGTTTTGCTTCAACCTTAGAGTTCTTCAAGACTAAAAGAGCAAATGTAAAAGATGTTTTCCCCCCCTCTTCTTCCCTTTTGACCTTTTTGGAAAAGAAAAGGGAACTGCGTCCAGTGTTGAGACATCAAAGGGATGAGATGTGCAAGAGACGTCAAGGTTAACAAAAGGGATCTAAAACTCAGAAGCCAGCTTTTATCTGAATATAAACCAGAACAGAGCAACATTTGAAACAGAGAAAACTCAGCAAGACAGATTAAAATGACAGATCTCTCACCTTTCTGCTATTTTTGTGCAGGACCTTTGAGGTCTTTCTCAGTCCAACAAATATCAGTGCATTTCTTGTTTGCAGCAAGTTCTACTTTAAGTCCCTTTGGGACATGGCACTTTATCACTTCTAAAGCTTGACTCTGCATCTGCTCCCTATCAAGACCAACAGTCTTGTGGTGCAGGTTTCTTGTTTTCTGCCTGGTTTTCCTACCTTGTAGAATCTGGTTTTCCTCATTGATTTCTGCATTTTCAGTTGTTCTACAAGAAGTGACAACAACTGTTTCTTGCCAGAGGATCTCACCTTGACCTGTAAGTACAGTGTCTTCCACCTGTCTGCCCCACTGCAGCCTTGTTAGCAGAACATAGCATACAAACCAGACACCATCCATCTTAGAAACATTTCCTCTCTCAATACCTGTTCTCTCCCACCCTCGCTTTTTACACCACTATGAAACAAATGCTTGGGGAAAAAGAAAAAGACCAATTTTATAAATTAATAAAACTTTCCATGATTGCTTGGTCAAAAAGCCACTGTTTGTGAAACAATTTATACTGATAGTTTTGAAGCTGAAGAATGGCCACGCACTGAGCACTCTAAAGAAACAAATGAGTTTGCCCACCTTGGATTCAGGTGAACAAATGATGCAGACATTAGTAATGTATTTGGCTGTTGGTTCAAAGAACAGAGAAGATAACTGGATTTTCAGTGATGACAGAAGCAAAGCCAAGGATCCAGAGACACAAAGCAGTATTAACTAAAACAGGTGAGGAGGTAATTAGCCCTCAAACTTGTCAGTATTCCTAAGAACTGTAGCTAAGACTATAGAAACAAAACAATGAGTCATTTTATTATGATCCATCCCAGGCAGAATGTATTTTTCAAATGGTGTGTATCCAGCCAATTCCATTACTTCCTCTTGTTAAAATCAAAGTAATATAGCTTCCTCAAAAAAAAGAAAAGGCACCATAATATCTTGATGGTTTCTTAAAAGATCTATTCTCACAGTTATAGGTATGTTAGAAAGGAAATTGATGTATCTTCCTTTCTTCTTTGTGTGTTCTTGGTACCACAAGCTGTGCACAGCATGCTTTCAATTAATTTAAACTAACTTTCCATCTGCTCCAACAAATGCAGGATCTGAGTGAAAGACAGTATGATGGAGTGACATGAAATACACTAATAGCAAACACTAATGTGAAATCCAGTCTTCTGTGGAAAATGTAATATCCATAGTGCACTCTTTCTACTCCATATTAAAGGCTCACTTTAGTGAAAAATGATTATTGTTTTCAATATTTGCCTAATCAAGATGGGAAATGAAAGCTTTAGCGTTAGTGATAGAGATTTACATTTTACAGAGCACAGTAATGTGAAGAATAGGATGTATTGGTTCGATTCCTTTTTAATTGCCACTTTCATCAAGCTTTATGTTATGGATTTATTTCATTATGTTTCTAAACTTAAAGCAAAAGAACACAAATGCTGAATATGATTAAAGTTTTGGCTTTCTTATCTGTCTGATCAGAACACTGTGTATTTTGCAAACATTCCACTTTTCCCCAACAAATTGGAGTTCCAACAAAGGTATTTAAATTAGAGGAGCCAAGGCCACAGCAAAACAGCTACAATGGCTACATTCAAGTAATGACACAGACTAAATTATAGTAACTATGTACAACAAAAGCCTTTTACTACTAAATGCATGTACATGACTGACATTACTGTAATCTTTTACGGGGTTTGGTGGGGTTTTTTTGTGTACCCTGTTTTGGGGGTGTTTTTTTTGTTTGTTTTATTTTTTATTTTTTTTAGCATAAAATAGGAACCTAACTGTGATTCTGACACCAGCCTTTCGAGCAAAAACCGTTTAAAGTCATGTGGTAATTAAATTCTACCTGCAGCCCAATCTTGTTCACAATTAAACCCTTGAGAATAGGGTTATGGACTTTTTCCCCAATTTAAATTAGCATATAAATTTGCAGAAGTGGAATTTATTTTGGACCCTGGTTCCTCCTCCCAGTGTTTCTTACACTAAGTATTGTACTTTTAACCCTGGTTTGACCAGTTCAAGGGATCGAATAAACGTGAATCAATCTAGACTTGGTGAGATGCACAGGGAAGCACGGTGGCAGCATTATTACAAGCAATAGTAAATAAAAGATGATAAGCTCATTCTTGATAATTTGTATCTCAAACTCAATACCACTTGCACTTAAAAACAGAGGTCCATAGAGGATAATTCTCTGCGCTCTTGTGGACATCTGTGGTGTCATGCTTTCATGGCAATTGGATATCTGAGTCCAAACTTGCAGTGAAGAGACACTCTTCTCACCTGCTGCACTCTATAGCTGCCACTTCTTTCTGTTCCTCAAGCACTGACAGTTTGGGTTTTTTTTGGGGGGGATTATTTATTTGTTTATTTATTTATTTTTATTTTAAGATGTGCCTGGAAAGCCTTTATTCTTGGCAAGGCTGAGCGAGAGCTGAATTGCAGGTGTCCTCAGAGCCTGCCTATAGATCAAAGAGTATAAAAGATGTCCCATGGATGAAGGAGAGGGCCCTTCAAACTGCAAAAATAAACACTACATTTCTTTCCTTTCCTGGGCATGTATAAGCACCTAGCACGTAATCATGTCTGGCATTTCACAGCAGTGTGACCTCTTTGCCAATTTATGGCAATTTTGGGGAAGACTTCGCTTGCCACAGCTGTTTTATTCTGCAGAAAAGAATTAAAGATTTCCCAGGGCTCAAAGATATGTGAGTAGGAGCTGTTTTATTTCCTTTACTTCCTTTTTAGTTTGCCACAAACAGACCCAAGCAAAGAGAATTCTGTTCATTGGATAGTTACCTTTTTTATTGGATATGCTTGAGATGTAGCAAAAGTTTCAAAACTAGAAGGACATGAGACAGGAAAGGTTTATAATACTTTCATCTGACCAATTGAGACAGGCAAGAAAAAAAATGGACGTTCTTTTGGACATAGAGTAAAATCATTCTTCATTGATATTTAACAGAAGTCCCGGGTGTCCAAAAGCTTGTTCATTTTCCTAATTATGTCATATGGCCTCATAAAAAGTATTAACTTTCCCTACAGACCTTTCCTCCCTACTCTTCTACAGGACATTTATACACCTACAGCAGATAATGTCCAAGTATTTATATGCTCAACCCGAAACCCTTGTAAGATAAGTAATTAGACGGGCTTAATTAGAGCTGGCATGACAGCTGATACATGTCAGTGAACCTGTGCAATTCTGCCCAGAAAGGCATTTTCAAAGGGCTCTGACTGCTGTGTTAGTCATGCTCATTTTTCAGGTAAGATACACAACAGTCTAATCAATCTCTCATTCATTGTTAGATTACAACTGGCATGACTGTAAAGAAGTGAGAAGAAAGGAGAAGATGATATGGTCCAGTAGAAACACCATCCAGAAGAGACAGATTAAGCTATTTGAAATGAAGGCAATTGTGAATTATTTTGGGGTTATTTTATGCATAAATTGGATCATTGGCTGAAAAATAATCATCAAAGACATAACCCAGAAATGAGGTGGAGATTGAAGTTAACAGAGGATGAGTAATAGAGGTAAGAGATCAAGCATGCAGCAAGGCAGGGATGATGTTGCAAGTTATTTAACATGGGAAACAATGGCAACTAATGGTAATTAGCAGTAAAACGAACACAATTTCCCCTCATAAATCTGGTGTTGGTGTCAGTGTGATTTGCCTAAACGCATACTCAGGAGACAACATGGCTCTGAATGTTAACAAGAAAGATTTATCAGAGCATCACCTGTGGGGGGAGGGGGGAGCCCGAGAAGATTAGGGCAAGAAAAACCAGAGGAATGTACCAGGAAAAATGTGTGCTCTACTGGTAGATGTGCTTTTAGATCTTTCCTGTGCCCAACAGAATACAAGTCCTTTATGAACACGAGGGACAGGATGTGGTAGCTGCAAACATTCACTGTTACACGTGGGGAAGTGTGAGGTGACAGAGATAAAGGAGTATTTTATTAAAAAAATCTCCTTCTCAGAAGCACAGGAAAAAGGATTTCTTCTCTCTCAGGTAGGAAAATGTATGCCTGCCTGTGCAACTGCCATCCCTAAGGCGTGACAGAGAGCAGAGGAGAGCTCTTCAAGATTATCCTAATGTTTGATAGCCATAACAGCTCCCTGCTAAAAACTCTTCCTAGCTGTGATGGAAGAAAGCTTTTACGTAAGTGCAGTTTCAGTATTTCCTGCATTGTTAATACAATGGTAGAGTTTTTGCTGGAATAGGAGAAAACATCCTGAGTAATATCACAGATGTTATTTTCAATAATATTTTGGGGCATGATAAAGACTAACATATATTTATAATTTAACCTACCTGTTTATGACACAAATTACTTGGATCCATTATCTGGCTTTTCAGCTTGTTTCTTTAGAAGCTTAATTTGAAATAAAACATACATAGTGTAGATAGATTTGTATATAGGAGGTGTGTGGATACCTCTCAATTCTTATTTGAGCAATTTCTGTAAGTGAAAAGTATTTTCAGACGCAGATTATTCTATGTAGCATACAAGAGACAATAATTCAGCTATCAAGTCTTCAGTATTATTCACTCAGTCATGTGGTGGCAAATTATCTCTTTCACCTCCCCACCCTTAGGAATGCTCATTACTTGAAATAATTTTGTGTCTCAGTCCTGAAGGATGTGAAGGATAGGATCTACGATTCAGTACAGCTGTTTGTGACTAGAAAGACATGTCAAACTCGAAGCTTCTAGATCTGATTCAGGAGTTAAATTTGACTGGTATTCTCATAAAATGGAAATACACCATCCTACCGTCAAAGTGGTTAAATATTCAGGAACAAGACTATGGTTAATAGGACATTAATAATTAACCATTATTCAGAGACAGTTTGGATCAAGCTGGAGGAATTTTAAGAAGTATAAATGAGCTCTGAAAAAGCCAGCTGAGTTTAGGCGACAAAGCTATCGGGTGGACAGAAAGAAAACAGCTAATCTGCAGCTAGATAAGACTTGCACATGTGACAGACCCACGGACTATAATGAATGAAAAACTCTGGCTGATTTAATCAGATATTGATGAACAGTTCGCTCTCTAGGCTTGTCCACAGTTGCAGTACACCACTGGTCTCCTGGGAGTCATTCACTGATGTCTGTCTGTATGGCAGGAGGCTGGAGAGGCCGCTGCCTTTCAACATAATTCCTCCTGTTCAAGAATGCTTCCTTGTACAGCTTCTTACCTGAAGCCTGCACGGTCTTACAGGATGATTGCAGGGCCACACAGATGTTATGAAGGTGTACATAAAAGCTGTCAAATCCCAGAGCTTGTGTCAGCTCCTGGTGAGCGGTGAAAAGTCTCCATGGTGGGAAATAGAGTTGTTCTGCATTAATGCAATCCACAAAACGTGTTCCTTCAGAGTTCCCATATTGTATACATGAGTAAGAGCTGTTGTTTTTTGGTTTGTGTTTTCTTTTTAGGTCTGCACATCATTCCTGGGCCACTAAGTGAATATAGATGTCTTTTAATTTTATAGCAGGCTGTTGATAATACTACATTTATTCATAATGTAGGTAATGTGCACGTAGCACTTTTAAAATACTTTTAAACATTAAGTTTTAGTTTCCCAGTCTAAAAACATTGATTATAATTATTAGATTTTTAAGGTATTCCAGTCTTGTAAGAAAGGTTTTCTGGAGTACTATTTACCATTTTCTTTGTTCAGCTTAATTTCTTATTTAAAAAAAAAATAATCATGTGAGAAGGATTTGATTATAATACCTTAGAGGTAATTATTAAGATTAACCACCTGGCTTATATAAATTGTCATCTCAATTCACAGTCAAGTAAACCAGATTTACAACAAATAACAGAGTTTTTTCTAGAATCCTTTTAAAATGCTAAGTTGTTTGTGTACCCTAGTTCTTGATATTCTCATTTTGGTCTTGGTTTGTGAAGTCCAGGTTTTAAACTAGTGAATAGGGTTTCAAGGCTAATGGTAGGACTTGGATAAGGTGCAAAAATGATGCTAAAATATTCAGTAATAATTGAGTGTCAATTTAAGAACATGTTCCCCATTGAACAGGTGCCTGCTGTTTCCTGTGAACTTGAGGTTATTGTTAATACACTGTTAACAGGTTCCCAGGGGTTTCCATGCAGTTCCTTTCACACTTGGACGTCGCAATATTCGTAACAATTCACAGAGTTCAGAAATGTTCAGGCGGCTTTGGCAGGGACAGCCAAGCAAAATGCTAATGAGAAAAACAGAACAGAAGTCTGAGCCAGGACTTGACTGTTGCCAGGCTCTATCAGCACTACACAATGTTGACATGAAAAAAAGGGTTCTTTCATCTCTTACGGCCATAAACCAATGGGGATTTTATTTATTTACTAACAGAGAAATAACAGAATGAAGTACAAGGGAGGGATTGAAAGAAGCCCATTGTGTTAGGCCAGTGACATCCCAAATGAATGAGTACCCGTGAATGGGTTTTGCTTCATAACACAGCTATAGAACACAATGATCTCACAGTCAGATCAGTGTTTGTCATCCTACAGAGTAGTTTAAAATTCCACAAATTCAGATGAAACTACTCCTGAATCAAAGCTGAGCTGATTTATAGTCCTATGTTTTGGTGTAAATTCACCAGTTGTATAAATACATACAAGACATGAAGCAATAGAGAGTCGGGCAACTGGACTTCTTTGGTCAGCCAAACATCGGATGTTAAGAACACCTTAAACCTGTGCTTTACTTCAGGTTGGAATAGTAAACAGTAAAGTTGTGTTGTGTAATGAAAGATGGACCTCCAAAGGGCAAAAACCAGAGTAGGCTCGTGAAGTTCCCACCAAGATGTATAACAAGACCCAGCACCAACACCATCATCAAACTTGTTTTGTTTTTCAGTCTGAAGCCCATACTGAGTTTGGGTGTAAACAACTATTTTTAGCAAATCTCTGCAACAGGGCCCTCTGCTACTTAGCTGTTTGTGTGATGCCAGTACTATCAAAAGTGAGTTACAACTTCTCACAGTCTTGACTTATGACATCCTACTTCTGAACAGGTTAACTTTGGATTTAGTGCTTAAGGAAAGAAAAAAGAGGAGGCTAGCAGGCTCCTCCAGTGACATTTCCTTAGAGATCCGGCATCCTTCTTTCATCTCAATTATGAGAAAGGCAGCAAAATACTTTTCATAAAAGTCTGGTTTTTTAACTGGTAGATGTCTTCTGACTCACAAAAAATCAGACAGCTCGTAAGAACAGTTCTTGACACCGAGGCCTTTGGTAAGAACAAACTAACAGGGATTTCCCATAGGGAAAAGATGCTACATGACTGAGGAGCTAAGCAGGCTGAGAATTTTGGATTAAGTCTAAGGGTATTTCAAATTTATTTGCGTAAAGGAAAGATGCAGAGCGCCAAGAGCAGGTCTCTAGAGAAACAAAGTGAGAGTTGACTGTGTTATGGGGGTAAGCAATATCTATTCTCTTTTTTTTAAAGAATGTTTTTCCAGACTTTTTGAAGACCTACATTTGAAAACATTCCAGCCCCCCCTCACCCTCCCCCAATTTCCTTTGAAACTAAAACCAAAAAAATAGAACTTCAGCAAAACCCTAAAGTAGCAGAAAATCCATCTGCTAAGTTAATGAAGATGATGGGTACGTGTCTGGGCTGCCTACTGTCCCCCTTTTCCATTTCTTTAAAGGTATTTGAATTGCTCCAATTCCCATATTAATTAGTCTGTAGTACTGTTTAATTGCATTATACTATTTTTCCCAATGAACTGAGCTTTTAATGAGTATTCACGGTTTAATAACCAATTAAAAAATAGCCTATAATTTTTTTTTTGGGGGGTATAAAGAAACACATCATATTAGCTGTTTATATTTATATATATACACACATATTTTAATACTTTGATTTGAATAATGTCTATTACATTCATGTATCTATCATTGCTGTGAGTTGTACCTTCACCAAATAATGGCATTTAAATGCACATATGGTCTCCCTCTCTTATTCAGCCTAAACAGGACAAGAGATAAAGAAGAGCTGCAGTAGCAAGAGGACTTTACAACAAAAGTTGAAGAAAGGAAGCCTTGGATTGCATCCATTCAGCCCCAGAAGATAGTTGTGTACAGCACACATTTTCATTAGCTTCAGGTACTCAGTGCTCATTTGCTAAAGAACGAAGTACCCAGTGCCAAGGCACAGAAATTAAGGTCTGAGAAAGTACTGCAGCCCACAGGTTGTGTAAGTGGTGACAGACAATTACAATTAAAAGTAGGTTTATCACAGGACTGATAAAAGAGTAAGCCCTGATGGCCACTGATTAAGGTGACAAGCTAAAGCATCGGTGCAAGAATGATGACTGGATGTCAATGGCACAGAAACCAGATGATAAGAACTGTCTTAATTGAGTGAGAAAAAGTGGGGTAAAAACCAAACAAACAAAAAATCCACTTCCACGTAACACTGTTGATTCATTTGATGGGGGGAACAGGGAGGGAGGGCTGTACTCCTCTTGTACAAATGCTGACTGGGAGCCCCGCAATACGTGGAGCCTGACAGGCACATCAGGACTGAGGAAAGGTATAATGTCTGGCAAAGGTGTCTGAGTGGCTGAGGCACTAGTCCCTTTTCTGGGAAGGGTTCCAGTGCCTTCCTGAGGTGTGAGGTGTCTCTGCACCCTGGCTCTTTGGTCATTATTGGCTGCACTTGTCAGGAGGGTGGCAAGTGTCTCTGCTGCCAGGATCGGTTTGAACTGTGCCCTCTGACAGTTTCTCTATTTGTATCTTTATTTTGCAGTTCTGTCCCCATCAATGAAACGGAGTAAGAAGAGGGCGCTTTGTGGGCACTGATGGGAGTAAAGACACTCCCAAGAGAACACGGCTTGACAGGTAAACAGAGGTCAAAACCCTGCAGTCACCTCTGCCAGCGCAGTGGCGAGCAGCTGCTCTAAGCCCTTGGCAGACCTGAGGACATAGGGGTTTTTGCCCAGCTCAAAGGATTTCTCTCTAAATCCATTATTGTTTCAACTTGTCTGTGCAGGATCCAAAAGTGAGCCATTTTCATATGGATTAACTCAGGTTTTTGCCATTAGTAACAATGGCAAAACTTGCCAGGCACCATGACTGGGCTTTCCAGCACTGGTCTAGTTTGTACATGATGTAGCAAATAGTCGCCGCTTGCACGTGTGAATTTTATTGCACCAAAAAGCCTAAATGTTTCCTTTAGACTTACTCTCTCACAACAAAGCTTGCTCTAATTACTACAATATATCGTTTTGACTTTGTTTTATCTGTGAACTCTGTCATGTTGTCTATGATCCCCATCTGAATTAAACAGCTCCAATCCTGTTCTTCTTTTTGGCAATCCAGGCTGAGTATCTGTTAATTGCGGCACCTGTTCTATAGAGATTTTACTTGTTTTGCTCGATAAGAAAGATGATGACAATTAAGTTACCCTGGTGATTCAGGAAACATTTCGGTGTATATTAGCACATGATGACTTAAAGAAAAAAAAAAAGAAATAGTTTATAGTTATATAATTACTTTATCAGTTGGGAGGAACAAAAACAAAGGAAGTTTCAGCTCTCAGGCTTCTGGCTTTTTAGCCATGCCAGTCAGAGCTAGGTGCTCAAATCCCACCAAAGGCCAAGTCCCTTGGTACTAGCCAAGTCAATAATACATGCTGCAACCTCAAGGCAGGTTATAATCACAGTTTTATGGCTATTGGGAAAGGTGTCTTACAACACCATTGCTTTACTGCAGCTGGTTAAATAGCACAGAGAATGAGACGCAGCTGATGTGCTTCTTTATTTGTGTACAAAGAGGCATTATTTGATTTGCAAGTGCAGGCTGGAGTTGTTATCTTACCACTGTCCCCAGCGGGTAAGTTACAGCAAGGGTGAAGTTGGCAAGAGAAGTGGAGTGGCCAAATCAGCCCAGTACAAAATTTATTCACAAGTAACTGCTGGTGTGAAGCACGATAACCAGTGTAAACAACAATGGGCACATTTATAAAAGCTAAATTTTTTAAAAGCCTGTTAGTGACATGAGGATCGAATCCATTCCATAAACACCGTCTACTTATGCTTCATTATCCTCTGTAAAAAGTATGTGTGGTCACTTTGAAAAGACAACGCTATGAGAGTTTTGTTTTGTTTTTTGTTTTCCTTTAAATGTGCCACAAAAAGCCATTTATGACATGCCCCTTCCCGAATCAGTTACTCCAGTGTTGTGACTATATTGCAGAATGCTGTTTGCAAGCAATTAATTATGTGTCCGGCTGTATTGTACATTCTGATTTCTCAGCATGCCTTTTGCTTTTCTTGTTTTGGACAATTAGTCAGGAGAAGTACATCCAGCCACAGCAACGATGGTGAGTATCCCACAATCATGTGTGGAAACAGGAGTTGCAAAATGAGTCATAAGTAATAAAATGTACTGTGTATAATGTTGAGGTGTACTGGACCAGAGTAACTTACATGCTGCTGTAACTACAGGAGCAGTGAAGGTCATCAAGCACTGGGAGGTGGATGAGTAGAGTCCAGCCAGAGGCGTGGCAGTTGAGGAAGAGCATCCCGATAGTTTTACAGCAGGAGCAATGACCCTTGCTTTGTTTCTGCAGGTAAGAGGGTTGTACTGAAGCCAGAAGGGACTGTTCTGATTTACTATTGCTAGAGGAAAAAAAAAATGTAACTGGATAGAACTGTGCAAAGTTGCCGAGTAACAGTAGACTGCAATCCAAGAACGTTTGGTGTTAGATGAGATGGAAGGAGGTTGAAAGGTCAATG
The DNA here is from genome assembly GCA_013398125.1 of Aegotheles bennettii. Taxonomy (NCBI): domain Eukaryota; kingdom Metazoa; phylum Chordata; class Aves; order Caprimulgiformes; family Aegothelidae; genus Aegotheles; species Aegotheles bennettii. The sequence goes on along the minus strand of VZRW01011158.1, from coordinate 750,312 downwards.
GAAAACTTCTAACTGGCTAAAGACCATTCAGTGTTTTCTGTCTCTGTTAACATTTCCTTGCTTATGATTTAACTTTGTACTGTTTCAAACACCTCTTTTAAGATACGAGGCACAGCATTAGTTCAGGACGATGATCTCAACTGAGACCAAAGGAGGTGATGCTTTTTGCTGGGGCTTTCAGGTAATGACCTTTTGCTCAATTACACCAGAAGTTTCATGTACACTCTTTTATCCTCTGTGTATTACAACCACACAAAAAAATCCCCTCTAGATTCAAAGTCTGACAGAGCATAGGCAATAGGCAAAAGCTGGAGGTGGTCCTTGGTGAAAGCAAGCTGCTGTGGCCTGGACTCAAACGTTTCCTTCAAGTGCTGCCCTCCCTCCCCCAGCTCCTCTGTCCTCAGACATATAGTAAAAGGCTATTTTCAGGGATACTCTGTCTTTGTGCCCCTGTCACCTTAGGTAACTTCCTAGAAGATCTAAAAAACAACTTGCAGGACTTTCAGAAAGCCAACAGGCTCTGGCTTTGAGCTGGAAAAAGAATTTCCTGGCAAAGAGGCAACAATGCCCCAGTTCAAATTTCCTGCAGGCTTTTCGTTCTACCTCGCCTTCTATTCTGCCCTGGATTCTGGGCCAGTACTATTATTCATTTATTTCACCTACTAGATCCTTTTGCAATGTCTGTGAGCAGCTAAGGGCACAGGGAAGCACATCCCGCTTCCTTTCCCTTCAGATTATGAGAGCTCAGTGGAAAAGAAGAGAACAGTTTCTTACAAACCTGAAGTCCTGCTCCTGGGAACACTCACACTGCAAGCCTGGTCAGTGGAGTTTGCAGTTGCTGGTGCAGAAGGGCATTAAAGCAGTGCAAGGTTTATGGGACAACCTGGCCTGGAGGAGTCTGGGCTTGGAGGCAACAACAGCTCTAAATTTTGTAGTAAGATTTTCTGAATCAGGACAACAAACAGGTCACATCTGCATACACATCTTAAGGGGGAGTTGAGCACAGCAGACAGGAGTGTAGTCCATGGCAGTAGTAGCTGTTAAAAGCCATCCTGTAATGGGCTGTGACAGCAGTGACAGAAGTGCAGTCCTGCAGCATCTCACGGTGCTCCTCGCTGATGGACGTTTGCTCAGCCTGTTTCTGTGTTGTTTACAGTGGTCACTTGGTGGTGATGGTTTGTTCTGTGTAAGCTGAACTGGTGGTGGGAGGTGGGGAAGGTGGCCAGGTGAAGCAGAAAGGAAATGCAACAAAAAAATACATTAAAGCTCCTGTGCACAGTCCAGCTGCCTAGGGGCACCTGACACAGATTCGGCTCAGTGTAACTCTGTAATCAAAGTGGGGCTATAGAAAGCAAATCATTCCTGCTACCTGAATGGGTGCTGAATAAGCTGCTATTGCTTTCTTGTGTGGTCAAATCTTATTTACCTCCCTAACCTCCAGATTCACGTTCTATAACCATGGCATGGTTATCGTGAAGGCTGCAATTTATCGTTTTTACTTAGAGCAATGTGGGATTTGCTGGTGTTTGGTGCAAGCTATTCCAGCCCCTTGGCAGTCTCAAGGTGATTTTGAAGTCCTGCATCCCTGCTGTGTTGCATCAGGAAGGTCTACGCCCAGACAAAAGGTAAAAGCCCATACATCATTTATTTGAGCATTTCACAAATAAATTACAAGTTTCTTTGCAACCACATCATAAATCAAAATGTTTATTTACACCTCAGAAACAGCAAGCAATTCAGCAACTAGGGCCCAAAGGAACGATTAACTGGAAAAGTAGCTGAATTAACTATCTTTAAAATCAAACAAAATATATTCCTCCTTGCTTGAACTTTTAAAAAAAAAAGAAAATAATAATTTTCAAAAAAATCTTGGCAGTAACTTAAAGAGCAAATATGATTTTAGAGGAGGGTTCTGTCTGAAATGGCAGTAACACAGCTTGTTTTTACTGAATTCACCATCATGGTCCACCAGACATGCTCTTATCCTGCAGTCCCAGGCAGGGTGTGTGTGCATGTACATACACAGTCTGTCTTTAGACTGCCTTCAGTTTAACCCCAAGTCATCGATTGCAGTCATTTGCTGATGCAGAGGAGGAGTGTAACATTCAAAGGGTGGATGAAACTTTCCCAAATAGCTGTCCCACTAAAAGCACAGTAATGCCAAATTCTGGCTCTAAACCCTTCCCTTTGCACTACTGGTGACCTGCTGATACATAGACAACTGAAAATGAGTCAGTAAATAATTCTGCATATCTTCAAATGATATAATTGCATTAAGAGGGGACAGCTAAAGGTTGTATAACTACAACATGAGAGTTGGTATAAGCCTGGGGGGGTTTTGCCTTTTTTCTTTTCTTTAAGTCGGACCAGTTTGGCATATCTAACCCATGCTGTCCCTTAACTCGAGCATTCATCCATAATTCATGGAATTAAACTGCTTATTCTAAGCCCCCATGTTGTATTAGTCTCCCTCCATCTGCATATATTTTATATATATATATATTTATATGTGTATGTGTATATCTCTCTATATCTACATATATACACACACATAGCAATTGTGCAACTAGTAACTTTCCACTGAGAGTTTGAGTGTATCCATTTCATCTGGACAAATATAAATCGACTAGCATGTCTTGATGTGAGGCAAGAGAACAGTGTAGTCAACGGGTTATGTGTTTTACATAGTAAAATAGTTATATCTGCTTTAAATAGAACAGTTACAATGACACTAATGCACATTGTATGATCACAGAGTTAATTGAAAGAAAATAATTGCTATTTGTTAGCATTGGGCAGTGTATCTCGGACAACAGAGTTTCTATAGGTGCAATAAAGAGAAGACAGGATCAGAGTTTTGCCTTAGTCTTGGTGTTCTCAAGCTGATGTAGCTTCAATATAATTTATCTTGCGGGTTTTGTTTTTTGTTGTTTTGTTTTTTTTTTTTAATTGAATAAGACATTCTTAAATCCATTTGGAAAGAAACATAGTCTTTATACAAACAATGACGTAAAATTATTTATGTACAAAATTCTGCTATGTTTCAAGTGGTTGAGTGCATTAGTAGCAATTGAGGAGAAAACTGGCAGTTTTCTCAGTATTTCACATGGGGGGGGTCTTTGCAAAGGAAAGACCAGTGACATAAAAATTGTTAGTATAACGTGTCTTTCTTTTTGTAGTGATATAAAATATTTAAGCTAGGGCTGTACAAACTGATTGTAAGTCCATAAATTAATAAATGAGTTTTGTATTACAGTGAACTCTAACTTAAATGACCACGCAAAAGAGCAGGAAGAATTATTTGACTACAGGCTACAGCCATTTCAAGTAATGGCCAAACTAAACTCTGCTGTGTGCCTTAGAGACATGGTAAGGTGGTTGGTGAAGGAAGTGAGTCATCTGAGGGACACATCTAAACTGTAAGTTTCTCTGCATGTCACAAAAGACACATATTTTTCAATAATATATAAGCACTCAATGATCCTGTGACAAATAGTGCTGCTTTACTATTCCCAGGAGACCAGTAAATGCAATATGTGGGGAGGTTTAGATGAAAAATTTCATCATCTAAATATGATTAACCGAATCTCAAACTATTCTAGTAATGAAGTTGCTCCTTGATTTATACCAGTGTAAACACGATGAGAACAGGGCTCAGAAAGTGTATTAGCCAGTGTTCCACTCCCATGTAATTTTCCTGATACCCAGTAGGAAATTCAGCTCATTTCTCTTTGTTTTAATCTTCAGACCTACAGTTACTGAACAATGTACATTAAAAAAATGCACGTAGGCATATTGCAAAAGCAAACATATGAGGTGTACAAACAAGGGTTCAATTAGCAAGTACACCACAAATGAGCCCTTGGTCTTGCTAATAAAATCCTTTCACAAGTCCCAATTTGTGTTTTAACAGCAGATACTCTTTTCAAGTTAAATGATTGTTGCACGGGAAGTATTGTGCATGTTTGTTATAAAATGAAAATCAACAAGTTCACTGCCTTTCTGACTCTAGACATAGACTGAACTAAATGTTGCGGCGAGCAAAATAGCTAGATAGAAATAAATGCTATGTTATAAAACCAGCAAGCTTGACTGAACAAATGTTAAACATAATTAACTGTAAAAAAAAAAAATAAAAATGACAACCAGTTTTGTAACTTCTCTACTAATAAATTATTGTTGCTCCTTTGTTTCAGGAAATGGGCATCAATTTTTTTTTTTTCGAGCCAGAGTCAACCACCTTATTCAGGTAGGAAAACTCAGATTCTAATATGGTTCCTCACTTCTATAACGCTACAGAAAGTGCCATAATCTCTTGTTAAGTGGTTTGTTCTCAGGTGCAGAGAGGGAGAAACATTAACATGGCAGCTTCTCCTTCTCTTGGCATGCTTAGGTGGTAGCTCAGTGATTAGCTCTGTCTGAAGTCTAGAGACACACAGTAAAGGCTGGGAGGTTTTAATCTAGGTGCGGGTATAAAGTGATAATGGTGAATGAAGGCTTTTTGATACACCTTGATTCAGCGTTTCAGCCATGATACTGACCTCTCTACATGCCAAAAGGTTGCAGTATTATCCAAGAAGACAGATCTCTCGTCCCAGGGCACAAAGTGGTAGAAAGAGTCTTCTCATTGTTATTGTAGTTCCAGGCAGAAGAGATTTTTCTTTCTTTGTTCCTTGTTTTAGATGCCCTTGGAATGATTCACCAGTGCTCTGTGAGCCTTGGTTTAAATGAGAAAAGGGTAGAGCTTTATCTGGTACTTGATAGAAATGACACTAATGTCAGTGGGTGTCTTTCCTGGGGTGGGTTTGCTAGATAGAGAGAGGAAGAAAGCAAGTAGGAAAAAAGAGTATTTGTGGGGGAGGCTATTATAATTTCTTTTATTCAAGATAGAGGCTTTGTAGATCAAAGCATAGGGTGCAGTTTATCTTTGGGTGCATTTGGATGCATTCATTAAATATACATGTTGAAAATCCAGTGGTGTTAAGCATTTGTTGCCTTTGTTTCCTTTTCAAAAATTTGCCTGAAAAGATCTTTTTAAGACATGATTGTTGACAACAAAGCAGCAGCATATGATTATTACAAGGCATGGGCAGAGAAAGAGAACTAGAAGCTTGCCCGTGTTAATGTTTGAGACCAGGCACTTTTCCACTTCAGTGCCTGCAGCTGCCTAACAGCCCACTCCTGAAGCCCTTGCTCAACAGAAACTCCCACCAAAGTACCACTTTGGTAACAGAAATACCTAGAGTGTGCTTCAAGAGAAACAAGGTCAGTGGGAGATTTCACTCGGTCAGGGCTGCAGGAGTTAAGCTGGAATAGGTTCCTGTCTGAAGGCAGCTCGTATCTTACCAGGAAATCCACAACATTAGGAAAGTTCACAACACAAACTAATTTTTTCTCCTGTTATTAATCATTTAGATTAAAAAAAACCAGAGAGACCTGTTTCATATTTGGTACAATACAGGAAGTCAGAGAAAAGCTATTGTACAGCAATTTTTAACCACCAACACACATTCAATATCTAGTGTTGCATTATGGGAAACTAAATGTATGTTTGGACTTCTTAATGCTTCCAAAAAGCTTTACTATCGAAACTTATACGTGGTGTGGAAGATATGCTTAATAATCTCACTGTAGTAAAGACAACATACAGTATGACTCATAAGTACTGTAAAAATGCGAACTAAAGAATGCAGCTGCAAAGTTCTATTGCATAAGGAAGCTTTCTTGTTTTAAACTTTAAATAAGCAAGTTTATTATTAAAATATTCTAAGAAGACACTTACCCTTACCCTAGTTACTGGCAAGCTCTAATAAAAGCCACAGTCTGTCACTAGTATACTTTTTGTGTTAATTTTATAAAAATTTGGTGTGAGCTTTGATGGATCATTTACAATTTATTAATAAGATGATCATCTTGATACAGTTAGAAGGGTTTGTTTTTAAACCCCTTACATGCTCACAGAATAAAAAAAGGATTCATATTCATATATAACGAACACCCTTTTTTCCCATGTCTGCAAAGGAGCGTGGGAAGTTTACACGCACAAAGAAATGCTCTTGTTACTCTTAACTGGAAACTGCGTGTACGTGTGTATGTATGTATATATATATCCAAAACTATATATGTGTGTGTGAATATATTTATATAATACGGCACCTGCTTTCCTCCTGGTGCTTACGTGTGTAATGTCAGCTGCACAGAGGCTGAGAGAGACCAATGCTTCTGAGGAACACTTTGCCTTTGCTGTTCTAATCAGCTTCTCACATGCAGACCTCCACCTCCTTATTGTGTCTGCAGAGCTGGCAAAAGACCTAGATTCTGTAAACTGCCCTGGCAAATAATTATCTGTGGGAACATCAAGGAAGCTGACTTTAGCCCCTTTAAAATCAGGCCCAGCACTCCAACTGCAGTAACTGGTGTCCCACTGGGTGCTGGTCCCATGTTCTCCCAAACCAGAGCTCTGCAGACCCCCCCCAGTGCTGCTCCCGCTGATCATCAGTTCCATTTGGGGCACAAGGAAGGCAGTTCAGACCAGAAACAAGCCAGGGGGACTTGCATTTCTTGTTTGCTGAACCTGAGGTACGAGAAGTGACACTGCAGAGCCCTGGGCCTGCTTTATCTGGTGTCACCAAGGTGGCTGTTGTCACGCTATGATTGCAATAGGCTCTCTCCTTCTGGCCACACTATAAACAGCACATACAGTAGGTTTAGCCATGGTAGAAGAGTTTTACAATTCATCTGGGGCTGTATTATTCTGCTTCATCCACTCCAGATGAATATCTGGACACTCCAGATGAATATTTTATAAAAGCTAAACCTGGTGTATAACTAACTCTTCTCTCTCTATAAATATATATATATACATACACTCATACATATACAAATACCAACCCACAGACAAAATATGTTCTGAACAGTTGAATAGCAACAAGTCAACAGATAGAAAAAAATGGAGTCAATCTGTTTTCTGCTCCCCCAAGGTCCAGTTTAGATGTCGTCGTCTTTTAACATTCAGAGAAAATTTGCATAAACCTTGTGTCTTACAAAAGGAATCCATTAATAAACGGAAGTGAGGGTGGAGGCTGTCAAACACCAATGTATAGTTGGACAGATTAAGTGAGGTTGCAAATTAAACTGAATCTGGAGCAACTGAGGCCTAAGAGTGAAGAACAGTAGCTGTAAACTGCAATCTTCAGATCTGACGGTTTCTTTTTTCTCGTTGCCATGGCAACCCGGTAGGACAGCTTCAAATGTCAGGAGTTCTTACAGACCTAAATGATAGGAAATGTGTATGATTATTATTACACAGATAAGGGCACCTTTTAACTTTTTGGGTTTTTCCCCAAGCAAATCACTGATTGCTCAGTAATTAAATATAAATTATACAGGTTCAGAAGCACTAATTTGTAATTATATGTAATAATTTGTAAAGACTGAAATCTCCAAGAGGAAACCCCAGACTGTCACCTGGGGCATTCAGAGACCTTTGTAGTGCAATTCAGGAAGATGTAGTGCAGAGGCCTGAGCATAAATCTCAAGCAGGTCCTGATTCTCCCCGTTTGACACCTCAATCATTTATGTTAGTGCAAGTAAATTGACAGTGAGTCACGCTCTTGTGTGCACATCCACTGACAAGCAAAGAGCAAGCAAATTATATTTTTAAAAATAACATGTTTATAGTGCCTTATATTGTGTGAATATACCAGAGGAAAAAAAGAGCTGGCTTATCATATTAATGTTGGTAAAGAAATACAACCCTTATGTGGGCTAACTTTTTAATTATTTTTTTTTAAAGGTAAAGGTGGCACTTCAATATTCTTCCAGCTAAAGACCTGTCCAGATGGACTATGCAGAGTGGTATGCACCTGGATAGCACACGAGAGCACCTGACCCTTGCATGACCTCAGTTCTGTTAAACAAAGGTAAATAAAGCAAATTAAGCAAGTGTAAGAATCCATAGAGGGATGATGGATGGGGCTCACTGAAGTGAGAAGTAGCGCTGTGATTCCCAAATCCGATGAGATTTGGTATGTGGATTTTCAGCATGCTGTTTAAAGAAAAGGTCTGGCCACAAAATTGGGATCCAGATTTACATATAGGAAATTTGTGATCATGACTGCCAAAGTTTGGATATTATTTGGATTAAGGATTCCAACTGGGACCAAATTCTCATAAACAACTTGATCTCCTGGGGTAGTGAAAAGCGAAAGTTCAGAACTCTGATCACACAGACCATCTGAAAAATAGCATTTCCAGATCACAGTGAAGCTTAGTATCATTAAAGGGCATTTCTTCAATCCTGACTCAAAGGAAATAACACACACAAGCCTTTGAATTGGCAAAGCTACTCCAAATCTTGAAGAGATCCCTGGAGGTCTTCCTGCTAAGGACAGGCATTTGTATATGATGAATGAACAGTAGCTGTAGCACTGAATTTCTTTCTGTACAATCCATAGGCTGAAACTTTACCAGAGGAATCTGTCAGCACAAAACTTATAAATATCACCCAAATTCAAGCAGCTAGTGACTGCTTCACCAACAGCTTGTAAATAAAGGGCAATATATGTTGATTTATGAGCAGACCTGAAGAAAAGCTTGTATACTTTACATCATATTGACAGATATAATGAATGTTACTACCTTATCATACACCTTTTCTGAGCAAGCTATATATTAAAACTAGTTAGTTCAGCTTTAATTGTAAATATGTTTTTTCCTGTGCTTGTTTTTTATCTACTGAAGGCTAACTTCTCTATTTCACAATATAATATGCTTTTGATTCTCCCTGTTACCCCACCTGCCTCTTCAAGCACTACCCCAGCTCTTCTCCCTTTCATCATAAAGCTCTATGGTTCCTGCCTAGATTTCCTTTCTACTGAGATGGAGGGAATGAGACAGAAAGACATGCTGGAAAAGTGATTAGAGAAATGACAGGAGGAAATATTCACAGTAACCAAGGGAAGCACCAGGTTTCCAGGCATGTGATTAAATGGGTCGAAGGCAGCTGATAGGTCAGAAAGGATGAAGCTAAGAAGTAATTTCAGTAGAAATCTCACAGCTGACCTAAAGACTACTGCCTTCTAGTGTTTATCCACCAACTTCAGTGGGGTTGTGTTAATTTTGTGTATTTTTTTTTTAATTGGACCGATTCTTACATATTTTATATCACATATCATTTAAATTTTGCAGCTGGCAACAGCACATAAAGTATATTAGTATTTGAGGAATACTGTGAGTGTAAAATGTGCAACTAAAGTGTGCCAGGAGCACATTTGCTGATCCATGCTAACTATCTCTTTTAGGAACTTAATGCCCTGGTAGGTTTAGATCTGTACACTAATAATCATTATACCTAGTCATTATTTTATTTTCTTCGTATTGGCTGTTAAGAACAACACTGCCTCTATAGCTGATCTTAGCACTCAAAAATTATTACACACCGTGCGTTGTTTTAAAAGTGGTTTCTGTCTACCTACAACAAGTAACTTGCTGCATATGGCTGTAGGCATGAAAGCCACACAGGCACTGTGTGCATCCAGTGCTCCTATGTGGTCACCCTCCACCTTTCCCTTAGGGTATCTGGGGAATGCACCAGCAGCATAAAGCTACCATAGCTATGTATGGCTTCTTTCTCCAGAAATCCCTCTCACTAAAGTCCCTAATGTGATCTTCACCATTTTTGTCTTGCAGTTTGTTCTCTGCTCTACCTCCTCGACATTCAGCCACATTCCTTTTAAGGTAACAGTCAAATAGTGAGATAAGCGTGAAATGGGCAGGGTTATTTTTATGTGCTTGCTGTCTGGATTGTTACTATTATGGTTAATGGGTCTCGGGTAAGAAAGCACAGCTCGCTATCATAAACGGATGGTAGCTGTTGTATTTTGGCATTGACGTTTGCTTTTGCTGGTCAAGAAAAATGGCAAATATTGCACATGTTCATCTGAATCTAAGGTACTAACAGTATGGAGTGTAATAATGCTATAGGAATATACGTCTAAGTGTGCAGTTTAGGGTGGGGAGATTCACAATGTAGAAATTTAGGTGGAATAAAACTGCTTCCTTTTCTACTCCCACTAAAGTCTATTGCTGGTGACTGTGTTTAGAAGGTCAAAAGAGTTGTTGATGTTGGCAAACTCCATGGGATAGATCCAAATTGTCACCTAGTCATAGGGTTTTGGATGCTGAACTTGTTCGGAAAGGGAGCAACCACCTTATACAGCCTGAGTGACCATAGCTCCTTGTCCATTTCACAGTGGGCCAAATTAAGGTCTATTCCTTATGCTGATCCACATGCTAGAAGAAAATGGAGAAAAAAATGTACAAAAGTCTTTAAGACAAAGATCTCACAATGCCCCATCCTAGAAAAAAAAGCAACTGGTAGCATGTAACCTCACTGGCCCATGGTTCAGGTTGCCAAGAGCTCATAGTTCAGCAGAACCCTTCTAATCAATCTTGCTTGCACAATGACTTGTGATCTCAGAAAACCCTTTGGCATTTCCCAGGCACTCCAGCCTCCCCTGTTGCAGCCTTAGCTTTCTCTGAACTTACTTATTTAGATATCAGTGACTCAATTCCCTGCTTATTTTCAAGAAACAGATCGAAATTGAGTAATTTACAGCCTTTGAAAGAGGTGTTCCTTATGAGACCAGACTCACTCCCATTACACAGACTACGCTTCCTACATTGCAGTTAAAACCTCAAAAATTAAAGGCGTTTAAGTTTTGTGCTGAACCTCTGTACAGGAATTAACTTTACCCAAGATGCATTCATCCTTTAATTCCCATTTAACATAGAGAAGAGAGTTAACACAGCTGGAGTTTGGAGTTCAACTCATGCATGCTCCATTTCTTTCAGATTTCTTTCAATTACCCTCCCATCAGAAATATTACATTAATCTTTGCATAATTAAAAGTCTACATTACAGCATGGACTTCTTTAGTGAAACCTCAGTAATGTTAAAGAGGTAATGCGAAAATGGTAGAAGAGGTCAGAACCATGGTTTTGATTAGGCAGCTAATCAACATCCAGGTACTTCTTTCCTGGATTTACCATCCATAAAAGGTCATTAATTAGCTACACAGTTATTAGTTTAGCCTTCACACAGAACTTAGAAAAACATAAATGGTTTTCATGTACATAATGGTTGATTTGCCATGCAGTTTTCAACACTAGAAGTTTTCAATGCCAAAAGTGTCACAGTATTTGCACCACATGCCTACAAATTATAGTGTTTTGCCCTTTTGTGTAAAATAATCATTTAATAGCTATACTCTTCTGTGACCTCACCAGTGGTCCAGAACACTGTCCAGGCTTTGCTGAAAGTGCCAAAATCCTGTGGTCACTTGTTTTTTTCTTCTCAAAAAAAGGTGGTGGCTTCTAGGATAAAACAGCTAAAATGTCCTAGATTTTTTTTTTTTTTAATTGATGTGAGCTTTAGCTGGATACTTTGCCAGAGCAATGTCACCTCCATTTAACCAATAGGAATAAATGCTGCCTTTCTTTTCCAGTCCTTTCACAACAAAACAATTACAGAGGTGACTGCTGCAGTCTGGAGGTATATTTTTTTTCCATGCTCTAATCTGATAAATTCAGCTGAACAATTGAAAATATTCAGCAAGTGAAATGAATAAGTACAGTATTGAAATAGTAGCATTGAACAAGTCTCCTAATTTTTCATGTTTATGCTGAAACTGAAATGTATCAAATGTGACAGCTAACCAACCTCTTAAAGCAATGTGTAACTCCTCAAGCAGTGAGATCTCATCTTCCATAACTATCTGAAGCTATATATTTATTTAGGTGACTTTCAGAGGTTGTTCAGAAAAGAAACACACTATTACATATCAACAGTTACTGTTGGGAACTGTTGAGAAAATGAAAACATAAAATGTTCATTTGAATTCACAACACTGAACAGTCCATCAAACCAATCTCTTTAAATGTTCATTTCATGTCTACAGAATGACCATCAGGAACAATATTGTAGCTCTTAGGGAAGGAGCTGTATTTGCTAGTAACATTTTTCTCTTTTGCGTTCCAAACACTTAACTTCTAAACTGTTGTATTTTTTCGTGTCTATACTTCTGGAACACGTTTGGATGCTTTCAAATGTACGTAGAATGCCATTTCCCACCTAATTGACTCAATAAAACGTAATGTCATTAAGTACATTTTAAATATGCCTATGTACAATTTGAGGGTATTTCTGTTTGTTTGTCATGTCTATACGAATAGGTACATAAACATCCTGTCTCCAATTAAGTAAGTACATACATATGGACTTCTGTGCCATTTCAAGCCCCATTAACTTTAGGTGGGCTCCCACAGCCAACTGCACAACAAATTGAAGGACTGAGTCCACTCGCAGAGAGTTCAGAAGACTGATCACAGAGGTCTGTGTTAAAAGCAAGATTCAAATTCAGAATGTCTCAATTAAAATGCAATTCCTTATCACCTAAACCATCCTTTCCTTACTAGAGTCTAATCAACAAAATCTTTAAGGAGGCGAATAACCATGGTATTTTTCTCACATGTGCATTCAACAACGCAGCTACACTCACTGATGATTTAGCAGTAACAATAACGATGTTAATACAGACAAAAGCATTTTGTAAGAAAAATAATAATTACTAGAGTAATTGTGGATAGTGCTGCTGTTATTATTGGTCTTAGCAAGTGAGATTTGTGTTGCTAAAATACACTAAATGTCAGTAATTTCAAATTACTTGGGTAGCATCTTTTAGCTGCTACTGTAAGTACCTACATGAATGTCCTAGATTAATGCAAAAGTGTAACTTAAATTAGAATAGTGCAAAAAAATCCCCCAACAAGCCACCTTTCACAGCAAAACTCACTCTCCCCATCTTGATAGTTTTTGAAATTCTAGCCAACATAGGGATATTTTACTTCTCAGAAATGGGAAAATTTATCTTGCAAAATTTCCCAGTCTTGTAATTAAACTGTTTTCTACTTTAATTAAATGCTGCTGCTCTGAGAAGTAGAAAATTGCTGTAGAAGATTAAAATATGCTAAGAAGACAACCTAAAAGGTGTAAAAAGAAAAAAAGTATGTTTTTAGCAAATTCACCTATTGGGAACAGTTCCTCTGAAGCTTCCTCTTTGGAACTGGGGGGGTGAACATTTTCTTGGGAGAAACAAAAATCCTACTGTAAAAACTAAACAGTAGTTGAGCCCTGAAAAAAAAAATATACTACATGATTGTAGTAAAACTACATGACTGTCTAAAACTAAGCCAAGTAACTCACAATAAAGGCTGAAAACTGTGAATCTGCAGGTAACAAATCTGCACTTGTAACAGAAAGAGCAATGACCCTGAAGGTCTTTTCCATTTGAAACCTGCTATGGTTTGCCTTAGTCTTATGCCATTCAAGAGTGCATTGCTTCAGTCCACAGACATTTGATGTTCCTGCACAAATAACAGAGGATATACAAGAGACACAGATGCTTCTGTTGCTTTGAAAAATGAAGTAGGTGAAAGATAACACTGCAGTTTTAGCTCTTGCTGTCTATGTTCAAATCCACCAGTTTAACATAATTTGAATTTCTGTAATGGTTTAATACCAAATACATAATTTTCAAGGGAAAATAAAAAGGCATTCATTATATCTATTGGCCCTGTGGCTGCATTCCTTAACTCAGAAAGACATTATGGTGGGAGACAGCAGGCATTAAAACAGGAAAAGTTACTGGAAATTATTAGGAAGTTAAATTCAAGGGTGTTCTCTAAGGCTTCTTTGCAATCGCAGCACAGACATCTGTGCGAGTCTCTGTTTTTCAACACACCTGAGGCCTTTCACCCTCAGTTTAACAAATTAATTTCTATGTAGAGACCTCTAGCTTATTTAATTTCTTCATAGCAGTATTTGCTTCCATCTCTCACCTTACTCTCTGTTCATAATAATGGAATATTTTACTTGTTTAAGCCCAAGTCCGTGTACAACTTTGTAGTCCACCAGCCAGGTTAACAAAAAAGTTTCTTATCAATGTTTGACAGTCAAGATACATTTTTTTTTTTCCAACAAGAAGTGTTGAAAGTCAAGTCTTTTTCTAACAAGTAAAATATCATTGCTAGCGTGAATGAGCTACTAATGCAGTTGCTCTGAATTCTGCTTGTTCAGGCCGTGAGTATTGTGCCTCTGGTTCTCCTTTAAGTAAGTCCCTTGATTCATCACATTTGAATCTAACTTTGTCTTTTATGTTGGTATAATATAAAAGGAAATATGAAATGCAATTATCATCCTATGATTATGCAATTAAGTGAAATAATTATTGTAAAATAAGAAGTCCAGAATTAAAATACTCCTTCAAATAATAATAATAACAATAATATGAATATGAATAATTTTTAATTCATATAAAGCCTGCTAGAGTAGTTCTTTCTCAGTCTCCCATAGGGCCTGGGACAGTTTTTTTGCTGACTTCATTATGACAACATACACAAATTTGTTTTTATCTCGATCTTTTACTTTTTTTAGCTTGTTCTGTTTTCTAAGTATGTAACTTAATTCCCAAAAGTTCTAAATTGCATCTGAACATTTTGGTCCTATCTAGTCTCAAGTAGTGGCTAGGGAAAGCTGACAGAGGCCAAGATGTCGCTGCCCTGGGTCTCATCTTAAACATGATGTCTGCACTAATGACAGACTATTTTATTTTTCCAATTAACTATTATAACTTTGGAAAGTCTTCTACCTGTCCACTACGCACATCTTTTCAGCTTCACTTCAGTGATTTCCAGTGGCAATAGGTTAGGCTAAGTACAAAATGTGCAAAGATGCTCCTTTTTACAATCAACTCTACAGTCACTGTCTTTCAATTCCACCAAACACCTTACTGTTTTGTTGTGGAAAACCAGCAATCTGCCCGTATACTTTGGCATCTTATATTTGCTATTTCTGGCTGACAAGAACAAATTTTTTCTTGTTCCAAGCATAGCTACCTTTCCAAGTGCTCTGGGCAACTCTGCAGTCTGTATCCCATTATCCCTCAATATACTGAACACAGTAGGGCAGCTACAGAATAGGTGAAACTGCTGCTTTTTGCCTGCATTACAGTTTTAATCAGGCTCTTCAGTTCTATGCTCATATACTTCAGAAATCTACCACATATGACTTCTTCCATGATTTACAAAGAAGGCACATATTCTAAGTATAGATAATAATTGCACCATTTAAATGATAATACCAAGATGTTTTCTATGGGGAGGAGATTCATGCAGGGCATTTTTACCATGAACAGCTCTTTCATAGGGCTATCTATCCTCACACCAGATGTCAAATACAAAAAGAAATACTTTGGCGTGAATAACAAAGTTCATTTGACTGAAGGATTTACCTCCTAGGAACAAGAACCTCATAAAACATAAACACTGGGAGCAAAGTGAGGCACGTAAGGGCTTTTGCAAAAATTAAACCCATAACTTGCCACTAGAAATGGGATATTTCATCTGCTCAATAAGCACTAAAGTTCTCTTTGTTTTTATGGCATCGTAATCTTTGATTACTCTGATAAATATTTGGACTATACAAAACATTGCAATGGAACTAATAGCAGTTATAAAAAAACTGTGAAAAGGAATTGGGAGTGCTATGATACCAGCACATTTCAAAGCAGTTTAAATACAGAGCCACATTATTTTAACTGGCTCCCAGCCTCGTTCTTTTATGTCTCCATGTAGTCATTTACACCTGAAGAAAATGGTTATGAACATTGTTATGCTTGCTGGCTTTGCAGAAGCATGATTAGGTAGCTGTACCAGACATGGAATATCAGCCTCAGTCCGTGTGACTGAGTGAACCCAAACCACACAACTGAACAGCAGCAAATTTTTGCAAACTACGTGGTCCTGTGCTGAGCATTAGGTCTCACACTAAGCTGAAGTCTATTTGTGAAATTCACACTTACTTTCACTCACAACAACTGTGTATAAAACCAACTCTGTCCCAGGAGGGAGATTTTTCCTTCCCTTCAACTCAACTCGCCCACTGTTTCCCTTTGGTTTGGTTTTATTGCTCAGGTAACAGACCAGAACCTCACACTGCAGATTATGTGCATAATCTTACTCCACTCTTTGTTTACAATTACAACTCTCTCCATACTTCTTACAGCACACTGAATGAATGCAGGTTGCAGAAAGGCTCTAGGCATGTCTGTATAATTTCACAGTGTAAAGACTAGTCAATGCTACTTATCCTTTTACAGTAGGAGAGGGAATCCTGTCATTCAGAGCACCACGCACCATTCAGATGCCAGGGGCCTATATTCTGCCCACAGTTTAGCTGGAGATCTGCAGTCAGGAAGAGCAACTCAAGAAGAGCTTTCCAATACCCAGAACTGCTTTTTATAATTCAATGTAAAGAAAATAATCAGACTTCTTTGGGGGTTAGAAAAAAGAGACATGATTACTTTCCAAAGCAAAAAGCTTTTCTTCACCTCACTGTACTCTGAGGAGATGCACCAATGTAAATAAAGGTCACATGCAAATCGTGTTAGATAAGAAACTTAATTCCAGTGGTGAAAGTCATGCCTAAGCCTAGCACCAGCAACATTTACAAAGATCTAACAAGAATATATTTGAAGCTATGGGCTGCATATTTATATCACTGATGCAATAGTGTCACGTACTGTCAAATATTTTTTAACATATTACCTCTACCAGCTGAAGTCTGTGTTTTGTTCTAGCAGACTAAATCCAAAATAACTGAACCAAAGCCAATGGAGATACTTGAGATGTCAATGATTGGAACAAAGAATGTGAATTTGCACTTAACATTTATACAGTCCTTTCCACCTTCAAAGAGCATCACAAACATTAGCTAGTTAGTTCTAATTCTCTCACAATGACCTTCATGCTAACCTTTTGGGATAAAAGCAACATACTATAAGAAAAAAACCTAATCAAGCATACACCAAGCCTCAGACGTGTAAACTGTCTCTGCCTTGACCTCTATCTCTGCCTCATGGTAGATTTTATCTCATCAAGAATATAAGGCCTTTCACCATGGCCTAGGTATTAATTCACCATACAATGTATTTTACTAACATTAGATGACAGTAATAATCCTTGAATAACAGATTTACTGTCATAGTTATAGGTTACAGCTATTCCTTTTTAACAGATAAAGAACTCAAAACAATACTTGATCAAAAAATTTGCTGCAATCTGTCACAGGGCAAGCCAAGGTTAGATGTTGGGATTTCATGGCTTTGAATTCCTGCTCTTTCATTCTGGGATTTTTTTTACTCCTTCCAATTCAAATCAGGAGTTTTGTAAGTAAGTCTGTTTCAGAAAGCTTTCTCTCTGCCCTCCAACCCAGATTCTTGAATAAGTAAGTTCCTCATGTTCCAGTTGCTTGCACACTTTATGCAGAGGAATAGATTGAAGCAGACAGTACTCATTTTCATGGTGACCCAGACCAGCTATTGTTACAAGAACACCTTTAATCTCCTGTTTCTCTTTTTGAATTGAATTCAAGTGGGAAGAGATGAAAGAAAGCATCTTGCAAATCTGCTGCTACAGCTGGTACTTCTTAGTTTATCATATACTAGCTCTAATTCTCTTTGATTCTTCTTAAAATTATTGCTGCTACTTTTTAATTTGACAACCAGGCACTTGCTGTTACTTTTTGACTATGAAAAAGCTCTCCCCTCCCTCTTTCTTACAGCTACTTCCTCAGGAAAAATAAACCCAAACTTACTGCATGATGATAGCAATGTATGACTTTAACTTCTCGCTTGGCAGGTTTTCTTAAGCAGCATACAAATGAGCAGCTAAATAACACTTCATTACTTACTTACAGTCAGGAAACGACTTACAAAATAAACTGAAGAGTGAAAGAAGGATAAGGGTCATGCTGATATGAAGGGCATCAGTTGCACTGCAGTCCATTCTGGATTTCTTGCAGGAACACACTTGTAATTTCAGTTCTGTGTTGTTAGTTAGAGGCGGTTTCCCAGAATCTGTCACTGAGATTGGGATGTTGTAATTGGCCTTTTTCAGGTTTTGAAGCAGGATGACCTCAGCATGAGTATCTGCAGAGCGTAAGGTGAGAATTAGCTAAATAGTGGTTGCTTGGAAGGGAAGAGGAATCTGCAAACAGCATCAGACAGGCCACAGTTAATTCATGGAAATTAAGAAGAAAATGTCAACACGCTAAGGATAAGCTTAAAGATTTGAATTGGAGGTAAGAAAAGGCAGTTACAGAAATTCTTCTATGGGCTGAGAGCTAATTGCAAACATATCCCAAACTCCACCAAAAGAAAGACTTTTAAGAGCTCCTTTTGTTTAAATACAGTATTTGGTCTGCAAATTATTGGCAGAATTTACCTGTGGACAGTAACATACTAATGAAGTGCTAAGGCATGTCATCCCCAAAGCAACACAGGAGGGAAGAACATATCTATTTGCCAAAGGGAAAACCCCTTGTTGCAAGGAAGTACAGGCAAAGCTGCTTAACTGCTTCCCCAATGTGACTGAGAAGGCAGTTAGAGGAAGTAAAGACCCAACTGGTACCCAGGTGAGTGTGTTAATGCTTTTAGGGGGGTTTTACTGAGCAGTGGTTTGATGCTTAGAGAAGCACAAAAGAAAAAATTACTCCCCCACTTTGTCCTACAGGCAGGTACAGACATCACATCCATGTTTAGTTTTTTC
The DNA here is from genome assembly GCA_013398125.1 of Aegotheles bennettii. Classification (NCBI taxonomy): domain Eukaryota; kingdom Metazoa; phylum Chordata; class Aves; order Caprimulgiformes; family Aegothelidae; genus Aegotheles; species Aegotheles bennettii. The sequence continues at coordinate 731,646 of VZRW01011158.1, read as the reverse complement.
TAAGAAGAATATGAAAGGAACTGCTAGAAGATTTGATAGTGACAGAGATAAATGATGCATGTTAGAAAACAAACAGAAATAATCTACATTAAAAAGCAACTTAGTACTTTGTGCCTACATGTTGCCATACAAACCATCTGCAATTGCCTAGCATGTGCTTTGATGCTCTTGCCAACAGTGTATGGTCCCAGTGCAGTTGGGTATTTTATTTGTGAAGAGCTCAAATACTTAAAATCAGGAAGCTTTTCAAGTATATTGTTAAAGCCCATGCAATATGGTAATCTTTATAAAACTGTAAGTCACTAGTAGCCTTTTTTTAAAAAAAAATACAAAGCTAAATGAGACTATTAATATGTCCCACCAGGCAGCTGGTCCAAGCGAAAGCAGCACAGTGTCATGCAGAAGTGATGGGTCCATCCCGCAAGACTTCAATGCACAACTGTTCCTCAATTCATGTGATGGGCAGCCTCAGGGTGAGTATACTGGGACATAGAATGGGAGGACTAAATGCATAAGAAAAAAGTAGTAGACTTACTGTTAAGCTTGGTGATTCTCCACAATTTTTCTGGGCCAGATTGCTTACTCAGTTCAAATTTGAATGGATCTGTGTTGGGATGAAGGTCTTTGTCTGATGCTCCTAGTACCACTACCCTGAGATCTTTTGCATCATCACAAACTCTTGCCAGTGTCGGATAAAGGGATGGGACATTGTCATTGACATCCTCCAAGGTGATGTGTAAAGTTCCTGTACCTGTAGCAGGAGGGTTACCTATAGGAAAAAACAAATATGTTTATTAAATCATACTTTCATAAACACTTGCTCTTATTTGTATCTTCATGCTTTTATAGTTCTTACCTCTGTTATATGAAAATTATTGCCTTAAAAAGCTGATGAGTCAACTATTGTAAATTTGTTGCTGTATTTTCAGAATGCAGCCTGACTGATTCCCCACAGTATGGATAATTATTCTAAGGAAACCTCTGGGAGAGTAATATTTTGAAACTACAATGAGATTAGGACATGAACAGATAGCTGGAAAAGAATCTGTTCATAAACACACACTGAGAGAAACATAGTAGAAAACATCCCCTAGATAGACAGCACGGTATTAACAGAAGTGAGAACAAAACAAGAGGAAAAATTACAGCAGAGGAATCAATTTGTATGGTGGGTGCCCATAAGCAGAACTGGACCAGATCATTCCCCAACAACCCTTAGGGCCACATTTAGTTATGTCAAGCAGAAGTGAAACCTGTCAACATGAAACTCTGGAAAATGAGACCTTCTATTTACCCAGAGCCACCCTGTGTTAGCAATGGAGTTTCAAGCTTTCTCAAATTATTTGCCAGCCTGCCTCAACCCTGACCTGAAAGAATTGGCTTCAGAGGTGAGGATGTTGTTTATTCACCATGGCACTGCTACAAGCCTTTGCACCAAGGCTGTGACTGACAAACCAGCCGTGGCACTGGAAGTGTTTGTAACGGGGATGTCTGCCCAGTGGGAGCCAGACTGAGACTAGCACCTCATTTCACAGAGGTCACAGAGGAGCTGACAAGCGGTAATAACTTTCAGTCGCTACGGATGTGTGCCATGGTTGAGCCAGTAACCTACTGCTTTCAGTCTGAAGCTTCACATCTTATTACAGATCCCTCTGCCATCCCATTTAAACCCTCTCAAAGATTTCCAAATGCACATTACTTTCCTTCATTGTGTACCATACTTGATAATTTCTCATTTCAAATGCTGCATTTCTGGGCTGTTTTTTACTCGTTTTTCTGGTTTAGCACACAAGACCTATGATCTCTGCACTACCCTTAGCTACAAACCCTTTACAAGTAGAAAGGATTCAAGAGGTTGTACTTAACCTGTAAAGCACCAGTGCAATGTGTCATGGTAGTTTTAATTTTAGCACTGAAAGAGGTACACTTTAGCATAATTACCCTGCCTATAGCAGCCCTATGGAATTACTGCTGCACTGTGAGTGCATCCTAAGGGACAAGTATATACCCTGTGGTCTGGATCTGATAAACTGCTAACTGTAGCAGAATGCAATTAGTTCTTTCAATAACAAATGTTACCAATGGTGACACTTAATCTGTTTCATGCACACACAAATGGATAACAAAGGCAGAATTTTCATAGTTCTTTAGCTTTCGCCCCCCTTCCCCATCTTGCACTTTGTCATCAGAAGGGTTAGGGTTGAGTTCTTTTTAATGAAAAAGAAATTATTTTTCACTTTTTATTGGACTAATTGAATTTGCAGAAAGACTCCAATACATTTTTTTTGTTCTTGATATATTATTAAGTAAAGTCATATGCAGAATGGATGAAAAGACATTTGAGTATTTGAAATATGATCATAAAAGCCAGCCTTTCATGCACTTAATTAAACTGCTGTCTTTAATTTTAAATGCATTATTTCCACATGGGACTGATAATGTCTTATTCGCTGCCCTTCTTATCTTTCTCTGAAGTCAGTAATATTAAAATCTGCCTTTTGAAATTAAGAAGCCAACAGCATTATGAATGTACTGTTATTTTGTCAAACGCAGATATGGTTGCATTTTCTCTGCCATGCTAATGTTTCTCTATCTTTGTACAGCTTATGGGCCATTCAACCACTACGCACAAATGGAGAGAAAGGAAATTGCTTCTGTCCATTTCAATGACTTTTTCTCTGGGTGGTTTACTTATAATGATTTGAACAAAATCTTTTGGTGATTTATGAAGACCTCCAAAAGGAAAAATAAGCAAATGTCAAGGTCATTAACTGAAGCTTGTTACACGCATGTCATAAAAAATAAAACAAAAAATGAACCAAGGAAAAATGATCACAACATATCCATTGGGAATATGTGACTTTTATAAATCTGACAGTATTATGCCTTTGAAATAATCCAAACATCCCATGATCTCCAGACAGCTTTGGTTTTGAAATGAAAGATCTCTGTAGCGTATTTTAAATCTGAAATAAAACTCCTCTTAATTTGTATTGTAAAACCTTGCAGCTGAAAGCAGATTTAATGGGCAAACCAAGACATAAAGGGCTCTGTCCAACAACCCCTGGGAGCAGCTTTTCAAAAGAGCTCAGTTCCCATTTTTGTCTCTGAACTGAACTGGCTATTACTCCCGAGGCTGAACACATTAAACCTTTAGGTGCCCTTAGAGCCATTTGGTATAAAGATAATTTCAAATTCCTGCTGAGGCTCCCACAACATAGCTGTGAATATACCATCCCAAACATATGAATGAAACAAGCATTACTCACATGCATAACAGCTACTGAAACAGAGACTGAAGGATGGCTAATTCCATACTGAAACAAAGTGAGGCTTGGTATTGAATCCTGATTTTAATAATCTAGGTCAAGACTGAGAACCTTAACAAGTGATCTTCAATGAGACTGAAATGTAAGGTCTTTCAAGTCAGCTGAGGTCCGTGGGACTGGAACTTTGATCAGCAACACTAAAAAAAATACTGATTCATCTTAGAACATGCTGCAATTGGAAAGGTAAGATACACTTATCTGAACTGGATCAGGACTGGTAATGTCTTCATATCCTGGTATTAGACTGCATGCAAATCTCCTAATAGCAGTCTTCAGTTAAGCAATAGCTACTGCTGCTGTAAGATGCAACAAGTGCAAAATAGACTAAGAAAAGTGATTCTATTTCATGAGTTAGAGAGTGCCATGGAATATGATGGGGTCTATTGTCTGGAAACTAGAATCTATAATGCAAGGGACTGTTACCAGGAGATGTAGATGTTAAATCAGATTTTAGTGCTAAAAGCACAAATGACCATGCTGCTACCTATATTTGAAAAAAGAAGAAAAAGAGTTTCAAATGGAATATTATAGAAACAGATACTTTGTATACTTCTCTATACTTGAATTTTAATGAAAAGCCATGCAGAATCATATTAGAATTATTAATGTCTTGAATTATAAGCCCTCTGTATAAACACATAGCCAAGAAATTTGAAAACTGGCATTCAGTTTTGGTCCAAAAAGTTCCCATAGGAACCACGATGGCATTTAGACACCTAACTATTCAAATGAGACTGCCAATCAGGTAGTTAGTTTCTTAAAAGATACCAATTACGCACAATGATAGCCATGGACTAAGATGACATTTCTCTTAAGTATCAAGACTAGCATGAAATAGCATGTCTAACAAGCAATCATATGGCTGAATGGCTGATGATGCATTTAATCTGAGCATAACACTTTTATGGACATGACGAGCCATTTCATGTTCCACTTTCTAGTTTTTCTACAGAAATGAGATGTTATTTTGTACAGATTTCTACTATGGCTGAGCTGTGCTCTGTAAAATTAAAGACAGTATCTGGACTGCTTTGAAACTGGATTAAGACATTCCAAAACATTGTACATTCAAATATCAACAGTTTTAATTTATTTGAGATGACAGCAAAATTACAGAGTTAGGAATCACCATACAGCAGGTGAGACGTTCTGGTGTGTCTCACACAATGAGAAGCCAAACACCCCTAAAAAGCCAGTGAAAGTGGAGGGTTTAATTTTTGGGTGTATCCAAAGAAAAACCCATAGTGTGCCTACATAGCATCCTATTTCTTTGCACAATGTAAACACACCTGCACTTCTATCTTGTCTTCCTACTGTCAGAATCATAGAAGACTCATAGAAGGATCCACACTGCTTGTGTAAGTCCACAGTCGTGTCACAATGACTTCCCACAGAAGCTTTAAAATAGTCAATACAGAAGCTAATAACTATGTAGCCTCAAATCATTAATATGAAAGTTATTTTTATATGTTTTAAATCAAAGTGGACTGACTTTCATGGACCGTTTTGAGTTCATACATTTTTTTCACTTAATGCTAAGGAAGCCTCAGGGAACACAACGCTGTCTACGCCGGTGTCTGAGCCATGTCAACCTGCTGCTTCACATTCAGTAGTGTTTTTCTCCACTAGCTGAGCTTTATCAACAGGAGCAACAGTGGAAGAAGCAATTTAGGCACTTCACTGTTGGAATCACAACAGTTACTGTGTTTAGACACTATATTCTATTCTAGGAGGACAGCTCAGCATGAGGGTAGTTGCAAGTAGCCATCCATCTACACTAAAGTGCCAGTGTGCACTTACAGAAACTGGTCAGAAACATTGTTCTAAACTGGTAGAATAATTTCAAGATGAAAGAGTTGTTTAATTGCCTCTCAAAGAGAAATAAAGTCGTGAAGATTTAATCAATAATTTTCTTCCAGCTTTCCCTTTCCAATTGGCAGCAAATCTCAAAATTAGCTGTTTATTCAAAAACATTCAGAGCTTAGAAAACGAACAGATTTGGGCATTTGCAATTATGGTGAGTTTAGATTGTCCTTGAAAATGAAGATTCATATTCTTTAAAGTAGTGGAAAGGCTCTTAAGAACATATCCAATTAAAACAATTGCTTGAACATTTTGCTGCTTAAGAAACAAAATCATATTCTTTGGTCAACAGAGCACCCAAAATCAAAGAATTAAATTGATGTCCATCTTATCTTGAGCTTTCTGAGTTCTGGAATTTTTAAATCCCTCTGGAATAACTGAGCTGTAATTTTTTTGTATTTTTTTTTCTCTTTAGAATTGGATAGTTAAAATATTTTTATTTTAAAATGTAAAGGATATTATAAACTAAACATTGGATATAATAAAATTATTTGTTCAGGTAAATAAAATTACATTTAATTTGTGAACACCAACAGAAAAATCCTCCAGAAATATTTTCCCTTCTAGTTTGATTCTTTTTTATGATTTGACACCAAACTTGACTTGATTTAAATTAGGACAAGTTGCACAAGTTGTGAGAACAAGAATTATCAAACACAAAAAATGCCCAAACGTTTCCACATGCTATGTGAAATGAGCTTTGAATAATTCAGACGAAAGTCAGTTTACTTGTAAATAATATAATTTGTTTAGTGGCACAGCTAAGGAACAAAGCATTGATAGTCAACTAACAAGAAAAATGCCAGAAACACAAATCAAAGTGTTAAGACTGGGAGACAACGAGACTGCATGTTTTCACTTACATTTAGAAAGTTCATGTAATGAATGGTATCAAATGAATGGTATCAAAAGCTAAACATAGGAAATCTTCTCTATTTAGAATTCTAATGGTTTGTATCTTGGTCATTATAGCAAAGCAATAGTAATGTAAATGTCTTTACATAAGAATCTAATTAGACACAAATATGGAAAAAAAGGAATTTAATTTGAACTATTGTGCTTCGGAGACCTTGGATTTTGGCAATATTTATCAAATTTCCAAAGAAGAAAAATCAACCATTCTAGAGAACCCAGCTGCCACACAGATCTAAGCCACAGGATTGCTGGAAGCCAAAACAGTTTTTAGGAGGAATGGAGCATGAATTGTCCCTTTTCACATGCTCATTATGAATGGTAAAAAGACTTCTGTACACTTCTCTTCTTATTAAATTAAGCTTCCAGCATCATCAAATTAATACATATTATCTATGCCCTCCTATGCCATGATGCAGAAATTACAAGGCCATTTAATTCCTAGAGCAAGCAACAGGGCATCCATTGCTATATAGATTCCCTCTCCAGCTGACAGAGTGGAAATTAATTTATTCAGAATTTTACTAGAATATTTATGGTTTAGCATTTAGCAGCAGTTTTTAATCTGCTTGCACTATCACTTATGTAACCCAGAACACTCCATTCCAACTTTTTCCCCTCTTTTACTTTTTTGCTGGTTAACAAAGCTACACAGATACAAAACGAGTGAGCAATTTTAGTAAGAATCATTTTTCTTCATATTTGAGCAGGAAAAAAAACCTTTGAGAGTGTGGGTTTGATAATTTCTGGCACAATTACCTTTCCTCTGAACCATAATGAGTAAAGCCTTATCTCTTCAAACTTCTATAAACTACCTTTGAATCATAGGCATATTGAGGTCAATTTGAAACTGCAATGGTACCTACAGAATTTCTTTCATTTTTCTCCCAGTAACTAATTGTAAGATGTAGGACTGCTTAAGATCTCTCCTTGGATATGCATTTTTCACCAATTTCCTCATTTTCAGCATCGTGTTTGCCTGAAGGAGAACACAGCAAGAAAGGAGGAGAATAAAGAATGAAAAGAGCATTGTAGAAGTTCCCAAATTGTTTGGAGGGAGCTGTGCAGCCAGACTGTGCATAGTTAGGCTAAGTAACATGTTCTCTCTTTAAATTACTATACTTCAAATCTGGACTGTGAGATACAATGCTTCATGCTTTCTAATGATACTGCTAGGAAAATCTAAACACAAATTTCTGTCTCCTTCCTCCTGTGGTTTGCGGGGTTTTTTTCCCCCCCTCCATATGCTGTTTTTCTAATCAGAAAATGTGTGCATATGAGGTGATTTGGCAGCAGGTACCCTCACTGCAGGCACAAATCCCATGCAGACGGGCATATTCCATTACATTTTGTGTTCAAGCTGAACTATATTAATGGTTCAACCAAAGTAAATGGAATCAATGGAGTGGGAAGATACCAAGATTTGGGTGTGCTGCTCGGAATCAGACATATTTGAAAACTGGTCTCACAGATGCCATATGCTGACATTTTCTGTAAAAGAGGTCCCAAATTTCCCATGAGTTGAAATTTCTTATGCATTTGCTGTATGTGTTGGCATATAGATATTTTTTCAAAATTCATAAAATAAAGTCTTTAAAAGTTACAATCCTTCATTCATTCAGTCAAATAATATATGCAGATCCTATTTTTGAGTAATTACATTTCAAAAGAGCACAGCTCTTTCAGCATAACAAATTGCTACTGACATACGCCATCCGTCTTAAATACTGTTTTCAGCATTCTAATTTCTTTTTCTAATCATGAGTCTGTGATGACAAATTAAAACAATATTTTGTGTGCAATTCATATTATACTGAAATCTGAAATGGCAAGAAAAGGATGAGTATTGAGTTTATTTTCCCTTCTCAATTAATACAGCAATTAAGATAAGGGGTATAAAACTGGCTTAATTGGGTTGCCATGGCAACTAATTGCCTGATTTCTTCAAAAATAGCATGTTTTAGGTGGAATCAATCTGTGGTAATTTAATTACGTCCATCACAAAGCAAAAAGACAGGTTAGATGCATGCAAGGAGAAGTTCTAATTGCAAATTGTCACACAGCTCTCTGTTACTCCAGTTTTCTCTAATGTTGCCTGTTACTGTTCATTACACATAGTACAGAATGATAATTTTTATTTTTAATGATTAGGAGCATCAAGACTTGCACAATAAATGAGATTTGAAATCGCTTGGGTGTAGTTCAGTTGGACCTTGGAAACAAGGAAAAAAGTGAAAACTAGACCCTGACTCACGGCTTCCTCATTTTGCTTTGCATGGGCAGCAGGGAAACTGAGCCAGTGCCACTCAGCTGGTTAACTCCTACATCTGCCACTGGCCACAGCCACGGAAGCATTATCCAAGTTGGTTTATTCTTTTTTTAAAACTGGTCAGTGTAGCTCAAGGCAAAGACTGACATGACGCCAATCTAGAATCACACTTTTTTAATGTCCTCCATATCTCTTAGCTTTTACCTTGTTCTCCACTAATCAGAGCCTACTGATCCTGCTTATTTCCTGCAGCTCAGCCTTCCTACTGGACATCCTGCCTGGGACTGGGGAGGGCTGCTACAACAAGGATGACACTACAACAAACATGGTCATGCAGCAAATTCAGGTGGTCTGTTCCAAGTAGATTTCTCAAAGTCAAATGATTTCTTGTCTGTATTTAACACCTGTGTGTTTTACAGACCTACTCCCAGTAATTGCACAGTGTGCTTGTGATATTACAGTGGGGTTTGTGGTTAGAATGCTAAATTCAGGAAATAATAAAATTATCACCATTATTGGCACTTTTGTTAATCAAATGAAACCACTGATGTTTTCCAAGGTTGCATAAACCTGACTTTGTCCCATTATGAGCTCATTCTCAGATTAAACACAGTTCATGACGCTTTAATGTGTTAACTCTGCTTCATGATATTTCCTATCGGTGTTTAATTTCTTCTTTAACAGAACAGAGACTGTGTCCACACAAGTCTTTATTAAAAAGTTTTTGAATTCTAAAGACACCACCTTGACCTTTACTGAAATCAAAATTACAGAGAAAATTGGGATATGCATTCCAAAAACTCCTTTTTAAAGTGACATTTCCCCCAATAAAAGGTCAAACTATTATCTATAAAATTAATACTGCATCTATCAAACTTGCTCTTGCACATTGTTTCAGTTATGTTTGGGAAGGTACAGGAACTGTTTAGATAAGAAATAGCATAATTGATACTTAACTACCTTGCTCTGCAGTTAATCTGATAATGCTGAAAAATAATATCAGAAAGTTCAAAAAGAATATCATAAACAACTGAACGATTTCCTGCAGTTGGAAGTCTGTTTCCTGTGGTCCATTCATGGTTACGGTCCAAAAAGAATAGTTTTGTGATTATTGAAAGAAGATACAGATGTGGTGGTTTGAATATAAACTACCAAGCATGAAGCTCCTGGTTTTACTTCAGACAGGAATCTTCAGCATTCTACAAATAAGGAAAATGCCCTGGCACTTGTCCCTGGCATTGAAGGGTAATAACAAAAAGCCAGTGTCTGCTGAATCCAGTGACAGGTTCTCTACTGACATCAGTGAAAGATTATGAAAAAAGCATTGTGGTGAGTTTTGTTTTCAGCTGTCTCCACTCTCCACCCAAGGTAACCACAAGGTTAATACTGGCTATTTAGGTTCTGCTTTTTGCTGCCACTTCCACACGTGGCTGAGCTACATACAGTGAAGTAGTACAATACTCCTGAATGATCATTATTAACACCTTAGCATGACAGTACTAAATGCACACATGTGGTTTCTAATTACTTCGTTCAAAGAAGTCAATAATGCTGGAGTTGATCAGCTCCTGTGCTAACTGTACTGCAGAATTACAAATAAACACAGTAAAAGCCCCTTGGATTAGATGCTGACTCAGTACATAAACTGAACTGGATTCCTTTTCTCTAATCCATGATAAATGTCTTCTTTTGCTCTGCTGTTCAGTACACAGAAACCTTTCCCTTCTCTTGTTTTTCCCAAATGGAAAAAATCCTGGAAATTAAGAGGGGTCACCGAGCAGTGAGGTTCTTGGCTTAGGATAGCTAAGCAATGCATGTGACTGCCATAAGCACAACATAAAGGTACACCCAAACCCCCACTTTCACTCAGACTGGCTCCCACATCTGGAAATATTCAGCTTCTTATTCCACCTATTGTCTTTGGGGATATTTGATTCCAATTTTAAAACACATGCAACTTTGTCCTTTTGATAATTCCTCAATAATATTATCCCAAATTTTTACTTTCAATGTAAGATGACATTTCCCAGTGTACCAGATTTTAAAATGCATTAAAAAAAAAATCTTTATCCAATGGCGAGTAAAGGACAGAAATAAGTTTAGTGCTACATTTTCACATGGAAATTTCCTAAGAAAAATATGGATATGAATATATAAGTAAATCATCTTCTCAGCAGATTTTTTTTCTTTTATACTTAAGGCGATAGTTTCCTTTTCCTGTCTGGCCCTGCAAATGTTCCCTGAGTCATGTGGTTACAAAAATGTAGAATTACTCTCCTAAAAAGAATATTTTACAATTCATCACCAGGGCTAAACCAGCTGCAGCTGTGAAAAAGCGTTAGCATATTAGCTGTTACGTTACAGGCAAATCTTTTATTTATCTTGTGCCTTTAGCTCTGGAGATTTGGAATGTTCAGGATTTTCTCTTTCTTTTTCTGCTCCGAAGTCACTCACTGAATTTTCACTAAATACTTTAATTTTTATTATATTTGACAGAGGGAACTGTAATCCACACAATACGCAAAAAATATTGCATTTTAACAAGGGGTTTTACCTCTGTTTTTATTGCCACTGTCATTGTATTGAATAGAATAGAATTCAGATTGTCAGGGGTGAGTTGTTATTGGTATTTAGGTGCCTTAGGCTTACTAACTGCACAAATATTATGAAGTAATTACCTCTGATAAAGATGTTTTATTACTTTCCAAGAATGTTCATAGACTATTTGCATCTAGCATTAAGATCTCAGTGTAGGAATAAACATGTGAGTTGTAACCTTAAATCAAAGCTGTTCTAAGTTTGAAGTTTTAAGTTAATTCCCGTGTTTTCTGTTTATCACAATGGTCTCCAATCCCCTTGGGTAGCCACCTTGCCAAGTGAAGAAGCATGTGCTTAACTTTACACATGCACCTTTCTGAACAGAAAATTTCAAGCATGGAAAAAAGTAATATATGTTAGTGAATATGACTCGTAGTAGTTACTCACCACTGTCTATTGCCAGGAAGAGAGCAGTGTATATATTATCCCGAACATACGGAGATTCCCGATCCAGGATAGCCGTGGTGCCAACAGTACCATTGGTAGGGTTAATTTCTAGCCAGCCTGCTGGATCCTTGTAAACCGAATACCTAAATAAAAACATGGAAGTTGTTAAGAAGTTATGTATCTAGACATAAAACAATTCCTTTACTACAAAAGAATATTTTTTTGCACTCACTGGCTTTCACGGGCTGGAGCTCTTAATACTTAAAGAATACAATTTAAACCTTGTGCCTTCCCTTGGAGGTAGTTCATTACTGTTAGGCTTACCTGACAGATGGAGATATAGAGAAAGGTTTGAGTCAATTTCTTTGGATATGCATGTCCCAAAGCTTTGTACAGAAATCAATATTTAAAACATTATGTAGGACCTGTTTCCTACTGCTGTGTTATACAGCCAGAGTACCTGAACACTTTCAATGAAGCTCTGCATCAACACTGGTACTTACAGACTTCATGAATCCTCTCACACTTCTCCTTTTTCCAGACTTAAAATTCTGGCTGGCCTAGGAGTTATTCTTTTATTTTATTGAGTCTTTTTCATTTTTTTCTTATAATCGATTATTTTGGGTGAGGCTGGAAATGTAATAAATTGTGGGATAATGTAGCAAAAAGAGAGTTAGACTGTGCGGTCATGAGGTCTAAGGGGAGCTGGTTATATGCAGACCTGGTTTGCATACATTGATTCTGCAGTCTGTGATCTGTAGTTTCCCACTTCTGATGATTTCAAATAGTTGCTCAGTCTTGGAACAATTCAATCACATTTGTGCCATCTAAATAAGGATCTGAAAATGCTCTCCATCAAGACCCCTCAATTCACTGTTGTGCTTTCTGTGCAGCGGCACAAATATTTAGACCCTGATACTGGAAATATTTAGAGAGATTGTAGAGTTTATGCACAAAGAAGTGCCCTACTTGTCTGAAGTAATGAACATAAAAATGTTCATGATTAGGGCCTAATTCTGTACGCAAATATAACAAGTGATATAGCAACACAGGGCTCAGTATCTGGTACCAATCCCTTCTCCAATGAAATGTGTTAATATATTAAACTAAACTCCAATGACATAATCAATACTTAGTATAACAACCCGTTTATCTCTTTTGTAGTGAATTGTTGTAGGTTATAAACAGGCATACAATCTTCTGTAGCCATTTTAAAGTATAAGTAACTGACAAGAAACCTGTTAGTGTTTAATGAGTAGGTGCCCAGGCAGTGCCTTACAGTGGCATTGGTCTGAAATGTGCCCTGTGTGATAACGCTGCCAAGAGTAATCAGTGCAACTATTTCCTGAGGGAATAATCAAAAAGAATGGATTGTTAGGGGCGTAAAAAAAGTAAGCAAAATTAAATAAATGGCAATTGCTAGAAGAGGAAAGAATAAATTGTAGGCCAGCAAAGAAAGACATGGCCCCATTGACTGCTTATTTCAGAGGCTTGCTTTGGTCTCCTGTCCCTCTGGAAGGTAGAAAAGCAATTCCTGTTTAGTTGCTAGATCCCTCTAGCAGACTGTTAAGGCATGTCCATTATTATAGCTAACAAGGGGGCAACACGTGGCTGTCCTGTCCAGGTGCCCTCTCAGGCCCTGTGCTTTTTCACTGTCCAGTTATTTTGATCAGGCAGAGTTTGGGAACTTGAGATTTTTTGCTGGGATCTCAGAAAAGCCAGGCAGAGCCACAGCTCCGGGCTGTCAGAAGTCTGAGATGGCCATTACCATCATTCATTATTCATGCAGCAAATTTTACTGTGTTTGAGCCGTAGGTCTGATTATTGGCCCAAGGTAAAAGAAAAACAAAAGGAAATGACTTCGTGCATGGCTCAAGGTTAAATTCTGTCATTAAGACAGCACTGTAAAAGTCTATTGACAGAAGTGAGGAATGAAACGCTCCCCTCATCCCAGGAACTTCCCCTCCAACATTGGCAATAATGCCACGGGAAGGTGTCATTAAGCAAAGATGGGGTTTGCTTCCCCATGTAAGTGAGGAAAGATTAGAATAGATTTAACTTTTAATAGCCTTTGAATAATAAATTTTGGGCACGGATACCACACTATCCAGCAGGAAGCAAACGTGATTGTTAAAAAGGGAAAAGTTCCGGGCAAATTGGTTTCCTCATACATAACTGGGTCAGTGCACATACAGGTACTCAGGCCTGAGAAATACAGGACAGAAACATAGCCATATTTTCCCAGCCCACAGATCAGGTATCCATTATAACTGCACTAGCTGAGGGCAGAGCAAGACTTGACTTTATGCCTTAGAAAGCACAAGGCTCCAGAATCCCTATGAATTTGCCACGTGGCCTGCAGGTCCCTTTAAATAAACCTTTCTATATATTGATGTTATACTTCAAAGATTGATAAAGTACTCTTATTTAAAAAGAATGATAATCCAAAGAAAATACACTGACTTATCTTTGAAAAACAAAATTGCATTTAGCTTTCTGCCTTCTCTTAATTCATCAGAGAAATACCTCTCACTGAAAAAAACCATCAGTTGCCTCAAAATCTCTTTGGTGTGCCTCCAGGGGAAGTGATACTACCCTACAGACAATGGACATGGCTAATTTCAGAGGTGCTAACAGACAACACTGCCTACATGACTGCTGTTCTTTACCAAGACTTTGCTTCAGGCTTGAAAAGTGCAACCTCCCAGGGCTGCTGAACCAGGTTGACTTTTCCATGGTACACAGGAACACAACGGTGTTCAGGCAGCCAGTTTTGGGATCAAAAATTCATATATACAGCCATGAAAAATTCCACATTTTTTTGAACTATTACTATGTTAAAATAAATTGAAGGACAAATTTGGAACCAGAACCTTTTGGAATTTATGAGGAAAAAAGACAAATACTGAAAGCACTTGGCTTATTCACACTCCCACAAAAGTCACTCAGAGTTTCACTGCAGGCTCCCCCAGGAGCAGAAATTATCTCTTAGGAAATATGTGGAAAAGAATGAACGGTGAACACTTATGCACAGTGAGACATCCATCAACCCAACATGTCCTTCAACTTAATAACCATTTAAACATTAATCAATACCTGAGCTTTATCTCCTATAAAAATGAGTTACTAGAATAGTAACAATGCAGATCATTATTTCATTTCACTTCTTTGGGGTTTTTTTAATTGTTGTTTTTATAACTTTGCAACAAAGGTATGCACAAAAATATGAAACAAGGGCAGCCAAAACAATTCCCAGTCTATTGTAAAACTGCAAATTCTCAATTAACCCCGAAACAATTTAAGAAGATTCAACACTTCTAAAGTAATGAGAATTTAAAATGGATTGTATTATCTTCCCTGATTGCTCTGCAAAGCACTGTTGGCTCTGCAAATAAAAAACTGAATTGTAGAACCTGTGATTTGGCACAGGATATTGTAAAAGTAGTACTTTGTCTTTTCCACATTATTTTTTACTTATTGTAAGAGTAATATTGCAGTACAGCTGATTGTTCTTTGTTCATTTTTGAGGAGGCTCTGCTAGCAAAAGGTTTAGAATAGACTCATTAAGGAAAGCACTATAAAACACAGAAGCAGAGAATACAAAGCTTCAATTCCTACTTTTGCCCTTAGTGGGATCTGCTGATTGCACAGCAGCATTGAAAATCAGACTATTTTTTTAGGTGTTTAAACATGAACTTACATGCCTGCGTGTACCTACTCAGTTTTAAAAATCAGAAGCACATTGATACATCTGTATGGATGTATATAGAACTATGTTCTCCGGTGTACCAATTACTGTTTATTTTGGGACTTACTCTACAGTAGTGAAATTTAGTGCTGCTTTGTGGAGTTTCTTTATTTCATGGGGTTTTTAAATTTTAAACCATGCCAACAGCTTACAGTTCCCAAGGGCTTATATAACAACAGGGCATGGGCAAGTGGGTATAAGATATTTTGATTATGACCTCCTTGCAATATATTATGAGCCAGATATTGCAAAGGAAGCAGAAAAAACAATTCCCTTAGACTGGAAATCATCTGTTGCAAGGTTTAGGTAAGCACCTTATATACAGACCTACAAGCACATGCAGAAATGCTATAGATGCAGAACAAGAGAACACCAATTGAAATATGCAGTTGGCCTATTTGGTGCACAACTAACATAAAGTAGCAAATATATGGAAATAATTCTAAATTCCTAAATGACATCTCTCCCTTCCTGTCACAGGAAAATAATTCAGAGAATACCTCCTGGGGTTGCCAGACGAGCACGGTGCCGGTGGCTGTCAGCTTGATTAGCACAGGAGATCGTTACACAGAACAGTGGTGATAATATGGACACAGAAATCTAATCAGAGCCACAACCTTGCACTAGCCTCAAAAAGAATTTCACAGCCAACAGTGCGATAGCCCAGGGTGTTACAGGAGGGCAGCCAGGCATCTAGGCACCGAGTCAGATGCTGCTCTTGGCAAGGAATTCCAGAGCTCGGGAGTTGCCAGGCTTTTCCCATGTGGAGTCAAGGGGTCTTGGGTCTTATGCTTTAACAGAAAGAGCAGGAAGGCAAAATGAAGCAGTGCCAAAGCCATGCTGAATGATGCATTTGTGCCCATTTGATGTGCAGCACTGACAGGAGTTCAGGGGAGCAATTTGGGCTTGTCAGGGTGACGGTTTCCAGCCTCATGCATCTGGCGACTGCTCAAGTCAAGTTGTACAGAGACTGCATGACCAGAAAGACACAACAGATAAGAAGTGTTACAGTGGTATTGGCCCCATGAAGTATCTGTCTGATTCTGCAATTAAGCTTTGCACAAGCGGGTGAGAGACTTAGGCAAGTTGATGCTGTGGTGGAGAAGCACAGTGAGCAAGGGTGGTCTGACACAATTGGGACTTGGAGAATTGGACTTTGAGTCCCAGCTCTGTCCCAATTGAATTAAGCAAACCCTTTAATTTATGTCCCCAACTCAGCTCAGAAATAGAGAGGATGTATTTCTGCCTTGAAAAGCTGTTAAAAGGATAAAATCTGTAAATCATTGCAAGAGGGCTGAGAACATATAGCAGTGAGGGACATCAAAAGCACTGAGGTAGACAATAGAAAAGAATAATAATTTCCCATAATATAATAATTAAAGCCAATATGAATTTCATCTCTATATTGAGTCCACCTGAAAAAACAAGAGTGACTAACTCTGGAAAAAGATTCACAGGTATTTGGGAGAGACCAGAGTAGCAAGTACAGACTAAATACAAGTGTCTATGTAAACAGTGGTGGTTCTAAGAGAAAGACCAAAACACTTCCCAAAATATAAGTGTAACATTAAAAATCTGGATTAAAACTACATTGTGCTTCAGATGCCTTATATATGGATGACATTAATGTAGAGCTACAGAGACCAACCTGCTTCCCATCATGCTCCATCTTTTCCACTGTACTATCATTACCTTTTGCCTGCACTAATTATGGCAGCATATGGTACCAGAAAAAGTAGAAAGGAAACCTTATTGCAGCACAGCAATTCTCCAGCTGAAATACACTCCAGACTCATTAATGATGACACACTGCAATTTTTCTGCTATTGGCTATATGATAACAGAGGTATTCCTGCTCCCATACTGTTCTAGGTTATAAGCTTTGGCAGAGCATCTCCCATTTCGTACATTCACAGTCTTATACAGCTGGGTCTCTAATTGCTGACTCATGCAGAATGAAAACAGTATCTTGTATTACTATATTCTTTAACCTATTACATCTGATGCTCTCTAACTATATTAACATTTGATTTCGTAAAGATATTTTTTATGCAACTTCCAGGCTCGCTTTTTGATTTTAAAATGTTTGTCAGTAAAGCCACTGAAAGAATGTCTGTGGAGCAGTTGTGGGTTTTCACTTTTTTCAGATACTGATAAAAAATTTTAATAAAGTGCATTAATTTCAAGGTGCAAGTGAATATATAAGCCTGCTTTCCATTATACCCAGATATACAGCTACTGCCTAAAATCTGCTGCTGCAGCCCTTATACACTATGTTGTACAGGTCAGTATCACATGATCTATGGCCCTTGTGTTTAGTGTGACAAAGCATGTCCTAACAACAGAAAGGAGGCATTCTTAGGGATAACTGAATTCACCTTATTAGCAAAAAATTCTATCAATGAAATAGAGACTCATATTTGCCTTATCACATTAGCTCAAAGTATACTATGAGTAAGCAGTTCTGTTGAAAATCAGTGATTCTCAAGGGCTTTTCACACTTACCTTTCAGTACTAATTCCTCACACGCTTTCCCGTTTGGATACCCAAATACATTTTCTTTTCTTTGTGCCTCTTGAAGAGCTCTACAATTTCTACTGATCCGTGTGACAGGATGTCTTCACACCCTCCTGTGTAAGGTAGACTCAGTGGCTGGTAGCTTGCTGTTCAATTTGGAAATGCCTGGACCAGAGCATTGCACTGTTTCACATCTCTTTCCATACTCAGCAAAGGTCTGCAGTCCCACTAAGTGCTGATGCCAACCAGTGGACACTGGTCTGCCCTGATTTGTGCCACCTTTTTCAACTCCTTTGAAATTAGTGTATGCAGGCAGCGTGGCAGATTTGCCAGACCTATGAAATTGCTATTTTGAGCACAAGCTCATGACAATTTCATCATAACTCTGCTGTTGCTTAGGGTGTTCTGTTATGCAGGCATAATGGAGTAATAATTAAAACTAAGCTTTTTTTCATAATTCATTAACAATTCAAATAACACTGTCTGAACTAACAAAAACACATCTGCAGGTAAAGAGCTGTGTGTTAGGAGCGGGGCAAAAACTGATCAGTACTGGTTTTCACACACACACAAACTACACTGCTGTTGGCAAGTGGATACTCAACACTACCCTGGCACTTGCTAAATCCCCTGTTCCACTTTGCTTTCAACACACTGCTCTGTACCTGAGCACGTGGGCCTTGTGTTTCCTGAGGGAATGCATCAGGCAACTTACTCTATTTATAGACATACTGACTGCTCAATATGCTGTTTGCAATAGGTCTATGGTTTGTACACAGGAGACTTGGCTACTAGGCAATTCAGGTATACCTGTGACATTTGAGGATCTAGAATAACAGTTTGGCAGTTTTGAGGAACTGGAAACAATAAATATTCATAACAGAGCTAATAAGGTCCCTGTTGAAGAATGGCAATAGGTTTGCCATCCAATGTATAGGACACTCATAAGATGATATAAGAACCCGTGCAGCCCTACCAAGTCAGCCAGCTGAATTGGTTCTTTACTTGTAGCATTTTTCTTTTCACCCCTGAAATATGAATCAACAGGAAAAAAATCCTGCATGAAGCTCAGTGTTATCAATAACAACCTGTTACTAGTACTGGCTAATTCAAAGCTAGCCCAGATATCCACCCACCGTGCTGCCAACACAACCTGAAAAAGCATTTCCATTGCAGGTAAGGAATAAAAAGCAACCGGAGAATTTCGTATCACAGGGAAAACAGAAGCACAAGTGCTTCATCCTAGAATGCTATTGAGACAAAATGTAGGCATCCATTAATCTCAAAAGCTACAGGCCAGGTTATTCAGTTTATAAGAGAGATGATAAAGGCAACAGCTCTGATAGCCCATTAAAGGGCTATTTCCTGGTCAATTGTATAAATGTACATGTTGATTACTGATCCTCAAGGCTTTCAGAAACTTCTGTGTGTCTGACTTTGTGATTCCACAAAATGATCACTGGCAGTTTTTAAGACCTATTTTGAATCTGAAACCTAACTGCATCTGGCCAAAACCTTGATGTACACAGACCCCTTGTAACATGCTCTATAAACACAGAGTTAAGAAGTCCCAAGCAATCTTCAACTTGCTATTAAAAAGTCAGAAAGGAAAACAAATCTACTTTGTCATCTATTTGTACTTTCCATTTTCCATATTTGACTTACACACTGCAGATGGCAAAGCAAGCAGAGTTAGCCATCCTTCCCCATTAAAATACGGTCATACAAAATGCATGGTTTTGAATTTGGATTGAAATGCTGTTACTAAAAGTGTGGCTATATGCTAAATGTGCAGTAGGCTGTAAAATATCTCCCGCAGTCCTCTCCTGCAGGGATTTGGACATGCTCTAATTACTTTGGCTAGATTCTTTAAAATATCTTTTTTTTTAAAATACAAAAAGCAAATTTAACTGAAATATGCTATTATTAATCAGAATAAACATATCATTAGCAAAATCTAAAAGCTGAAATAAATCACATTTTCTGGTGATACTGTTGAGAAAGGTATTAGGTCAGACGTATTTTTAAACTCACTGAAGATAGAGGATTTATGCAATAGTAATTTTTCAGCTCCATGGAACAGATTTATGGGCTTGTAGACTGTATTTTCACATGCTGGAAATGTCAACGTGGAGTACAATTTTAAAAAATAAATTAAAATGCTCATCAATGTTGTGCCACAAGTAACTCTGTGCATTTTTGGTTCCTGAAAATTCATGTTTCTCTGTGATAAACTGGACATATTCCAGGGTGAATTCGTTAGCTACACACGAGCGCATGGCTTAGCTCTGCAGGTCAGGCATGACAAGCTTTGGAGTAACTCACTGCAGCAGGTTTTTTTTTCCTGGGTGATCCTGAAGTCCCTCTCAAGTTTCTAGTAGTTTATGTACAAACATAAGAGTGCACACACTTTATTCTAATGCTGTCTGAACAGGCATCATACTTCTCTGGCTTTAGTGCCACACTGGCACGTGTGATAATGTAAAGATCCCCTCCCCAGTGGGTGCATATCTGTTAGGAGGGGTATATATGTTAGGGGACTGGGTATATACACTACCAAACTCAGTGGTGCTGCACAAGACTGATATATGTTGCTTTTTAAGGCTTAAGGTTTATAAACATTCATGTTTTGGTCAGCCAAATGGTAATAGAAGTTTTCCATTGACTCAGTCTCAAGGAAAACTGCTTGCAGCTTGTTCTAAAGAAAGGTGTATTTTACAGAGAACTCGAGCAGGAATGCTGTAGTACAACAGACTGACAAAGCTCAGCAATTCTTACTAAAATTCCTCTACAAGCTTCCATTTGAGCCTTCCTCTTTCGGTCACTCTTGTAGTTCATGAGTAAAATATAGATATTTAAGGCAAGAAAAGGAGTCTGCTCAATCCTTTGGAGGACAAAGGATCCCTGGCTGGTATCTGCATTATGGCAAAAGTCAGGAAAGTCTGCTCAAAATCTAAACCAGATTTTTTCAGAAATATTTCAGCTATTAAGTGTTTTATTTCTATCATTGAAAGTGTACCTTTTTGGATACAATGTATTAAAAAAGGTAAATAATAAAATGGAAACTCTAGACACTACTTGGTCTATTCCAATGTGCCATTTCACTTAGAAACACTGTAACATTCTATTTCCAGTTTACAAAAGCAAAATTCCAATTTAAAACTATGATTAAAAAAAATCAGTTAGAAACAACAAAAATTAAATTCCCCTCTCCCCAAAGTATGTTTTCTGTAAGTAACAAATCTTGACAGGAATTATTTTCCTTTGAAAACAAAACAAACAAAAAGAACAAGAAACTTACTTCATTTTTTTTTGCAGTTAACTGGGCTGCAATATAATCATTGTTGGGAGGAGATTACATTGCTGAGATAACTCTATTTGTGGAATTTTCTCTTGGCTACCCTCATAGCCAAGTACAGAGCCAGCAAACAGAACTAAACAGCACACCTCTCACAGCAATGGGTTTGTCTCATTCCAGTGAAAACAAAGTAGTGCCAATACAGGCAAATTGGAGCATATGGGAGAGCATAAAAGGTCAAACGAGAAAGCTTCAGCAGCTCATTGTTACTGCTACTGACAGATCAATACATACCCGATATTGTCTCCTTCTACTCACGAATCAGAGGGAGTCACTGTTATAAAAAGAAGTGTTGGTGCTATTCTGCATGAGAGTCAGAAGGCAATGAGCTCTTTTGCTCACACTAGTGACCAAGCATTTTTCAGGCTGGAGCTCTAATCTTGTAGATTTGAGCACAGCAAGTGGTTCCTGTGCCCTGAGGGAACAGTTTGCAGGGCTGCAGCCACATTCAGACAGTATTTGCTTCTGTTTCCATCTGCAGGGCACTTTTTAAATTATGCACCCCACCTCGCTATCCGACCAAAAAGATTCATCGTTTCAGCTTTATTTTGCTTGTCACATCAATGATTTAGCAGGTTGGCTTTCATCGCAATTCTCTATCTACAGAGATATGATCAAAACAGAATGAAAAATTAGATGAAATTCAGTTTCTAGTCCCCTGCCACTGAGAAATACCAGATGAGAAAACAGTTGACTAATGACTTACTTGTGCAGAGAAACAATAGGAGTAAAAACCTTGATAAACCACAAGAAAGTAAAAGGAGGGTCATTGCAAGTAGAATAATAATAAAAAAAAACAATGCAAAACCTAAAACAATTAATCAAACAATACTAAAATTGTAATAATGAGGCAGTTAAATAAAAAGTTATGAAAAGAAAAGTATTTTTTATTATTATTGTACAGTCTTCCAAACACTTCTCTGGACCAACACCTAATTTTCAGATTTTTTTCCTCCAGGGCAAAAACTCCCTGGATGTTTTTTTGTTACACCTCAACTTCTACAAACTCATTTATGTATTTTTTAATGAAAAGTGGTTAGGGCTATGGGTAAATGAACCCAGATGATATAACTATCTGAATTATTCCTAAAGCTAGGGAATAATACACCATATCTGGGACTAACACACTGGTATAATGAGGTTGTTACTCTTAGAATAATTTTTGACACATGCAAATCAGTAAAAGTTTTTTCATTGTAGCAATTGTGCCCCAAAAGCTAATAAATGTGAGGTGAGCTGGAGGTGCTTTTATAAACTACCTGGAGAAGGCATTGGCAGTAAAACTCTATCAAAGTTTGTGCACATGTGCACATAGTTCTTTGCAACTGTGCTTCCAGCCAAAGCAGCTTCTCCCACTGCAAATCCGCTCGCTGCTTTCTCTTTCAAGCGGGGGGCCCGGTAGCTCTTGAAAAGATAGGAAATTTTTTATAAGAGCCCAGCAGATTTGCTACTAAAATGTCACTATTGAACACAGCCATGAAATAGCACATTTTCAGATTCAGTGTGAGGGTTTTTTTTTCTAAAGGATGGGCAGAAAAGAGGTGAGAAGAGGCTCACTACTGTGAACCATTAGCCTATCCGGATCGATACAACTCCTGTTGGACTGGATCCTACTGTCAGGAACTGGCTGATCCCAGCAAGAGGTTATTTCTGCCAGCTGCCATACAACCTCAGTTTTGCCCTGGCTAATACTGAAGTCACAAAGAAAAGCCCCTTGCCTGGAAGCACTCCCCCAGAGAGGCAGGAGGGGAGCCGTGAGTCTGGGCTCCAGCGCAGGTTTGCAACTGGAGCCTGCGCGACACAAACGCGTTCACAAGATCCAG
Source organism: Aegotheles bennettii (assembly GCA_013398125.1). NCBI lineage: Eukaryota > Metazoa > Chordata > Aves > Caprimulgiformes > Aegothelidae > Aegotheles > Aegotheles bennettii. Next base: position 708,842 of record VZRW01011158.1, on the reverse strand, counting down.
CCCTGGCTCCCATTAACATCTATTAACTTTGGGACTCATCTCGTAAGGAAGGAAGGGATTAATAGTTCTGCAAATTAATTTCCAAAAGGAAGGCGTAACGAATTGGAGAATATGCTGAATAATCATTTTAGCACAGTGGATGTCCTGTGCCAATCCAAGCCCCTGCGGCATTGATACCCTTCAAAGCAGAGGTTACTGCCGCAGGCATCCCCTGAGCACCACTTCATCTGTCACTGTTGTTCTTTTATCAAAGGTTGCAACTTTTACCAGGGAAAAATGTGCCCAGTATTTATGAACTGTAGNAAGAAAATGAACGAGTCAGGAAGTAGAATTAGCCAAAACAGTGCAATTTCATATGAAGGAATCTTATGAACTGCTAACAGAGTTGAAACAGAGTGTAAACACTGCTGAATGGACAGTAGCTTAAAAGTTAATGAGACCTTGAAAGTGCAGTAGCTCGGTGAAATCTATTCTACCACGGAAATCTGGATCATAGCCATAAAGAGCAGAAACATTAACAAGATAGACATCTTGTTAGAAAATAAGCTCCACATTCACAAACCTCAACCTTGACATCACGGGACAACATTAGTTAAAGTTGTAACAGAGATGCTACCAAGGAAATGCCTGCTCAGTCTGTCAAGTCAAGGTCAGGAAAGATAAAATGAAAGATTCCAAACAATGAAGAACAAGAGTCTGTCGTGGATAAAGTGGGACATACTCAACCCTTAAAGAGGAATGTCAAGTACCTGCTATGAGAGAACATAACTACAGTAAAGGACAGACCTAGTGATTCACAGAAAAGATATCACATCAATCATGTGGCAATTTTCTTATTCCTAAGTAACTCCACGAAAGAAAAATTTCATTATAAAGGCCAAATACTTTGAAAAATGTTACTTGAGACCTGGGACTTAATTCCATGAGATCCTTCTTGAAGGCAAAAAAAAAATAATCAGGGGTCCCCAGGCTATATCAGGTATTTCAGCCCCCAAAATTACATAAAATTATATTTACTGTGGTAAACTAATTTTTTCTTAGCTTAAAAAGAAAAAAAAAAAGAAAAGAAAAAAAGGGGAAAAAAAAAAGAAAAAAGAGAATAGCATAAGGACAAAATTTAACACACAATAAATTGACCGTGCAATAAGTAGCAATTCAGAAAAAATCTGTGAAGAAGCTGATACTGCCAGAAAAGCAATGGAAGTAGTTTCCTGTGCTGACAGAGCTGGGGCATTCCTGAGCTGGCTGAACTCGCACAGGACTTATTTCTAAGATTCAGCTATTTCTATGGTGAGTGCTGTAACATCAGGAATGATAGGAGAGCAATAATGTTGTGCTGACTTAGAAAAGCCTCTGAGTTTCTTGGCAGGTTGCACTTAGGGGCCTGGCAGGAAAAACAGCCCCATTCCTACTCATTCCCTCTGCCCATCAAGCACCCACCACTGTCCCCCCAACTCTTCAAAGTGCATCTATGTGACAGCTCGTATAAAATATGCAGGAACTCATTTGGGTGAGATATTAGTTGCTAATCCTATGATTATAAAAGTGTGTTTTCACACATTTGACAGGCGTAATGGTAAGTGGCAAAGATCCATGTTGGAATTCAGATTCCACCAAAGGAAAACACCGATCCTGGGAGTTGAGCTGAATCTGATCCAGGCAAAAAACCTGGCTTGAATCTTGGTTTTTCTCCCACTAAAGTACTGCCTGAGCCATTATCTGCAGTCTTTGCTGAACGTGGAGCTGATCCCCAGAAGTATATTTCATGTTACCAGTTCACAATAACAACTGAATTAATAACTGACATCTCTTAGAGAGGCTTTGTTCAACAGGGAGAGCTGTGTGAACCCGCAGCAGTCTGCAGCATCACCCCTCAGCCTCTCCTGCCATCCTCCAGAGCCACATGCTGGTACTGCTGCCACAGCCTGCAGGCTCCCAGCAACCCCTGATCCCCACACGGCCCCATTGCACAGACCCCAGCCTACACTTGCATTTACACATTTCCCAGTATGTTTGCAGCTCTGTACCCCTGGGATGGGTGCCTGTGGGTAGAGCTTTATCAGCAAGGCCAGATGGTTTCACTAACCTGTCTCCTGTACCCACACCACAACATCAATGCCAGCTCTGGACCAACAAAATGACACTGTTCCTCTGCCTTTCTCACCACCAGGTCCCTGAAGCAAGGAGTTGACAGAAGCAACAGCAGAGTGCTGGATATTCAAGTTCCTGCTGGTACGTGGCACTGGGAGGAGGAGCTGGGCAATGAAAGGCTTATCCTGGCTCTAGCCCTTCATGTGCCCTTCCTAAATGCTACCTCTAAGGAAGAGATATGTGGAGTTTCAAAAGCAGTCAAAATATTTTGGAATGAAATAGAATCACATCAGAACGATTTTGGTCACAGTTGGGTGCCAACTGATGAGTTAGTTAACTCCTTGTTTCCCATTGAATCTACTAAATATCTATTATGAAGGTTGAATTCTCCAAAGGTCAGTGCAAGAGTGGGGAATAAGGTGGGGTTTTTTTTTAAAGAGTTAGGCTTTGCTTCCTTATTTATTTATTTTAGTAGTCTACATTTTCCTATATTTCCTCTAAATTCCTAGTCTTTCTTCATGAAAATTATTTTATATACACACAAGGACATGCAAATAAATTTGTCCAAGAAGGATTTCTCAAGGAAATTCCATGAGCTATTCACACAGATATGAGAATTACCATGTAGGCATGACTTCTGGAAAATTATAGGAGCACCCCTGTAAAAATTTGCACTACATTGGTGTCCTAATAAAAAACACATCCTTACCATTGCTCAGCATCAGATTATGTTTTCAGGTGCATATTAGAGTACATTAACATGATAATGTTAATTTAATGTCAATGTCTACATGAAAAATATATGCAAAGCTGTCCAGTGTTTGATTAATGGTCTGACTTTATCTGGAATAACTGGAAATTCTCAAAGGGTTTTATGAAGCCGTGAAAAGCCAACAAATTAATAACTTCATTTCTATGGAAACAGAACTCAACTAATTCCATAAAATATGTCACTTTGGTTTTATTATTATTGCAGTAATTAAGATGTTTTTCCTTTTAGTTCTTTAGTTTAGCTTTGTTTAAAAATAAATGTATTTATATTAGGAAAATAGACTGTCTTGATGCATTTGTACAGTTACGTAGCCCAGAGGAATTAATACCCACTGAGTTAAAACACATTCCAACCTTGTGGCATTCAATAACAAAGAAGGAAAGGGTAGGTGAGAAATTCAGTAGCATGTGTGATAATGTGAGCATATAATATTCACAAAAAATTCACACCACTGCCCAATCCGATAATGTGAAGAAAAAGGCACATTTATTCCTGCCTAATAATAACAACACAAAATAAGTTTTCATTTTTTTCCAGCTGATTTTGAATACACTATGCACTTAATGGGTGCAGTTCTTATAGAAGAAAATTAATTCTCTTTCATTCTTTCTGTAATAATAGGCAATTTCCTATCTGAGGTTTATTTGACTGAGCACACTGAACTATACAAAAAACACACAATCCCTTTCTGTCCTAAATGTTGGAGAAAAGTGTGATATCATGTCACATCTTTTCCTTTATTTTAGGCCAGCTACTTTTGTTTGCCTAACTCCCTATCTTTAATGGCCATGACAAATGATAAGAGAAGTGTGATTTACCTTTCCTAATCTCCGTGAATCAGATGCTCAGGCACTGAAACTGTCCAAATGCACTTAAAAATCCATGGACTTCCCTCTTACCTGTCTGGCCCTTATCACTTTTCAAGATTGTGTATAACCATGTCTTAGTTGTTTTATTTATAATGTCATCAAGTCTACGTTGTTACATTTGTCACAGGTTGCTGTGTTGAATTTCTTTCCTGCCCCTGCTTTCTGCCTATGCCTTCCAGGGATGCTAGAAAAATGAAATACTACTTTTCACTTGTTGAACAAAAACATTAAAAATCAGATTCCACGCTCAGTTATATTCACTCAGGGGGTATTCATTGTAACATCCCTTGTCTAGCTGATGTTACTGCAAAACAAATTTGGTCCTGTACATGTAAATATTACTGGAGAATACTGACAGAAATTAAATTCTGCTAGATATTCTGAAAAGCACGTCATGAGGTATATCAAGAGTGAGAGAATGGCCCTTATATATATATTTCAATATATATAATACACAACCTACGAAAAAACACAGCTTTTTCAAAGAAATACAAAATTAAAGGATATTCTTTACAGGGAAAATTATCATTTATTTGCTAAAAGATAAGTGCACACTGAATGCTTCTCAGTAATATTCCTTTGGTGGTTAGAAAGCCTTTCTTGTTAGGGTAAGGATCCTGCGTGCATCTGAATACTTGCTCTGATATACTGCCTACAACAAATCTACTCTATACAGCGCAGTTTTTATATCATGTTCATCATCATAATAGTCAGGCTCCTTTCAGATGTACATTAAGCAACATGACAAATGTGTGTCATTTAAGAAATCTGCTGGCTGGTGATGCAAAATGTGGAGAAGCTAAGAGGAAAAAGCTCCACATAAGCAGTCACTCATGACACTAAAAGGGCTTTCATAAGATGTTATGGGATTAAGTTCTGAAAAGGGAGGAAATGGAAGAATTACAGATGTTTGTTTAACATTAATTTTCCAGTTGCTGATAAACTTCGTAGCTAAAGCCTTGCTTGACTGCAGTGTGGTACCAATGAGGCAAATATTTTACCACGTCTTCCACTATTTGGTCATATACAGTTTTATTTTCTGCTTGTTATCTATTACATTCGGTGCACACAATACATAGTGCTCTGTAAATTGAAGGTATTTAATCCTTTCCTAAGCTTCTTATTAACTATTATGTCTTAATTACTCTATGTTATTTAACCCTGGATTGGGTGCCCAAATTAAACTTCTCATGCACTTTTCCCTTGTCATCAGGGATCCAAATGCTTTGCCAGTTGCCTTCGGTGCATGTCCACAGTATCACTGGGGGATGAATTTTAAGGTTTCAATTTGACAGACAAAAAATGGAGGCCTCAAGACCTTTAAAACTAAAAGTATCTACTATTTTTTCCTGAAATGACAGAAGCTGAAATGAAAAAACCCACCTAACTGCACAAAGGGGGACTTGTTCAAGGGTTGCAGTTATACAATGAGGAAAGATATTATGGGGTTTTTTTCTTTTTTTTTTCTTGTACTTAAAAACCTGAACTCTGTAACAGTTTCCATGGGTCGAACTGACTCAACACAACTGACACAGAGATAAGCAAAACTGAGAATGTTGTCTTCTTTCTCTGCTAAAACATGTTTTATCCACTAGTTAATAACTTACAAGCTTCCAGAGCCAGAAGCAACTTCTGAGTGCTCCTTTTGAAGCTGCAAACCTTGTGCCCTGCTAATACAAAAATTTCTTGGTTTAGCCCTGAAGCATTATCAGATAAACTCTGTGGTTGCTGCATTTGTTTTTTATGTATGAAATGCTACCAATGACCCCGGAGTGAATCTCCAGAGAAGTTTGGCCTTAGGCAGGTAGGATTCTATTGGAAGTTTCCAATTTGAAAGGAAAAAGGAAACATTATTCTCACAGACCCATTAAAACAGGTATATGTGCAAAAAATCTCCTGAGTTTGGACTATTCAGTGCAATCTGGGTGAGACAGGTTACTATCTCCAAGACAATGCTGGGCTAAGTACTACCCAATGGAGCTGCCCCAAGGGATCACGTGGATAATAATTATCTAGCTGTATGTAGAGTAGGAATGCATCTGTAGACATATTTACCTAGAACATAATGGTCATAAAATTAGGAAGAAGTCATTCCCTGGCAATTCACATTTGAACCAAGAAAGAATCTGCAGGCTTACTGCTGCTTAACAAAGTGCATAATTTCACTCTTACTCGGGAACTATTTCACAGAAATTGGCACACTTACTAAGTTAATAGAAAAATTCCAATTGAACTCTACGAGACTTTTCTTCTTATTACAGTAACATTGCAGAGCTCCATTTAGTAAAAATGAGTGCTTAAACCTTCTGACAATTTCTTCACTGAACTTAAATTCCACTCCAAGAATAACCATCTGTGAGTCTGAAAGAAGATGGGGTTCTTTATGCCTTGAAATGCACAGACCAGGGATGTCTTGTTGTTGAGCAGTGGCTGTAAACACACAACAGAAGTTCTGTGTATTTGGGAAAGCTGCTGCACTGAGATAAAATCCTACAACCAGATCAAGTAGAAATTTTGCCACTGAACTGAGTGTGTCCTTATTCTAGAGATGGCAAATTAATGAAGTATAGCCATAACATTAGCACCTCATATCTTCACAGCAGGGCAAAAAGCTATGGAAGAATGACAGTGTTTCTCTCTTCCAATTAGGACACCAATGCCAGACAACACCTGCTCTGGTGATCTAAGATCTATACCCGATTGAAGTGCTGAACTCCACAAGTACAAGAATGGCTTAATTACATACTTCCACTTCACGGCACGAGTCTGGCCTAGATACATTACCAGTCTTCCTGGAAAACTTTTACTTGAGTGCTTGGTTTTCCAGCTTTTGCCTTTGTATAAAATAGAACCGGTCACTGGAGCTACAAGCTTACATATTACCAGTCCAAATAAATTTCTGTGAAAGCACCACTTAAAGTTGTAACTACATACAGATGCACACACACTGTCTAACTTGGCTGAGTGGGACTCAAGAATTCAATGCTTTAAAATATTAACAGAAATTCATACCACCCCCTTCCCTGTCAACTTGCCTCCTCACACAGCATCCAACTTGGTAGCCAACTTATTATAATCAAGATACTCTTTACTTCTTCCAGAGACAAAATTCTGCCTTTTCTGAAACTAGAAGAGAACAGTAATGACAAAGTGAGTTATTGTCAAGATCTGACTTCCACTGCAAGCATAACTTGTGACTGATATATCCTATTGTTATATTTCTCAAGAAGATCTGCAATATTATTTAGTCACTGACATGAAAAATGTGCCCTATAATTTCACAGTTCACAGCCATTCATTCTGGGTGCTGACATGGTTGAAATCATAAAGTGGCTGAATTTTGGTACACAGGATAAAGACAGAGGGCCTAATTAAACCCCCCTCCAATGTTACATTAACCCTTGTTAATGAAGAATTTGGGATTCTTAAAGTAATATCAAGGGAAGTTAAAATGGGTTTCTATCGCTTATTTGATTACATAGAAACACAGATTCTCAATTCTATTATCTATAGCTTTAATATCAACATATTAAGTATGATTTATGCCAACACAGTAGAGCAGATGGAGAATTTTAGGAATATGATCTTCTGACAAGTATTGTCAGAAGTGATAGAGTCTGGTTCAGGTAACTGGGTTCCCTGCAAAACTATGAATCACTGGACCGAGAATTCCTGGGATCCCTGCTCTAGGTAGTCTTTAATAATTTAATTCAGACACTTCTGATATTTCAGGGTCTAATCAAAGAGAGAGAGATTAATCTTTTTTTTCTCAGAAAAGGGACACTGTCCTTCAGGAGAACTGCCTCATTCAGTCTGGGTTAAAATTTGCTCTTTGCTCTGCCTCCTTTTCCACTAGGAGACGGTAAAGAAAAAATAGATGTTATAGCAACCTGTTTATGTACATTGGAACTAGATGAGCTTTAAAGTCCCTTTCAACCCAAACTATTCTATGATACATCTGCACAGTGCTGGACAGCTACAAATCATTGTCTGAACAGGAAAAATGAGGCTTATATCGATCTATCTATCTATCACAGTTATTACCTACACAAATAGTATTAACACATTTAAGAAACAGTTTCAATAAAAAGACTCTTGTGTAGAATAACTAACGGTTGACTAGTGAGTACCTGCAATTCTAGGTGGTAATTGTGTAGCATGAGGGAACTGGCAAAGTTCTTTCTCTCAGAAGTGATTAAATCTCTCATTTTATGGCATTGCTTGCTGGATACCCCAATACACACAGCTCTCTAGACTCAGTGTTTCCATTTTTCAAAATTTTGCTGGAAAGACAGAAGAAAAAGAACTTTTTGCTTTGAGCAGATTCCCTTTCTAACTGGCTTTCCCTCTGTCTTAAAAAAGAGAAAGGAAAGGAAAAACAATGTGCACTGTCTAATACAAAGCAACTTCAGATCTAGAGATGTGCTACAAATTCCCAATGGCTGGGTTCAGGCAGGCCATAAATAAAACTGCAGAGCCAACTTGAGATGCTCTTGGGTGTAACTTACAGTGAAAAACTCTGTCACTGCTTGCTGAGAGCATGGCTCAGCCATTCATTTATAACAATAGAACTCTTCTGTCTGCACAAGGAAAACAAATCTCCTGTTGTTAGGAATCAAAGACAAGTCCTTCAGACTCTAGGAGATGTATTTAACAATGACTAAGTGTGTTACTTCCTAAGCATTTACTCTTTAAGACCTTCTATCCCTCTCTCATTATATGGTACTTCTGTATGTGATTGTAATGTACCCCAAAAAGCAAACCTATTGATCTCCTCCTGCAACAAAAGTGCCTTAAAAAGGCTTGACGTGCAACCAAGTACGCAAGATTGATCCCCTAAGTGTTTGTGAGGAATGCGACTTGAAGCCTCATCCTTGTTCAGAAGGGGTTCAGGATCTCTGAAAAAAATCCTGGCAAGAGACGGGAAAAAGGCTTTTTGGATTGTATTTGCAGTTTATGGCTTATATATTCACTACACGTTAGGGTGGTGACTGGCAGCAATGAGAAGCAACAGAAGTAAATTTGCTTTTTCCAGTGTATTCTCCTTAGTTTTCTCAAGTATTTGAGATCTGGAAGAAACTCCGTGAACTACAAGTCCCACTTCAGTGTAGTTTCAGCACTATTTTACAGAATTTCAGGCAGTCCTTTTTTTGACAAAGAGTATGCAGATCATGTTTGCCACCAATAAGAGTTTGGAACATTTCCACTGACTTCCACCAGCTCCATAGCCACCAACCCCAAAGTTATGACGATGCAACCTAAAGCAATATGTGGCTCAGTAGTAAATGTTCTCATTCCCAAAGTCAATGGCCAGTCCATTGTCCAGTGGCTCTTGGTGAAATGACAAATAAACAATCATGATCACTTTGTCTGTCTGTGAGGTTCAGCCTTATAATCCCCATGGTCAGATGTTCAAGGATGAAGCCTCATTAATATATCCACTTAGTTTGCAGCATAGAAAAATCCATTTTACCCTTTAGATAGACCAGTAGCTGTTATTTGGAAATGATGACAATAATAAATATGATTCTGCTCCTATTTACAGACTAGCAGAGCTATCAAATATACAGCCAGTACAATGGCAATGCTATAGCAGTCAAACGTCCAGGCAGCTGGATCCATCACAGGCTATTCTCATATGAAATGGTGAATCTCAAACAAATGGAGATTTACTGGTTTCATATCTGTGTAATTCCACTAAATGGTGGATATGGTGATAAAGGAGACACAAATCAGATAAAAGGATGTCAACTTCCAAGCAAAAAAATTGTTTTCAAAATTCTACAGTCGAGACTTCACCACTAAGACAATGTACCTATTCTTCCAGAAGCCACTCATACTATGTGGGATCAGCTGGATTCAGGTGCAGATTAAAAAATTACACACACACAAATATATATCTTATTTACATACATTTCTTCAGATGTTTTGGCAGTCTTTCATATTCCCGTGAAACTCATTGCAGCTTGGGTTCCATTTCTAAGTTCTCCAGCTTCAAATACTGCATTTTATTTCTACTTAATGAATTAGATATGCTTTGGAGCTGTAATAAACTCTTGTGAAGATGTTCCTGAAACACTGAGTCACATTTCTTACTAAGAATAAGTACTGCAATAATATATTTACATAAATAATTTAAAATTCAAGAGCACAGTAGGTAATAAAAATATATTGCCATGATAAACCTTGAAATGCGAGAACAATGTTGCTTTAATTAAAAATTACAAATATGCTGCAGTAAACAACTTATTTACATGTAGTTAAAAGTCTAACTATTGGATATCCTGGACTTGTTGAATCCAAAAAAAGGGAAAAATACTGAAACCAATCTCTTCACACAGACAAATATTGCGGACCATAACTGTGTTTAATTAAGATCTACTGTTAATAATAGATTTCTGAGAGTGAGGCTCTTCTTTTAATTTCCCAAGGTAGAAAATGTTATTAAATTTGGCCTTTAACTTCTCATTGACATGTACACTTGAAACTTCTGATTAAAATTTCAGAGGTTGAGAAGCAGCACCCAAAATTAAACTCTTAAATCTGGCACAAAAATAACAATGATCCCTGATTAAGAAATCAAATTTCAGAAACTTCATTACTGTTCTATTAATAAATTTTTTGTGTTATAATTAAAATGGGGCCTGCTGGATTTCTTTCATTTTTTAATTCTCAAAAAAGTTAGAAACTGTAGAGGGGATGAAATACTTAAAAAGAAATAGGTTAATGAATTTAGGAAATGTGATCCAACTTGAACAAGTTCCTTTTCTTTCTGGGAGTGATTACAGCGGGACAAAAATTGCTTTCCACCCAAGGTGTGCAACTGAGGGAAAAGCACTAGTTCTGTTCCTTCCTTTCTACAACATCCATAGTCCAAAGCTCACTACACTCATATTGCAGATCTTTCACAGAAAATCACAGCTCTGTGTATAGTTGTGAAAGTCAGTGTTTACCTCGTTTTAAACAGGTGTAATTTAGAGTAAGATTAAACTTGATGCCCGCATTATTTAGCTGGTCAATAAAAGCATGCAGTTCTTGTTTCCAGGATGATGTTTCCACCACTACTTTGAGTTTCTTTGAAATGTTAACATCAGTAGATCAGGGGAGAGCTGACACCAGGAAAGTTCACTGCTAATCATGTGCAGACAAATAGCTAGAGCTCAAGGTATGTGCTCCTGAGCCTTATAAATACTCGGAGTCATATTTTTTCAGTGTTTTTGTCAGCTTGTTTGAGCTTTTAAATGAAATTCTTTCTCAGTCTGCAAAAACACTTCAAGCTGCAGAATAAAAAAGAAAATTGCTTCAAAAGTACAGCTGTCTTTAGGAATTTTTACAAAGTAAGCCATGTTTTTCAAAGAGATAAGTAATTTGAATCTGATTCAGATATGCAATGTTCAAAGAATAAATTCAATCTAGATGTGGACAATGGCACAAATGGTTTCTATGCACTATTCATGGTTCTTGAAATGCATTTATGATGCAATATCTAGTAGAGTAACTAAATTTCCTGATTACAAATAATTATCAGGCCCTCCCTGCAAGTTTTATATAGAAAACTGATTAAAAATATCCCTGCAGTTGGACGTATCTCAGTTGTTGAATGTTGAAAATATAAAAAAGTAACATTACTAATTCTCTGTTGCTTTCTTGGTTGTGTCTGCACATTTTGAACTGATACCTACTTTGTGGGGTGATGTACATTGTTCACACAGGACACACAATACAAATCTGGTATTCATTGTGTCTTGCAGACACAAAACATTGCTTCCTCATGGTCATTGTTAGTGTAATATCTGATGTCCAAGTCTCTATTGTGCCTGCTTGGCCTTTATTTTACCAGTATAATCATAGAAAGGACTCTGATGATATAATTTACAGCAGCATAGTCTAAAAACCATGTAGTTTGTTATGCTTTCTCTTATACAAGTCCTGGACTGAGACCCAAACTTGAAACACACACCTGCCTGTAGAAACTCATGAGAAATTGTTGCTGCCAGGCACAAAGTAGTGAGTAGCTTTGGCCTTTACACATGCAGTTTTACACTATCCTTAATTGCAGATGCTGTTCTCGTTACTACAGTCTTTTTCACTGCTAGTAGCTCTGTGTTTCAACAATACCTGTCAGTGTTAAAAGCATCTTTAAAAATGCTACTTTATGCTTCCCTGTTATTTTAACAAAACGACATGCAGGCAGTCAAATTAGCCCTTCCTGAATCATTCCACCATTTCCCACATTTCCATTACATCTGCATTATTGTCATCTAATTTATATGCCACTTTTTTTTACATAGATTTCATATATGATCATGCTTCATTCCCAACCTAGCTAATTTCTACTCTTATCTGCACATGCAGGGTAAGAAAGAACAAATGTTCCTTTCAGCTAAAAACCTTCCAGGTAAAACTTCTGGGAAAATTCTCTTTCAATTATGACCTAGTTATAGTCAAGATTTGAGAGTTCTGCAAAAAATGTTTATGCTACTTAGCTGGTTACACACAATACTTAAAGCTAATTTGGAGATTTCAGTGACAGGTATGTCCTATAATTTCAAAGTAGTTAGGAGAAATTCAGCAAAATCAGTAGGTCAAGGGGAAGAATTCAGATAATAGTTTCTGGATTGTTGGTTTTGATAAAAAAGCCCTTATATTTTCTTGGCTTTTTCCTTTTAGCATCACAAAATCAACTGTTACATTAATTAATATGACTTTTATCTTCCATGAAAATACATAATGTTATAGAAAACTCCAATAATTATGTTTCTTAAATGAAATCTCTTCATTACAGGGAAAAAAAAAGGACACTTCTTATTATGTAGAACCCAAACAACTTTAATTTAATTCTGTGCTGGCAGGCAAATTCTCAGGCACAAAAGACATACTCGCTTTCTAACGGATGAAAATTAAAAGGTACTGCACTCACCTGATAGTCTGATGTTGCAAAGTATCTGGATCAGTGGCATTTACCGTTAACACAACACTGCCAGCAGGGATGTTTTCTTGTTTTGTCACTGTCATTGGGTTTGGGTGAAAAACTGGGCCTTCATTCACATCCTCAACAGTGATCTGAACCGTTGCTGTGGAACTGGGGCCATAGGCTATGTCTGGTATCAGCGGGTCTTCATTTTCTACTTTGATCAGTAGTGTGTGAAATGCCGAAATCTCATAATCCAGAGGCTGTAAAACGTATCATAAAATCAGAATGCAAGGTGCAAAGACAGTACTTAACACTTTTTCCTTATACCCTGTTGCAAACTTGCAGAAGATACAATTAGCCATAAAAGACAACAGCATTCATTGCATCTGATGCTTCGTCAGAGTTAGAAATGAACATTGAACATGAAAACGAACATGAACAATGAGCATGAAAACGCCTCTTCTGAAGTCAGAGAAAATTTTGGTGCAGGGAGGGCTGTAGGTATCAGTAAGGGCTATTTTCTTTCTTTCTTTCTTTATTTTTTTTTTTTTAAGTGTAAGATACAGGTTTATCTCCACACAAAGACAGGCAATGAATTTTTTCATGAGACTTCAGAAATGTGAGACAGAAGACACCTCTCCAGTTCAGTTTGAAGCCAGGTCCCTTACTTGCTTGGTATTTGCTACTGTGTTCTCTAACAGAGAACAAAATATGGTCCTCAAATTCTAATTGTACTCTCAGTCACAAACAAAAATTAGCTGTCTCACTATTAGTTGTGATGCTTACTGCAAATCTAGCTGTTATTTAAGCACAATGACAACATAGGTAGCAACAGTTGTCCAGTTCTGGGTCCCTCAGTTCAAGGACATGGAGCCGCGTGAAAGAGTCCAGTGCAGAGCCACAAAGATGGTGAAGGGAGTGGAACATCTCCCTTCTGAGGAGACACTGAGGGAGCTGGGGCTCTATAGCTGGGAGGAGACTGAGGGGTGACCTCATTAATGGTTATAAATATGTAAAGGGTGAGGGTCAGGAGGATGAAGACAGGCTCTTCTCAATGATGGCCAGTGATAGGACAAGGGGGAACGGGTGCAAGTTGGAACACAGGAGGTTCCAGGTGAACGTAAGGAAGAACTTTTTCCCTGTCAGAGTGACAGAGCACTGGGCCAGGCTGCCCAGAGAGTCTGTGGAGTCTCCTTCTCTGGAGACATCCAAACCCCGACTGGATGCATTCCTGTGTGACCTGCTCTGAGTGGTTCTGCTCTGGCAGGGGGGGTTGGACTGGAGGATCTTTCGAGGTCCCTTCCAACCCCTAACATTCTGTGATTCTGTAACAGGTCCTTTTGACTAAATAAGTAAAGTTCCTGTGGAAGAAAAAGGGGTTATAGATATTGTTTGGACAAGGGCTGGTAACAAACTACGTATTTTTGAGTAACTTATCCTTGCTGTGCCTTCTCTCATGCAGTAAATCCAGTGATGGACCTTACAGCAATAATACAGTACAACAGTAAATTATCCTTACTTTGACAACAGAGAGCATTCCCTCATTAGTCTGGGGATTGGTATGGATTTCAAAACTCTGCCCTGGATTTCCATTGATGATGGTGTAGACAGCTCTCCATGCTCCAGTTGCTGGGTCATCTCGGTCACCAACGGTTAAGTTTACTATTACACCTGTGACTCCCTCCTTTACTGTGGCTTGAAACTTGAAAAAAAAAAAAAAGATAGAAGATAGAGGAAATTGTTACTATTTTCAATTAATGATCACACACACAGACACACATGAAATATCCAAGCCAGCATTAATTATTTACCACAAGAGGAGAAAGATGTAATCCTTGACTGAAACTGAATGTTATAGGCTCTAAATAATACATTCTCACTCGTGAAATATAAGGTAGCACATTACAGCTGTTCTCCATTTAATAGATGGCAGATAAGGAGCAATGTGATAGGAATCAAGTGTTGGAAGATTCAGATCACAAGACGACAGTTCATCTCTCATTATGTGAAATGTGAATCCTGGAAATACATCCCGTCTTGCGTAGGTGCATATGCTATCAGAAAGGGAACTACACTCACAGCTAGGTAGAAGATGAAGCTGACTAATATAGCCCATCTCACCCTTGAACGTACTATTATTTACAAATGATGCTATTTTGCATTTCAGACTATTATTTTCATACATTACCCCACACATATTCATTTTTCCCTACGCTGTTATCAATACATGAAACATTTTTCACAAAAAGTGTTCCCATACCATTTTTTGGAGGGGATGCTCTAAAAGACTCAGAAATAATTGGACCTCATGCTACCACTTTGTCTGCAAAACTAAAAGTCAGCATTGCTCTCTTTTTCCAGTAGAAGAAATTTTTATGACCTTGTGAAGTTTGTTGCACTGCAGTAATACTCAGCTAGCCAAGTTCTATGGGAAAATTCTAATTTACTATCCAGACAAACAGTGTATAACATCATTCTTATTTATGTAGGAAAAACATTAAGCAAACCATTGGAAAAGCTTGTAAGGGTCAGATTTAATAATGCTCCTCACCTCTGAAGTACTTGAGGCTGACGTGCTAAAAGCACTGTATGTAAGAGTGATAAGATAATACCTGCTTTAGGGGTGGATAAACCAGAATGATAACATACCTAATCCTGAGAAGTGCTGAACATCAGCAGTACCATTATAGATCATTAGGAAATCTTAGCATTTCTAGGGATTAAGCCTTCAAAAGTCCAAAATGACAAACTTTAATGACACAAGTAGGCTTTGCCATACATGCACTGCTTAAAAGCTGCGTCAATAGTGACAATATATTACTCAAGGGCAAAAATCACCCAAGTGGCTTCAAGACCTGAATAGACTAAATGTCTTTTGTTCTGTCTTATAGATCACATGAAGTTATAATACTACAGAATATTTTGTGAAAATGTGGAATCCAGAAAATGGCATTTTATTAATATATAGATCCCACAATCTGGACAAATAGTAGGTAAATGGATTTCCTTATAATCAAATACAGAGGAGACAACTATGTCTTTTCCTATGTTCAGTTATCTTTTTTTTTAATTTCTTCAAAAGATTTGACTTATGTTTCCAAACCCATTTTCAATTTAGCCGTATAATTTGAGTGTATGCATTCAGGTCAAGCTTTCCAGCCTCAAACCTGATTTTATTAAATGATGACATTAATGATTGCCTGTTTCTATCTTCTTTGGTATATTTAACAAAGAATTTAAATATTCTTTTCATTTTGATAGTTAATATGTAACAGGTTGTGATTATTGAGCTTTGTTTCAGACAGATCATTAAGCTCATTTGCAGTTTAATTAACTCTAAATGATAATATAACAATATTTTCACTTGCTTTGAAACAAATCAAACAAAAAGCTCTATTAAGAATCTTGGAAATAACAGAGGAACAATTACAAAGATTGTATTCATTCCTGCTCAGCAAAATGCTGTCACTGGAAAGCACACCTCTCACTCTAATTGAAAATAAGCCATTAACCTGATTGATATTTTTGCATTATTTCATATTTTCTCACCTTGAGCATGTATAAAATGACACATCAGAATCAAAAGGGCCAGAATTTTTCATAACAAGTGTTCAGTACCAAACAATTCCTATTTAGCTATGTAAAAAGGTTTCTAGTCTTCAAGGAACATAATTCTAAATAATCTAACCCTTAGATTTGATTTGGTATCTGCTCCTAATTCATATTGACCCTTCTGAAAAATGTTTTTCTTAATCCACTAGTCTGTTTCAATTAAGAGTTCAATGCTTCCCAGATCACCTTGGGAATTATAAGACCAGTTAGGGTAAAATATTTAAAGATCTGGTTATTTTATTCAGATACATCACTGCAAAGCCAGTGTGATAAATTTATTATGTTTACCTCACCAGTGCCAGACTATGATGGAAAAGGTTGCCATGATGTGTCAGCTAGTTAAAAAATATGTCAGTTTAAGGATATCCAATTCAAGGATCTCTCAGCTAGGGTTGGATTTCTTCTGCATTCCCATTTTCTTCTTATTTAGGAAGGGCTCTCAGGATTTTCAATTGCAGTGAGTTTGTAGTGCAAAAAGGGCACATAGATTCTCTGGGAGTATAAAACTGTAGAGCTTCTGACACCTCCAGGTCAAGGAAATGACAACGTTTACAGGCAAAGTCTGTGCCAAGCCAAGTAATTCCAAGTGTAGTGGTACACTCACCCCTAGCATTCTTCGTATTTTAGAAATGACCATACAAACACAGAGGGTATTTGAAGCTGTCAGGAGCATTAGACTAAAATCGGTTCAAGATGGATGAAAAAGCAGAATGATCAAATCACAGAAGTTGTCACATGGGTCTACTCCAAATTTATGACATGTAAAGTGCAATAAATCACAGATTTGTGATTGCAAAAGACAAACATCTACTGTGAAATAGAGAGGCTCAGGAAAATATAGCTACCTCAATATAAAGGATAGACTTCCTAGTGCTTAGAGAAATCTGTTGTATTTATACTGGGTCCCTTCCAAAAATGGAAGTAAAGAAGGGAATTAAAAAACTATGAAAGGACAAAAAGAGGAATTAGATTTGGAAATAGAGAAATGATAACCACAGGTTCATCATATTTCAAAATGCAAGGTTTACATTCTCCAAGCACAGTGTTTAATTGGGAGAGTCTCATCCAGTGCTCTAAAATAAAGCCCCAGAGAGGCTAACACAAATAACTGGATCACAAGTTAATTGATTTTACTCTTTTTAAATATCTGCACATCCCCTAAGCACTACTATAAATTAAGAATAAAATAGATGAGTTCAGTACTTTATTTAAACTGCTATCATCTGGACCCATATTAAAAATAATAACTCAGAATGCAAATACCCTGGGCCAGAGTTGCATTCGGCTGGAATGAGCTATGTTAATTTACTACTACTGAGCAGCTGAATACGTAAGGTTAACTTGCTCTGTGGGGTGATATGTCATATTGTCATTTATTGTGCTTATGAATACAGCCTAGAAAATGTAGTAATTTTGTCATACCTGGAGTTTTATAAACAAAGGGAATAAAAGACCTGATAATAATAATAATAATAATACAGAAAGACAGACAACAGACTGATAGCAAGTCAGAAGGAAACAGTGAGTGAACAGCAGCCGGCATCCTATGCTTAATCATCAGGGTTTTGCAGACAAATGAGGCTTTGAACAGGGAACTGAAAGCCATCAAGGAAATACAGCGATGGATGTACACAAAGAGTTCCTTCAAGAGTGCGAGGGTGGCTTGTGAGGAAGCACAAGTAGACTTGAAAATTTAATGAGTGAGCAATGTTTGCTGTCATGATGGACTGATGGGAAGTAGATATTGACCACTGGACATTCCTGAGAAAGATCATAGAGTTCCACTAGGCACAGAGGTTCCTGAGAGTGAAAACAAGCAGCATATATTCCTTACAACAAAGGAGTCAGTAAAGTGATGGCAAGGAGGTTAGTGACCCTGAACACAACTGTGTTAGAATACAGCCTATGTAACAGCACTCAGGATAGCTCTGAGCAGAAGAGAGTATGTCAGTTCAGCAAACTCTGCTCCTCCCTTCCCTGGATCTTGGAAGCCTGCTGCAAACAACGTACAAAGCTTGAGAAGATAAAATGAAAAATTACGGTTCCAAGGTGGCGGGAATTTTATCTTACTGAGTATAGGAAATTCAAGATAGCAGGTATCTACTGAGAACAATTAGCCCTGCATCAAAGGGAGAAGTCAAGTGGGGAAACCAAACACATTGAACCACAGTGAAATTTTAGTAGCTGTTTCCTGGCAGAGCCAGGGTAATATAGCACTGAGCCAAATCCTCCTCCACACTGAGCTCTATGGTGGGACACTACAGTGACAGCTCTCACTGAGCAGCAAAATGGCTCTGTATGGTCTCAAGAAAGAACAATCTTGTCAGCTTTCTGCCACAGGGCAGATACATGAAGAGATCACCTTGTAAAATGTTAGCACCTGAGAATCCAGGCACTGACCCCATCTGAGCCACAAACAAACCCAGAAGTGATACCTAACCTTTATGAAAATTGGATTCTTCTCTGACAGCCTTATTTAAAGCTGCTGTGCTAAGTGAGATTTTATTTACTGGTTTCTCAGAGCACAGAGGAACAAATGAACTGCATCAGAATCACCTCAATGTCTACTGTCCAGCGACAGCATGAGCATGCAGAAATAATCTTAATACCCTTCTGAAGCCACACAAAAACTGCCTCGGAGTGGGATATGGATATACCCAAATTAAAGAGCTGTCACAAGCAGCAAACACAACGCAAGATAAACGTGTCTGGGGTTGGTGATCACTACCCCATGGCTCATTAAGATTCTTCATGCTGTGATTCCCAGTCAAGAACAAACAAATTAAAACTGCATGTCAAGTTGCATTTATCAGGGCGACATTCCACTTGAAGGTATTCTGTGCTATTATCGTGTGTTTGTTTCCTCATCTACATCTCATAAAAAATGAAAAATAATGGGATATATTAATTCACACATCTCTATTAGAAGTTCCCCAGGGAAATTTTATTATTGTGTTTGCCCTCCTCCACTGAAGTCCACTGCTTTTGCAACCATTATTTTTCTATCCACTTCTTTGAAAATATGAAGACGAGCTTATACAATCTCTGCAACCTCCTTACTCTTTGTTTCTTCTACTTTGAACGCTGTCCTTCAGAATGTGTGCACCTGAGTGCCCAATATTTGGTTGTTAAGGAACAATGTGTTTTCCACAACTCTGTATCTGGAATATCTCCAAGGACAAAAGTAATTTTTGGAGTGATCACAAAGGTTTGCATTCTCAAGCAGTCAGGAATGAGAATCTCATAAACGTCAGTAATGGACACTTCTTGTGAAATTCCTTGGGACACAAAGACCAGCTTGCCAGCTAACAGAAAACCAAGTAATCTGGTGCTTGGAGCCCATCAGACTTCACAAACTATGTAGGTGAAATACTAGGTGGAAATATTTAGCATAACATTTGTGCATTAAACGAAGTGATACTGATGATTATTCAATCACCTTTCATCTCAGCACAATGCCCAAATGTGCTGGCCTGCTACCAGGAGCACATGGTGGACTGAAAACACAGGTCCTGACCAACTGCAGCCTATACCAAACTCTCCAAATGAGCAACTTAATTGGCAATTTTGTGGTCAAGGCAAATTTTAACTCGATATTACATTCTCCCTATTCTCTTCTACAGACTTGGAAGGTATTTTCCCTTTTAAAACTGTGCATAGTCTTTACTATATGGACACAAATAGCTGCTCTATTTCACTACAGGGATAGCTGTATTAACATAATGGATTGATCTAAGTTGTACACAAAGCAATATATGAAGCACTCTGGAAGCCATTTAGATGAAAGACAATGTAAATATAAAGCATTATCATAGTATGACAAGGATTTGATGGTGTAGCTAGATGCAAAATACAAATTAAAGCTATGAGTCACCTAAAGATTCTTTCATAATTGTCATTGTCTTACTGCCATAATGCTGGCTCGTAGGTACTATACTGGTTCTTAACTTCAAGTGTTTTTTTCAGCTTATTCTATATTTTTTTCTAAGTACGCAATATCTTCCATCTCCATAGTGAAATTACAGAAAGAATTCAACTTCAGCTTAGAAAAAAAATCTTTCCAAATATATGAAATTGACCATAATAATTCTGGCTGCATTTACACTTTTTACTTTTAAATGAATTTCACAGGCTGTGCATTGTAAATGCCTTGTGATCTTTCAAGGCACACAACAGTTACTTTACAAAATAAAAACACTGCTCAATAATGAAAGACTGAATGAATATTTTTGTCTACTATATGCTGCAGCCTGCAACAACAATGACAAATCCAGATTAATTAGCTAAATGAAAGGCCAGTGATTAAATTCTGCTCTCTGCAACATAGTATAGTTTCTGCAAGCTCTGTAAATTTTTGCCTTTTTATTGAAAACCACAAAGATTCTTAATATCACTGATACTAATCATGAATGATCAAAAAAAAGCAAAGGGTGTTTCAATATCACTTTATCTTGCTTTGCTGCTCATCAATCTGCTTGGAAAAGTATTGCTAAGGAGTACTAGTAATGCAACAAACAAACAAAGAAGTATTCATCAGTCTTTTTTCTGTGCTCCAGGTACAAGTCCCTCTGTGAGCAGTTTTCCATTGTGATGAAGCCAAGCTATCTCTGGGATTCAGGAGGACCACTTCAAGAACTCTTTAGGGACTCAGATTCATGACTGAGTAAGCCAGGGACAGAATGCAAAAATAATAGGCTAAAAAGGATGGATGGGTGGGTGGATGGGTGGGTGGATGGATGGATGGATGGGTGGATGACCTGCTGGGTGCCACAGAGTTGCCTGTAAAGTTGCCCGAGTGAAGTTCCCTCTTGCAGACACCATAAATCTTAAAGAACTTTGGAAGATCTAGAGAGCAAGTTCTTCGTAAAATTTGCAAATTAATTTAAAGAACTTTCTTTTCTGCTTCTTTCTCGTAGCAGTGCTGAAACTCCATTTAGAGCTGATGTTGTATTCCTATCCTCTCATTTATGTGCTTGCAGAAGACTAAAGAGCCACCCAGGGACTGTAAATAAGTGATGGTGGAGGATACTTGAAAATAGCCACATTTTGAATCATTTTGAAGACTTTTGGTCACACTAGGCTTTGACTCTTTCTCAGCCCAGCTCCTGGCCTCACTAAGTGAAGGTAATTCTAACGTATATTAATCATATGTTGAGTGCCTGTTCAAAGCCTGTTATCTCCAGGGTATACATCAAATGTAGCAGAGTTGTCTGAAGATTCAGAAGGAAGATAAACATCTCTCTTTTTTCAGAATACATAAATAATTTAGAAAGGATTATTTTTTCCACTTTTCCACCTATAAATGCAAGGTGCATTCAATTATTTGTAGAATAAATAAGTACCCACAAATACAATGGGTGCTTCTAGAGTGGTGGTCATATGGTAGAAAAACAAATACTCTTTCTCCAGGTGGACAGAGGACAGCAAAATGTCACTATAAGATTTACTACACTTAACTTACTTTTGAGAAAAACTCAAAGAAATAATGATGTTGTTTTCTTAGCTATCAAAAATTCTTTCCCCCCAGGTAGAACAAACCTTATGTTTAAAAGAACAGCATCATGGAAAATGATCATCTGACCAAGCCAGAAAGAGCAAACTACACCTATTCACCTGTTACAGCGTTGCCTAGGGACCAGGGAGGTATCTGCTTTTCACATTTATGAGACCACTTGTGCCGTATTCAGCCAACCCAGCTACATATTATTTCTTCCTCAGTGCACTTCCCATCAAGAACAGTGCTAAGCCTATCTTCTTTCTAAGATGCTGGATGTCTTTCTTTAAATAGAATGAACTTTAAATAGAATAGGCTTAGCTGGATTTCTCTTTTTCATCCACTGCATTTTAGGAGCAGAAAGGTTTGACAGACTTTTTCCCCCATCAATCCACCCTGTTCTCACTTATGCTAATAACAGTCATAGGGGAAGGGAGGAGGCCTTGTTAAATGCTCCTCTTTCATTTTTAGCTGAGACTTTTTCATGCCCAGACCAACTTTTCTGATGCCAAAGATTAACATCTGAACATATGTGCTTGACAGTACTGATTGTGACTTACTAGAAGAAAGGAATGTAGAAGCCACCTCCTCACATTACAAGGAATTCATGAGAATTCTTCTATGCCACTAAGACTGCTCCACCTGCCAGACCTTGTTACAGATGGGATGCACTTGCTCCATGGATCAGAACCATAAACAAGTTTCTCCTACTGGTTCCCAGACTAAGTCACTTTCTTGGGGTTTGTCTGGACACGGAATGGGTTCAGAAAACATGTCCTCTTTAATTGTTGAAGTTGATATCTGTACTATTTAGGCTCCTTAACAGCAGGACAGATGAATTTGCTCCTCTCCGAACATCAAAGTGGTAGATAAAAGAATTTTAGCACAACAGAAAATTTGTTTTGATAACACTGACTTTAACATGCATATGCAGAGACCTGTCAATTTGCTAGAAAATTTGTGAGATTTAGAGGAATGAAGCAGATTACTCCAGCGGCTTTAGTCTCCTGCCAGGAATAAATAAATGCAATGTGGCCTACGTGCTGATGGGGAGGGAACTGGGCAGTGACAAGAGCTTCGCTAGATGAAAGCTACTGATGATCCTTCAATTATTGTGATATTTACTTTTAGAAAGTAGAGAAGGGCATTTTGTGAATTCTCTTTAGGAAGATAACTTCCAGGATTTCTTTCCATATGCGTATGAATATTGTATTTTATTGCAAAAGAAAGCTTATGGAAGAAGCTTTTTTTTTTTTTTAAAAAAAAAGAATGCTTCATTCTAAATAGGTCAAAGAACAGAAATTTCCTAGATAAAATTCTAGAGGGATCTTATTTAACTATATAACTACTACTACCATTATGAAAGAATGTTCTGCGAAATCCTAATTTTGTGAAAATAAAAAACCCTTTAAGATGATGCTCTTATTACTCAGAAAACCACCTAAACTGGTTAACCTGTCCTGGGAATGATTTTTCTGTGTGTTTCTCCTGCCTTACATGAACAGCAAATAGTAAATGCATTCACAGTTTTTTGAATGCACACAATCTGCTTAAGTGAACACCACAATGCTGCTGGGTGTTTTAAATATTTGGGCACAACATTTTGAATAGTCATCTCCAGTGACTCAGCACTAATGTTGACAACTTGAAGTTGAGCACAATTTTGTCAGAAAGCACCAATTTAGATTTAAAGAACCTAAGTGATAAGCATATTATTAAATAATTTGGCAATCAGTTCCAATGGTTATTAGTTCTCTGTTTAAAGTTATGATGATGATGATTATCTCTCAACTGTGTATAAATAAGGAAATAATAAATTAGTCTATGAAGCTCTTATATACAGACACTAACTCCATAGTGACTGTCCCGATGTTTTGTAACTCAGTCCAAGATTAGGTTTAAAACACAGGTTAAATACAATTTGATTGCTGAAGGTAGATGGAACTGAGTCACAATTTAGCAGTATTTTCAAATAAGACTGCACTGTCCAAGGAAATCACAGAGTAACGTTGGACTTTTCAAATCCTTTATGCTCTTTTCAGAACGCTGTGTAAACACTCCATTTTGACACCTTAATATTGCTAGACTGAACCATACTCTCACCAGGTTAAGAAGCCAAAATGTATTTGCAGAGGGGTGGAATTTACAATGCAAATGAGACTTTCTCAATGGCACAATCTTTGGGCTCTTTGATAAAAGAAGCATATGCATCCAATGAGAAATCTTGCTTTTGCTGCCGAGAGGACATTCCTTCCAAAGAAGATGGTTATTCACTGTGCCAGTTTACAGCTGATCATGACCCATGCTGCCAACAACAGATGTTTTGACAGTGGTTAAGCTTCTTCACATGGTCTTCTATGAGCAGTGCCTAGCAGCACCATTCAAAGCTTTCAAAGCAACTTGTATCTCTAGAATATTTTAGCAATGAATTTCATCAATTCCCCAAACTTCTGGCATTTTAGGTTGTGCCAACTGATGGGGATGAGATGCCCTAGATTTACAAACCCCTCCAGCTGAGAGCTGTCTGAAGTTAGCCCAGTTTGAAAACCCTTTTTTTGGAAGCAGATAAGAACTCCACAAGGTTTCATACTGTTCCAGTGGAGGCAGGAGGTACAGATGGAAGTTTGCAGGCAGTATTATCTGCAGTGATACAGAATTTGTATGAATTAAAAAAATTAAATCTCTAGCCTGCATTCTGTTTTCTGCTGAAACTGGGAGAGGAAAGGACAATTTAGGCTGAATGTTCTGTATTTCAATCTATCCTAACACAATAAACCTCCCAAGTCTGCCAACAAAGTGATGAATGAAGTCTACTGTACATAGTTTCTTCTAATGGATATTTTTTTTACTTAAATTATCTAGCCTACAACCTGTTTGCACAACATTCATTGAGCATAAGTATTACCTTTATATCAAAAAGCTGTGATATGGGAAGAATCATTTAGAGATCTCAGACATAGGTGAACTTTCATGATTAACGGTCTCTTTCCTTTTCTGTTTTACTCCTATAGCAGAACAATCTTTATCATATCTTCAACATCCAGGTAAGCACAGTGCCATCGCTACCCTGACAGGGAATAACAAGTTCCTGGGGTTTCCACCCCTATTGGCACCTTTTCCCAAGGTCGAGAAGAAAGAATAATAGAAATAAATGAACTTATTTGACCAAAGACTATGGAATGACCTGAGCCTCCCCATATAGCACTGTGATGGGAGGTTTCAAAAAGCAGTTAGAGAGGAGCTCACTTGCAGCTGGGGTGATGTGCTTTGAAAACACACGAGATTTAGGTGTATATTGAGACATACAGTGCTGAACACAGACTGAAGCATGAAGCAACAGATGTATGGTTTGGCGTTGCACAGATGTGGAAAAGGGCAAGAAGAAAGCAAAGGTATGCTAAATGGATTTATGCTTCCTGCTTTAAGGATACCCACTGTCTCCATCTCCCACTGCCCCAGCTCCTTTTGCCAATACTCATTTCATCTTTTCTGGAAAGAAAAATATTTGTAATAAAGGAAAATTAAACATTCCTTTTGTAAGTGCCCATCGTGTGCTTATTTCCTGTCTAGGGCACATTTTGTTCAGGGCCCTTTCATTTTCTCTCCTATAATTCATGTTTTCCTAATCACACATTCGCTGTACAC
The DNA here is from genome assembly GCA_013398125.1 of Aegotheles bennettii. Taxonomy (NCBI): domain Eukaryota; kingdom Metazoa; phylum Chordata; class Aves; order Caprimulgiformes; family Aegothelidae; genus Aegotheles; species Aegotheles bennettii. The sequence goes on along the minus strand of VZRW01011158.1, from coordinate 683,445 downwards.
AAACATCCTTGCAGCCTCTGCTGGATACATTTTGCTGTCAATAGATAAGTATCCATTTGATCCTTTTTATTATTAAGGAGGATAAAGAATGATCTAAGGATTTTTACATATCCTGATACTAAATTTTCTCTAAGCTATTTGGAGAATGAGAATGACTGAGTTTGATGGCAGCTCTCCTTGGTTTGTGTGCCTGAGCACTGAGAATTATAATGGAGGTCAAGACAGGTCAAGGCACCACACTTGTGCTTTGGACAGAAAGAGGTGCATGCACAGCATCAGGTCTTTATACAGTGACTTAAGCCTGTCAGACCTACATTGTATGAGCTGAAGACATTACTTCAACATTGACAGAAAATGTGGCCTGTCCCAGTAGCACATCATGGTTACTGTGCCTGTGAAGACCAGCACTGTAATGTTGATGGAAGGTGAGCAGCATCATGTCTAGCACAAATGTACTCCATGTTCAGTCTGGGTAGGAGTAGAAAGTCCTATGCACCTATGCAGCAAGTAATCACTAGAGCTGACTCCTGCTCAGATGTGCAGAATTCATACAATCCCTTCACCATGGTCACAGCTAATGCTGTGGCATGCTTGGAAATCCTTGAGTAGCAGCTTAAGTCCTCCAATTCCAAGCAGACCAAATTTCTGATGCAAAAAAAAAGGCAAATCCCAGGAAATACAGGTGACACCAGTAAGATAAATAAGCATTTGTTATTATCATTGGTTTATATCAAAAAACTTTTCTGCAGGGTTGAAAGCTTATTAAACCAGGACATGTACGAAGAAAACTAGTTTATTAAGAAACTGCTATTCCTCTCTCTTAAGACTGCTTCCCTTTCTTCTGTAGCAAATCTCTACATAATATGCTAATACACCTGCATCAAAATTGTCATACTGAACTCTTTCCAAGCAAGTACACAAGCAATTAATTGGATCCTAACACACATTTCTAGCTACAGATTTTTCAACTGAGCTTGCCAGTTCTAGGGGAAATCATTTTAAGGGACAATTTCTATACACAACAGTGTGATACACTGTAAGCAGCCACACTTTTTCCCCTTGGAAGGGAGAAAAATGCTGTGCTTGCAGGTAGCTTGAAACATATACTATTTCTTGCTTCTGAGTAAGCTCATAATTAGAGTAGAAACATGAGGAACAATTTCAATCGAGCTATAAACTCCAACAGGAGGAAAAAAATCTATTTGGGGTTAGAACAAAATCTTTTTTAATCTGGATAATAGTACTTTTGTGCTGATGCCGATCATTATATTTATTACTAAACTGTGGGATATTCCAAAGCATTGACATCTGAGTTCACCTATTAGAAAAGCAATCACTTTCAGATATTCAACTTGGTGATTAATATGTAGATACCTGATTTTTAGTGAATTAAACCATGTTGTATCAATTTGGTGGTCTTTAGGATTTATAATCAAACTCTGATGACATCTGATTAGTGCTAGCATCGGCTCCCTGAACCTTACAATATTCTTGTTCCTTTGGAGATCAGATTGCAGCAGGCTGATTACCCCCCTGATTATCCTGAGTAACTGGGGTCAGAGGTTAGCTAGCACCACAGAACACATTTAATTCAATCAATTCAGTTAGCGAAGCAGCTGGGGAAAAAAATAATTCCAATTGCTGTAACACTGCATAAGAAAAATTTGCCCAGGATTTCTCTGCTCCAACTGATGAGCATTTTTGCTTAATTTCTAATTTAATATTCTGCTGGGGTTTTCAACTTCAATTACTCATGATATTTTCACTCATAAGAGTCAGAGGCATTGAGCTTGGAGGGGGAAAAGAAAACCAGAGGAAGAAGAGCTGCCTGTGTCAACCTGTATATTAACCTTTCTCTCAGACACACACACTTCCATAGCTCAGTTGTGGTTTTCCTGGTTACACATTCAGTGGATCAGAAAAGTCCTATTAGTTCTCTCCATGTGCCCCCCTCGCCACTGCCAGATTTTAGCTCGTCTTTTTCTCTTGGTATGTTTTCAATATTGCTTAACTGAGTACCCTCCAATTGTGTTATAAGCAAAGAGACTTTGGTCACTTGTGGGTGCTCAGATGGAGCTTGGGGGAGCCCATTAAAGGTACCAGCACTGTACTTCAGTCACCTGAAGCAGTGAGTAATATGTCTGGTATGAAATATAAAAAAGGACCTCCTTCTACTCCCTCAAAGCCTCCAAGCACTTCTCACAGCAGCTCGGTTTGATTCCTGCTAGTTAGTTTTGCATCCTATATAACAACCCCAAGTCTGCTGATACACAGATATTCTTTATTGTGTATTCTTTATTTATTTTTACTCTTTATCATCATCAACAAGATTTTGAGTGTAACAATGCAACACCAGGGTTACTCATTATTTACAATGCTTCTTTAGAAATTAAAGCAACTTTCCTGGTTAGATTCTTTAATAAAGGAAATGAAGTTTTATACCTCCATTTTCCCTGCAACCAGCAGAAAGATGCAATTTAATCTTCTGCTTACCCATAGAGAGGATCCATTTTCTGTATGTTCCTTTGGGATTCTTTGGAATGAAAAACGCTATATGGTTATAAAACATACCCTTAATGAAACTGGCTCTGAATTAACTCTGGAACTGATGAATCCCCCACTAAGTCACTGTGTACATTTGCCCATGGCACAATTTCTGACACAGCTGTTAGACTCCCTTACCTTAAAAGAAACCCAAAATAGGAACTGCAGGATAATTGCAGGTCAGAAGTTAGGTGTATTAGCAGAGAGATGTGGAGAAGATCACAGTGTGCCTAAATGGGACACAAAGCTCTTTATCCAGTGCTTACAGACTCTCACTGGTGTATGAAATTTCCTCAGCCTGTTCTATAACAAAACCCAAAACAAATAAAAAGAAAACACCCAAATGATACAATCAAATTCACCATATGAAACACAGAACCACATGTATAGAAGAAAACAAACAGCAGCAAAACCCTATCACATCAAAATGCTCAAAATATGTACACTCTTCTTCTCCTGTGGTGAGGATGAAAGCAGAAGAAACTCCATATAGCAGATGTTAGTTTTGTCACTTACTCTGCTAGTGGAAAAGAATTGTGGACAATAAGGCAATTTACTGTTGCAAAAACAGCAAAACTGTGTTGACATGTGTAAAAAGTAGTACTGTGAGCAAGGCAGGAGCAGGAATTCTTCCATCTGCTCAGCACTGGGGAGCCCCAGCTGCACTATAGCACCCGATTCCTGTCCACAGCATGGAAGGCAAAGAGCAATTGGAGAGGCAGATGTCTAAAGCTCATGGTCTTGAACAAATCTGCATAGGAAATGCACACAGGGCTGTTGTAGATGAAAGGATTGACTATCGATCGTCTTCATAGCAGACAAGGCCAAGAAGTGATGGGATTCAATGGAAGCAAGGAAAATTCTCATCAGAGATGAGGCAAAACTTGCTACTAGCAGGGTAGCTGAAGTACTGTAGTAGATTGCTGGGAGATCACAGAGACTGTATCTTAAAAGCTGTTGAAGGGAAAACAAGCAAATAGTGGAAATTATAGTGAAATTAATAGTGGGAGGGACTTGAAGATATCTTGAGAACTCTTCCCCTGCAGATTTCATGATAAACCCAAATCCAAGAATCTATACAGAACAGAAAGGTGAAATACTTTTGCATAGTTCTCCAACATTGTTAAGGTACATGGTGCTCATTGGCTTCCATGAATCCCCCTGGATGGCTAAAAAAAGATTTTTTCTGTGCCCAAAAGCAAGTGATAGGATGGAGTTCCCTAACTGATATGTCAGTCTCAAACTCCCCATCATGCAAGACTCATTACAGTGGATTTGGGGCTGACAGAGATTCAGAGTGTAACTGCAAAATCACATTTGCCCTCCCTACTGCAGATAAGAGATGAAAATTGTGCCTCTCACATTTGCTTTCCTAGCTGGGTCATATTCTTTTTTGGCAGCAAAACATAAGGAAAGGGAAGAGGAAAGTAATGATCTCAGCTTGGGGAAGGATTAAAAGGGAATAAGAATGGCAGAACTAGATACCCAAATTTAATTGTTTTGAGACTGTGCAATGTGGCTACTATAAAAAAAATACCTGTTCCAGTTACAACTCCTCCATTCTTACTAGTGGATTAATAACTCTTTCCTAACAGTCCCACAGGGACAAACTGCTCCCACCACTGTAGAAATTTTCTGAAGAAAATTGTGCTTTTTTTACAAATCTCAACCATTACTTTATCATTTTCCTGAATTGTCTGGCAAAGAGGTATTTAAAGGCCTGCATTTAAATTCCAGAGCAGCTATGAAATGAAGAAAACAGATTGATTCACATTCTGTTCCACTACTTGCTTTGCCAAAGTGATTTTTATCAGAGAAAAAAAAAAAATCCCTAAAACCCCACAATCTGAGCCTCAGAATTCTGCCGTCACTTCAAACCATCTAAAATTTTTACGACTTGCTTACAATATAAGCCCTTAGAAATAGGCTTCACAGAAGAAATGCTGCCAGAACCCCTAGGGCATCCACTCGTTCCTCACATGGAATTAGTGCTAAATATCACCCTTACATTGGCCACAGACTTTGCCAACAAATAAGAATGGCAAGAGGCTGAGAGCACTCTGTCTGGGATTTTTACTCTTTTTTTCCATGGCAACGTGTGTTTCAAGTACTTTTAAACCTTTGCAATTTTATTCCACCTGATCTCTGCACTGCCTTGTTTTGTTGGTTTATCACTTCCAGGGAGCACCTGCCACCCTCCCCCAGACTGCCACAGGACAAGTAGAAGACATCTTCATGAATGGCTGGGGCCAGGTGATGTGTGTTCCTTAGCTGCAAATTTCACCCAACCTTCTCACCTCTTCCACTCACCAGTCATTATTTGTCCCTTCATTGTTTTTTCTCAACTTGTTGCTAAGAAATTGCATAGCCTCCACTAGCATTGCAAATGCCAATCAAAAGGATTAAATGGAGCTGTGTGCCAACTCATTCTGTCAGACAGAACAGTGTCCTTGGAGTCCACCTGCCAGTCTTCACTGGAGATGGCAAGGGAGTTCTCCAATCGGATCCAGGGTGTTCCAGTGTCTAGGTTTTGCTGAATAGCCTTGAAGAGATGGGATTTAAATTGTATTGAGGATATTAGTCTAAAGTGAATGAAGTGGAGAGTATACTTCTCATTTATATCCCCAGAGTGATAAATGTGAGAGTGTAATTTTTTTTTTCTAAGGCAAAGAAAATGGGAAACCAACATGGATTTCAGACACATGAGAAATAGCTTATGAATTTAGATTATAGTTCAGCAGAAATAAATTGTACATCTGTTCATTCATTTTAATAAAGCAGGGAAATGACACACTGCTGGAGACCTTTGAGAATGCTGGTATTTTTAAATTATGATCCCATAATAGTAGCATTAATATTTGTAATGTTGCCCATACTTTATGAATTTAAGAAAAATAAATTTATTAAATAAGTGAGCTTCAACCCACAGTCTGGACTCTGGGCTTTTAAAAGTGAATAAGGTGCTTCCTGAATACTTACAAATTAGTCCAGGAAAGACATTACAATAGCTTTACTACGTAACACAGATAACCCTCTGTGTAAGTGTTGACAAACCATGCTTATTATTTCTGAATAAATAATTTAGATGTGCAACATGTAGCTGAATGCATTTATTTCTGCTGACTAGTACCCAGTGCTTGCATTTATAGGCAGCTACAGCTTAGTAGTTCCCTTTGAAAGGAGTCTTTTACAGAAACAAACTAGATGCTTTTCTTGGTCATACGTATGCATGGAAACACGTACTACCTCCAGCTGAATTCAGGGAGGAATATTCCCTTTCTTTTGTATTCTTCCTGAATATAATTGCTTCATTGTTTCTATTTTACTATTATTTACAAAGATTACATACATATTTAAGAAAAAAACCAAGCGAGACTGCAGGGGGTAAGATTTTAAAAGCTTGTGTTTTGATTTTCCAAATCGATCACCAGGGGAAATAATAAATTAAGAGTTCAATAATAGCTGTCATATTTCCTTTAAAAGCACAATTAGTAATAACATTAACATTCCCTTTTAATCGACTGCATTAAAGCAATTGCTACTAGAGTAAACAGAATCTAAAACTGATTAGTTGCTCACACATTGCATCATTGATCAACCGAGATAATCCTCACTCAAGAAAAAGAAAACCAGGCAATTTTGACATCATTGAAAAGCAGTGAAGTTCAGCTGAAGACAGATGTCAGGATTCGAGACCTCTTTTTGAAATCTACCTTCCACTGTTTCCCACTAACATGCCAAATGAGTCAGGAGGGCATGCTTAAATATTTAATCTACTAAGGCAAAGACTTCACAGAAGCTATGCTGGAACTCAATACTGCTAAAAGAGGTACCTCATTGCTAACATCTATATCTGTATCTACCAGCATGTGAGTGTGCTCGTGTGCTCTGTACTGCTCACTCCAGTTCCAGCAGGTAGTCCAAAAACAATCCCAGCAGGCAGTCTAGGTAAACAAGACTTATTGTAATTTGGTTCTCTTGTGAATACAGAAGAACTGAAGGAAAGAAATACCCCTGGGGACACAGAAGACCCCCCAGGTGAACACTTACCATTGACAGAATCTGTACAGATTTATTGATTGGAACTGCATTTTAATCATATGGCTGGAGGAAAGAAAACAGTTCCTAGAGACTGCCAGTCAGCACCAGCATGGGGCATGATAAAACTCTTTCTACATTAATATCAGGCAGCGGCTACGTGAGAGTGAAAGGGCATTAAAGATTTCAACATCTGCAGGCAAAGTTGAATTTATTCACTCATGGCTTCAATTATTATTTAAGATGAAAAACTGGAAGAGGTCAGAGCTGCTAACTTAGAAAGCATGCCCTTCGTTTGTCTTAAAACACACACTTTTTTCTTAGCTTAGTTCAACACTGAATCAATTAATCAGGTACAGTGCTCTCTGTTTTCAAATGCTAGAGTGTTATTTTCAAGTAAACAAGTAAAACCAAACCAAATTTCATTTTTGTTTTAATCCATATTAGAAAATGTAATTTAGGAGAATAAAACATCTGGTCCTCCATTTAGGTAGGTGAACATCTGTGTGCCTGCGTTTCTATGTGTATAGATATGCATATGTATAAAATCCAGATTTACATTATAATCTAATCCTGCATTCACATCTCCGTAGAGCACTCTGTGGGGATGGGAGCCATAGCTTGGATACAAGCAGCTAAGGATATCAATACTATAGATAAATCTTTTTCTTTTATATGATTTTAGCAAAAGACAACTGCTGGTTTAGATTTAAGCTCATTTAGGATGACTTTTTTTGTATGTATCTTTTGAAAGTTTCTCACTTAACTCCTTAGATTTTTTTTTCAAACTTTTTTTTTAAACTAAAATATTGCTTTCAAGCCCTTAAACTTGTTGAGGACAGCAGCACTCTCCTTACCATCGGTCTTCTAAATGAAGAAAAATCATTGCTCTAAGAACATCTGACAGTGCTACATAACGTATGGGCACTGCTGGCCTCAGTGACTGAAGGCGATCAAAACAAATGAGCTGAGGAGAAGGAAATAAAGCATAAGAAATAAATGAGATGATATGTGGAAGCAGACAGTGATAGCACTCGATTTATAGAAGGTAGGCAAAGAGCATACACAGACTTTTGAGAGTCATAAGCAAACAGTCGGTTCAAGTCATGAAAACAGAAAGGTGGTTCCCAAGGGAAGCAGGCGGTGAGGGGATGAACACGAGTTCACTGGGGGCAACATCAAGGTGTGGATAAAGGAAGATCTTCCAGAAATAATACAAAAGGAGCAAAATCGTGGGGACAGAAAGAGGATCGTGAGATGACAAAGCTCAGAAACACATATCTTTAGGAAATACTAGAAGAAGAGTTTTCCATATAAAAAGGCAGTGGGAAAAGTGATGAAAATAACAACAGAGAGACAGGGAATGTCACAGTTAGCAAAAGGAGTCAATGGATACATCACTGCAATTAGTCTTGGTAAGTCCATAGCAGAAACTGGAAACATGAGCAGAGGTATTCCAGGGATGCTAAATGTTCAGGCCCTGAGAGTCGAGTGACAGACTCAAGGAGTTTAAAGAGGAAGGAAGAATTCAAGTTAAGAATTAAAATTCTGAGAAGGCTCTTTTCAGGCTGCTGTCTAAATAGTATGCTTGAAAGGCAGGAAGGATAAAAGATAAGAGTTTTCTGTTTGTTTGTTTGGTTGGTTTGGGGGGGTTTGTTTTTTAAAAAGAGAATGATGAAGCAAGCAGAAGGGATTTTGAAGGATGATGCAAAAAGAACAATAAATTTCAGCACTGGTCAAATTAAATATCAAGACGAATAGATAAATAAGTAGCTGAAAGAAATCTTCCAAAATATGCAGAGACGTGAATGAAAACATCTCTAGAAAAGTTGCATCAGGCTAAGTAGAAGAGGAAAAATCGGAGTTAGAGCAAAAACTCCAAAGGACTGGCCATAGAGCAATAGTGCTGGAGAGAAACATGGACAGGGTCAGGTCAGACAACCAACCAGGGTTCAAGGAGTTTTCATAATGGTGCCATAATCTAGAATAGAAAAGCCAGGATAACATCAATACTCTGTGTGGTGTTGGAAGTATACTTTTTCTTGTGACATATGGACTGGGAACACAGGGGAAAACATTTGCAAAAACAAATAAATATTAAGTGACTGTTAGACAGCCGGCTAGAGAAAGGGCTACCCTTTGAGCAAATAAGCATCTGGGACTCGAAGGCAAATAAGTCCTGGAAATAAGCCAAAATAGAAAGTACAAGGATATGAGTAAGTTACATTCCTGAACCATTTTCCTTAACAGAGACTGTAACTGCAAAGAGTTCTGTATGAATCCTCGAATCTGTTTTTTCTTAAATGTAGCAACACCGTTTTCATTCCAGTAAGTTCAAGAGACAATCAGCCCTATAGAATTTTATTGCTTTCCAAATGAGTCTCTTTCATAGGCACTTACCAACAATTTTACTTGAATAAATGCACAGCTCCTTTTGGCATGTTGATTTTTATCGGTTCACTATTTTAATGTTTCACAGCAGAAGGAAAAAAGATATTTTGTCTAAATAATCCTGACATTTTGATTCGTATGCACAGATGGTTGGCAAATTTTGTAGTAGCCAAATCAGTTCTAGCGTTGCTGACAAAAATCTTAAAATCTCACTTGTCAGTGAAGAAATTGATAAACTGATCACAAAACTCATTCCACTCCAGTGGAATGACCTAAGCAGTCATATAACTATTATTTTTGTATGAATATACTTCCGCTTTATAAATCCCTTCTGCTCATATAAACTGCAGCTACGATACCTGCTCACACATATTGTACAATTGCTATTAAATAGGGTTTTGTCTGGTGCAAATTGAATATGTTAAGATCCATAGTGTGCTATCTTGTTTAATTCTACTTTAAAAATAGAGCTCCTACAGATGCTAGAGGCACATTAACAGTGTGGGTTTCTTAACTCATGGGATTAGAGTGATATTTTGCTACACATCTAACAATTCTACTATTTATTACTCCTCAAATCAGCTGTGCTACGTCAGACAAGGAGATTTAGAGTTCTTGGTATTTCTGTTAAGGTTCTGCATTTCACACATGAGGAACTGTAACCATAAAATAATAATCCCTGTACATAAAATAAAAATTCCTGCAAACCAAAGAAAATTGTTGCTGGCTGCACCACAAAGGTAATACCTGGTCATCTATTCCCCACTGCTGTCCACCAATTTACATAGTGTCCAGACTGTGTAAGACAAAGGTGATTAAGGAGCCACTCTGCAATGAATACCATGTATGGAAACCAGTGTTTCCAGACAGGATTTAGGATTTCAGTCAACTGGATGTTACACAGGGCAAATAAGGTCTCCCAATACAGAATCCAAAAGTTAATTTGAGAAAAGAGACTTCTGCATTCCTTCATATCTTGATCTGAAAATAATTGTGTGAGGTTTCTTTGAAGTCTGGGTGTCATCTGTCAGGTAGAATTCTTTGGACAGTTAATGAGGGACAACATGCTATAAACCACTCTTGGACAAGAGTGAAACTAAAGGAAATTTCCACAGTGTGTTCCAGCAGCACATTCAGAGGAAAAAAATATTAAAATTTCTCAAGCAAAAGATTCCAATTTTAAAATTTACATTAAAATTGAAATCTCTAGAAAGCAGTCCCAATTTGATTTCAAGGCAACTGCAAAATTCCAGCTGAAGAGAAAAAGTTTAATTGGAAAATCACACGGCCATTTCCCAGAAGTGGGAAATGTTTATCCAGCTTCCCTGAATAAGTGGTCCAAGACTAGGTCTGGAGACATTACATTATCTTTGTTTAGCTTGTGCTTCTCTCAAGAGCCTCTGTTTGAGCCTTCCTTCCACTGATTTCTGCTGTCTGGTTACTTACCCAAATGTATTTATGCTAGATGCAGTCAAAACTCTTACTGCTACTGTTTGCTTTGTAATTCAGACCTTAATATCTATAGTAAAGTTCACACTTCACAGACCACATTGAGGAAGCATATTAACCTTCACTTCTTGTAGAAGAGAGTAATAAATTGTGGGTTTATGGCTTTTTTTGTTGCTCACAGTGTTTGGATATTTGCTGTTAGCAGAAGCAGATGGAAGAACTCTTCAGAGGATCGGCAGCATTGGAATGGTTTTGTGGTGAGAATTTGCCAGCTGTAGTGAGAATTGCTCTTATTACCACTGAGTTGCCGCTGACCTTCCAAGCATAACCAAAGGGTTGCAAAAGGCAAGGACTCACACACAAGTTTACATCAGGACTGCTCAGCCCAGCTGATCATAACAAATCAAGGAAACTAAACAAAGGACAGGAAAGGAACACAGCAAATGAGAAAAGAGGAAAGAAAAGGACTGGTAAAAAATGCAAGTTTGCTACGTGAGCTGACTCTGAGAGCAAGAATGCTGGGGAAAAATCAGATCTGGAGAAGCAGTGACGTGTCTTTGTGTTCCTCTCCAATTCCACACTGCTTGAATGATCATTTCTATTCATAGAACCTTTCCTGTACTTATACAAGTGTTACTCAGCTGCTTTCAGATTATAAAGCAGGTACTCTGTTGTTTTATGTACCACTGAAATGTGTTTATCTGGAGATTAAATAGACAACTTCATGTATTTCATGACCTTGGTGGAGACAAACAAGGCAATGAACTCACCCCTCACAAGCAAAGATAAATGTAGAAGTCTGCTGCCTACTGCTATGCATTGTACCCAGCTCTAATTATGTGATAAGTGGATGGACTCAGTGTTAAACATATTTTGCAAAAGTTCTTGAACGAAGTGCTTACACTGGTTATGCAGATAGCTTGTGGAAAGCCACAGGAATACAAATTATTACACACACAGTATGAATCTGGATGAGTACAGGAAACACTGGTCTTCCGAACCCTGTGTTTTGCTGAGCACTCCTCTGTTTCAGTCCACGCACAGAATGAGCACATTTGTTTTTCTTTCTCTAAAATTATTCAATTCTTACTTGTAATACACCAGAGTGCTTTTTTTTTAAGGTCATTGATAATTCAGTCCTGAGGGGTGCTTAGCATTTCTCATCACCTTAGAAACCTCAAACCAGCAAATTCTGATAAGAATTGACACACAATATTACAGAAGAAAAAACAAATAACAAAAAAGTAATTTCATTTTCCAGATAGCCAGATCATTTAAATAAGTCTTCCAAATGTCCTTAGTCTGGTATCCCCACAACACAGCTCAGAAATATTAACAAACATTCCTCTTGATCGCAGGCATTTTTCCAAGTTATTTGAAGGTGATCAGGTTAGAAGATAGATATTTGGGATCCTAATTGCACTGAGCATCAAAGCAGTCTGTGGTGCTAAACCTACCTTTTTAAACTCCAGTGGGAATTGGATGTCTTTACACCTATTTTTTTTAAGTCCAATAAGCTCTTCTTTTTTATCTTTGTCATCTAAAATTATTAAAAAATAACAATAAAAATGTCCAAATAACTATGTTATTTAAATACTCTGATTCCTAAACTGTTTGTGTGATTTTGAAAATGTGTTCTGCACCTCATGACAACTAAAAAAAACTCCTGAATGCTTTGGACTTTAATACAACTGAGAGTAGTGAACAATTATTAACTCTGAAGATCGTACAGTTATTAGAACTTTAAGGAAAATATCAAATACTGTGCTATTTTTGCAGTGAGAACAGAATGCTCAATCTTCATTTAGAAAATAAAATTTTTATCACTATTTAGATGATTGTTTTCTTTCACATGGATTTAATAAATAGCTTTTAATTTGACTAATAGATACTGTCTAAATTAAATGAATATCTACTTTACAAGTGGACTCCAGTAGAAACACATCTACATCTTTGACTCATCTCAAACATGAAAGAATGTGAATCAGTTACAGGACAACTTAATCTCTTCTGTAGTCACCAAAACTGCTAGGTTAATATTTGTGGGAAAAAAACATGAGTATCACAGGTTAAACACAAGAGTTATTGTCTTATTTTAAGAAATAGACAAGATATCCTGAGTTGCAAAGTTGTCTTCATGTATGGTCCTGAATACAAGAATAAAAAGACATTAAGGGCATAATCTGTCCTCCATATCTATGAGAATAACAGGAGATGTAATGATTTTAACTTCCAGCAAAGGAAATTCAGATCAGGCTATGTGGAAATTTTCATTGTTAAGATTTGTTCAGGAACAGACTGAGGAGCCTTTTGATTTTCAATCTCTGGATGTTTTAAGATACAGATATCTTACAAGGATGACATGGGAGCAGCAATCCTGCCTTGATCCTGTTTCATCTATTTTCCATGACCAGTGAAATTACCTTTGAATTCTGCTTTTCACATGTGAAAAATGTACCAGGCAATGTCTTTCATTAGTTTTCAAGTAGGTTTTTTGGGTACCTGGAGTTTCAGATATGTCAAGTGTGGTAGTGAACTGCTACAAGAGTAGGAAGTGGAAGTAAAGCTGAGTGAAAAGGTCAGTGCAAAGATTTATCTTGTGAAAGGTCATTGCAAATATTTATCTAGTCTAGGGGGTTTCTGAAGGGTAAGACAGGCTTCAGGAGCCTTGCTAGATGTATTTACAGCTCTAGAAAAAACAAGGATGGCCAAAGAGCTCATCTCTGATGATCCCTAGCCATCATGAAGCTGTTCTTTATGCCAAAGTTTACTAACAGCTGTAGAGGCTTTGTCCCACTCTGTTGAGTTCCTGCATGAATTTTGCTTTCTCTTCATGAAAATTGTTTCACAGTCCAAAAACATGAGCCAAATGGAAATTCTAACATGCATTTTGTTCACGTGATTATGCTAAAATGATTTTAGCCTTTCCACAAAACTATTTCTCATGACAAGGCAGTGCTGGAGACAGTTTGCTCCAATTTGAACAGGCTGCTAGGATTCAAGACTGGTTCCAATAACATTTCGGCCATAGTACAGCTCTACTTCCTAACTATTTCTTAACTGGCAATGCCACCTTCTCATCTGCTCAGATCTGCTTATTGCTGCTCAAGTACCTCAGCCCAGTGGTCTGGCCTGGTGACATGCAGCAGAGAATGGCATGGGAAATGGGAAAAAGCCAGCTCAGGTTGTTCTCACCACCTTGCTGAGCCACACCAGCAGCTCCTTCTGGTCTTTTGCCTCTGCTCAGTCTGGTTTACACAGGGACTTCCCTCCCAACAGGAAACTGAAGAAGGGCTTAATGTGTTCATCAAAAGACAACACTCTTTGGTCAGTTATCCACAGAACTGTGGTCCTCACTTGTGATTTCTCCAAACAGATAGAAGGGTCTAGAGGAGAGAGTTGCAGGGGAATCATCTACCAGTAACAGAATTGTTAGTGTCCAAAGGTAGGGTTCAGTTCATTTGCAAGATCCACATAGAGAGGAATAAGATTAAATAGGAGTTCCAAAGGGTAATATTTTCCCTGTAAAACAAGGTAAGAAGGTCCGGGGTTGACTTCCAGATCACAGAAGAGGAGGTGAGATTTGCTGTTTTCAAATGTGCAAAATGAATGGACAGATCTGGTCTGCGTTGGCAAGGTATTGTCTAACATGGAAAATAACAATATCATGTTCAAGAAATAAATTTTTGTAGAAGAAGTATGGAAAAGAGAGCCAGGAGGAACCTTGAAAGTGCTTTTAGCCCACTCTTTGGTCCTCAATATGATTTAGCCAATACCAAGAATCAAGGCAGTGACTCCCAAAGCTGCAAGTGTGTTTCTCAACTGCCTGAGCTGAAAAATAAATCTCTCCAGATGGTGCTCAGAGAGTCTCATATCCTTTTTGAACCATCAGCAGACGGAGATACATATTATACTCCAGGGGCTGTTTTACCCCAGTGGGTAGCACAACTGAATCAGAAGACAGTGCTGGAAGTCATCATAAATCACAGTGACAGGCAACCTATTCACTTCCAGGTCTCTATAGGAATTGATGAATCATTTATTAAAGAACACACTAGTCATTTATTACTCTTTTATAAACCATTTATCAGTAGGTATTCAAAATGTGAGCAAATCATATTTTCACTTAAGACTCACAGCACACAGTATATTTCAAATTTCACTGTGGTGATGTTTTGTGAAATTACACAAACTTTATTCTGGTCACAGGAGGCAAGCTTCTTTATTTAACTGGAAAATTCATTTCTAAGATCATATATTCCGAAACTCTAAATAATTAAAAATATTTTCCCAAATCTCACTCTTCTGATGTGACACAATTCTTTCTATTTTACATTGCTTTGTCCCAGAAATGGATGAAGTTGAAGGTGAGGATGGAAGTGGCAGAAAGAGGAATTCTCTCAAGAGCAAGACTGTTCCCTGGCCAAATGAAGTCTCTTTCTTATGAGCAAGTGAGAGCACTCTGATAAATCCCCCTACTTTTCAATGTATGACTAAGATTGTGCTGCTCTCCCAAATCTGCAGTGAAGGACAGGTGTGAGGACTAGGTGGACTGTAGAAAAATCATCCCCTTAAGCCACATCACTGCATTCTTGTCTCAAGCACCTGAGAGCATTTACTAAGGAAAGACAATATATTTGATATTAAGGAAAATAAAGTATTACTAAAGATCAGCAATGGAAGCCTCTTCCTTGGCAACAGATACTTTTAAAAAATCAGGACAGAAGCCAGAAGATGTAGGCATATATACTCAGTGGAATCCCATTTTTTAGCACATACTCTGCATTCAGTAATGGCATAAGAACAGAAGTAGGATTAGTTATTCTATTTATTTTGAAGGAGGAAGAATGGTTCTATGAATAGATGAAATCCGTATTATTGTCATGTTAAAATAATGTCTTTTCCTCCATTGGTGTTAGGGAAGATCTGGGCAGAACCATGCCTACAGGAAAAGATACAACAGAAGTATTTGCCAACTTGTGGCTTCCAGCAGATGCTATATTGGTGGTTTTTCACCACACTTCAACCACACTGACACCAACTATAGACTAAAATCAGTTTTGCTGGCACACAACACTGCAGTAGTCTGTCACCAATTGTTAAAGTGACACAAGAGAATGTGCCAGGTATAAAAACAATACTCAGCACCATTAGCATTCCCTCAGTCTAACTCGTTCCCACAGAGTTTGAATATCCTGCAGTACACAAACCAGGTACCAGATTTTCCAAAACAGTCAATACCTGCTCCTCACTTTGCTTCTTTTCTTATTTTCATATAAGAAATCCCTTGCTGCTGAACAAAAGTTGAGCCTAAGTCCTTAACTTGCTGTAAAGGAAGTGCCAAATTGCTCTTTCTGATACAAAATACATGTATTCAGTAATAATTCACAACATTAATAGGGTTGTAAATTTTAAAAACTTCCTGAAAAAGAGGCCACTAACTTACAAGCATCTCTATTTCCATTGTCTGTAATTTAAATCTGGCACAATATCCCAGCCATTGTGACCTTTTGAAAGGTGGGCCTTGTTACCTCAACTGGGATTTTTGGAGGAGCTCTTAAAACATTGCACTTTTAGGCATTAGAGATGAAATTATTTAAACCCCTGGAGTGAACAGGGTACTGTTTGCACACCTGAATGGATTTTTTTCACTGCTCAGAGCCTGTTATGAACAGTAAGGGTAAGTATATATGTGAAATAGGACAAGGCAGATATTTGGGAGGTGTGTGAAGTGATGGGACAGCAACAAAATATTTAACCGGGCTGAATCCCACACAGTAGCGTCTCATACATTGACCCATCAAGTACCCAACACTTTCTTATAACCTCAAGGGCTTAAACTATTCCTCTGAGGTTAATGGAAGTGCTGTGCTGGATCATAGCCAGGTTGCTCAGCCGTTTCTGGGATTATGCCCTGACACAACATCTATGAATTTTACCCTAAGCATGAAGATCACAATTGCATCAGAATGGCAGGAGTGGGACATGCAGGGGAGAAAATAGCAGATGGAAGAAGAGATTCACCAAACAATTCCCCCCTCTTTCAGAAAGACCTGGATAAACCCTGTAGAGTCTACTGCAAAACTGTGTACAGCAACAAAGGATCATTTAAACCTTTCTGACAATATCAAATAAAGGCTGTTAATGAGCATTTTGAAAAGGTGTGTAAGGACCTGACTTCCAAGGAATAAATATAGCGAATAGAAGCACACAGAAATGTATCATTGCTAAGGGGCAGATCCACAAAATTGTTTCTGGTGAAAAATGAAGAGGAGATTGGTCAAGTGTCAAAAGATAAAACTATAAAACTCATTTTCAATGGATAGAGACAAGTTCACAGACAGCTGAGACTGCCTTGCACTGAGGACTCAAGTATCTGTTAACACATACAAAACTTCTAGGAAATGCAAATATATAGAAACGTAGAAATTTTCAACTTTGGATAAAGATATGGAAAAAGTAATTAAACTTCTCTCTTGGTATAAATATTACTGAAATCATATATATCTTAATAAAGATATATATAACAATACATTCTACAAAACACCATTTAGTGCTTAGTCTGAGGTACCCAGTGTTAAACTCCTTAAACTGTGTCCAGACTTGAACAAATACAGCTCTCATAATTTCACTGTTTTCAGATCAAGAATGAATTTGGCCCCCGTGCTTACAAGATGCAGAGAAAGCATTGAAAACTTGGTTTAATCCATCTAACATCAGCAGTACGTGACAAATAAAGGTAGAGCTATTTTAGGTAGAAATTATACAGCCAGAAGAAAACACAAGACAACAAATAAGCATTTGTTTTCTAAAAGGGAAAAAAAAAAGCATTGAGGAGAAGTACCTTTAAAGAGAAGGAAGTTAGCTGGGAAAACATGTCAATACTAAAAGAACACAAACATAAAGCAGTCAATCTCAATGTAAATAAAAGATGATGCACTTTGAAATCACCTTCAGATTTACTGAAGTGCCCTAAGTACTTTAAGCAGTAAGCCAAATAAAGTGGCATTAGCTCAATTAATAGTCACCCTCCCTCTTCCCACACTACTGATTTTAAGCAGAGCATATGCTTCCAAAGGGGCCTGACACCATGTGTCTGAAGACTGATTGTTCCTGCCTTATTCACAGAATAAGAACACCACTCAGCAAGGCAGAGGGAAGATTTCCGAGGTCATTAACATCTCTAAATAGTGAAAGGTTCAAAACCATGTCACAGTGTATTAAAACAAGAGATGTCTCTCTAGGAAAACGTGTATGTCATATAAGGTGCAATAAAGACATACAAGACTGGACTTTTCAAGGAAAGCCACACAATGCTGTCTCTTCACACTTGTCATTGTATTTCTCTACTGAAACCACCAGATTTTCAAGGGTACAGAGTGCCTTTTACTACCACTGACCAAACTGAATTTATAAGCATTTCTGGATTTCCACAGAAATAGACACTAACAGCACATTTGGGGCTAAGCAGGCACCCGAGTTTTTTAAAATGCTTGCCCAGTTTACCGAATTATTAAGTCAAACAGGACATATAAAATGTCTTCTTCAAAAGAAATCATCTCAAAGATTGGAAATTCATGTAGGTAGGACTCTGGACAACATGAATTGCTATTAAGATTGATTAATACAATTACTTCCTATTTCTAAGTACACTGAGTTGTCCTTATACACGATTATGTTCTAGAGGACTAAAACATACAATGCTTTAAATATATTTTAATTATTGGTTGTCAGGAAACAACTTTCAGAGCACTAAAAACCTAATCTAAAGGCTAATTCTAAGGGAATTAATAGTTTGATCAAAGCCTCTTAGTTATCACCTATGCGATAACCTTAGTGATCACCTATGCTTGAAAGGTTTGGATGAGGCTCTGGCACTTTTTAGGTGACTGAAGTGCTTTTGCCAAAGCATTTTACTTAAGTAAATGAAATAAAGTAATTACACCCATTTCCATTGATTAGTAAAAACTGATATTCCTGTTGGCAAAATCGTCATTGTTTCTGATTTCTTATTCCCCTTTTTTAAAAACCTGCTCCATCCTTTTTTACTCTGATTATCTGGTTTGCATTTATAAAAGACACAATTATTCATATAAAATTGCAGTAATTTGGTTCAAAATAATCTGTTGCCAAACTGCTAAAATTAGGTCAGAAAACAAAAATTAAAAAAAGGTAAAATCATACCCTAAGGAGATAACTAAGACTTTTATAGCAATAGGCTTTCCTTTTCCTCTAAAATTACCTTAAAGTATGCATCCCTCACACTTCTGATCTTTGGGGAATATTCCTTAAAACCTGCAGAGCCTCAGGAAACTTTTACAGCAAAATCCAAACCGGTTATTAGGTAAAACTTTCAACACTGTCTAATTCTCTCCAGATACCAGAGGGGGGCAAGGGGGAAATCAGACTAAAAATAAATTCAGGGGAGGGAGGAGAGCACAGTGGGAAGGGTAGGAAATTGGGTATGCACTTTGCCTGAAACCAGAAACTTTGCTGTTGTACTATTACGCTCTCCTGGAGGCAGTGAATAACTTTTGGCTTGGTTTGGGGTTTTTTCAGACTTTTCAGCATTCTTCAGTGAAATTCAGCTTGCAGGGAAAAAAAACTTTTCTTACAAATTCCACCTGCAGGTTAACTTAAAAGCTTTTAGGACTCCAGCTTTCATTACAGAACTCTCAATACTAGCTGTCTCACAGATGAAGTACTGAATCCAGGACAAAACATGATGCTTCAATCCATGTTTCTGACCATCAAAAGCCCTAAGCTAGAATGATGGCAGGAGGGAATTCTTTATTTTCTCCAACAGGAGCAAAAGAAGAAAATTACCACTAGCAAACTCATTTTACAGGTTTTCATCCTGCTAACAAATCTCTGAATGACATCTCCTGACATTAATTTTTACCTTGTGGTTGCATTTTGCTTTGGAAACGATACATACAAATTTATTAATGTAAATAAGAAAAAAGCAGCTCCAGGAAAGTCTATCACATTGAGGTAAAAAGATGCCTAAGTATTTTCTTCCATTAAGAAAACTTTTTATATTTAGGAACAAGCTAATTACAATTACATGCACTGTTTTGCAGAACACAGATGGCAAATTCTTACCTCCTTTTTGGTAAATTCTGGTGGATGGTCATTTTTGTCATCAATAAGAATAGTGGCAGTTGCTGTGCCAGTTAGTCCCACATCCAGGCCACCCATATCTTTAGCTTCTATAACTAGCTCATATTTTGGGGTATCCATAGTCTGAAAAACAACAGAAAAGGAAAGGTTAAAAAAACAAACCCACAGCAGATTACATACTACTTTTAATTCACATTAAAATAATAAATAAAAAAATCTAAAACTTAATTTGGCCTGATACATCATAGTTTAGAAACAGTCTGCTATCACAGTGCTTCACCAAAACAGAAGACAGAGCTCTGAGCTTCAGCTGCTATGATGGAAACTTTATTGGGAATACAGCATGAAGTAATTCAGGTGAGTATTGGTAAAAAGTACGTGACATATCCTGTTGATAAAGGAGATTAAAAAAAGAGGAAAGCAATTAAAATATATGTGCTCTTTAAGAGTAAGCTCTCATTTCAGTGCACCAATATTTAGCAGCTTGCTTCGTCACTGTTATGATGGGTACATAATTAAATACTAATGTCACAATCTACATATAAATTCAGTTTATTTTATTAAATCACATTAATTCCACGTATTAGCATTTAGAATGGCAATCTAAGTTTGCTTCACTGTAAGAAACAAGAAAGCAGTTTCTAAAATGGGCAACAACTGCCAGTTGTTGCACAAAGCAAATGTGTATAGTAACATTAATGATTTACATTTATAACACCCTATTTCTGTGTCATGGTTACTTATCTGACTGCCTACCTATTGTAGAACCAGACAACACAAACAAACAGCAAAAGCCATCCTTAATTTCCCTCCCCAAAAGGCAGCCATAACTTGAGAAACAATTTGTGGCCACTGCTCTGCAATGGGAATATGACAGCATTTCTAATTCCCCTCTCTTGCATCAGGCATGAAAGCACATCTGTTTGTAAGCTGGACAACAGGGTAGCAATACATCCCATCAACAGAAGCTATTATCAGCACCAGAACCTGCTCCCAAGGAACTCATTGAGAATTTTGACATGTATATCACTGGAGACAGGGCTGGGCACCTAGTTAGAATGAATATTTTCCCCATTTGTATGGCTTCTTTATACAGAACCATCTGCCCAAAGAGCATGTGTGCTGCATCATCAAGGGAGGACACAGATGGGGAAGTGCTGCAGTCACCTTTAAACTATATGGTAAGAATATCATGTGTGCTCAGGATGTTGTTTTTCAAGTGTTTTTTTCAAAGCCTCCTGGAAAAGTAATTCTGGGTCTCAGGGGCAAAGTGACATAATGATGCCTGGAAGGGTGGCAAGGGCATGATTTCTAGAGGGCTTTTTTAGTCTCAAACCAGCTCCATCAGCCAACTGTGTTTACAAGAAGCAAGGCTGCACATCTTTGGCATCACTCATCCTATATCCTTCATCTAACACTTTTCCAGGGAATTATCATGCAGGCAGACAACTGGTGTGAAACTGTATAGCAACACAGTGATCTCTGTTTACCCCCCATACACTGCCTTAGAAAGCAGAAACAAGGAAGCTAGAGTAGGACTTATCCCATACCAGAGAACATCTTGTCATTTAAAATTTTAAAAGATTTATTTCTAATCTCTAGCTTAGCAAAACAACCTCCTGAGCAACACAATCTGCTTTGTAGTTACATGATCTGAAAGCATTCACTAAATAGTACATTATGCATTTTCCTGGGTACACCACAACACCTTTCTTGGAGCATGTGCAAGAAGATCTCAACTCCTTAGTACTTAGATCTTGAAGCATCTTTAGGCCATGAGAGGAGCAACCATATCAGCTGCTCATCAGATCAGCTATTGTGAAGCAACATATTTGTACGTAAAACCAATGAGTCAAGCCAGAAGATATATTTAGTTCTAAAAACAGATGGACTACTAGAAGATCAGATGCCACCACCACTTGGGGGCTCCTAAGAAATACATTTCCTTAAGTCTTACAACACTATTCCATGAAATTCATCTCAGAAGGCAGCAGACCCAGAACAGGATTTTGATTTATAACATCATATAAATATACGTGAAAAAATATTACTGCTATGTCTCCAACACAAATTCAGATCACAGCGTGGAGCAAAACTTACAGTTCTCATATATTTATTTTCTAAAATGTTTTCAGTGTATTAAAACCTGAATGGAGCTTCTCTCCCCTTCTTTAGATGCAACTTTTTCATTATTTTGATTAGGAAGTTGTTATTATTGTATGGAAAACTTGCAAAGCTATTTATCACTTCATGTTTATAAGCCTCTTTGCTCAGAAATAGGCCCATTTTTACTCTCAAATTGGCCTTTTTTCCTTTGAAAACTGTCCCATTTTCTATTGAAAGCAAGCCCATTTATGCTAGAAATTGTGTCTACTGCAGCAGAAATTTCTGTGACAGGAGTCCAATGTTTAAGCTTGCAACAGAATGTGAAAAACATTGAATTTTTAGTAGTATTTCATATCATTATAAATACTTCACACTTCCTGCTATGCAGCACTTTCTACATCTTGTTCTGTCACCAAATATTTGCTTTGTTAGAGAAAGCAACTCCCAACACATCCAAACCCGAGAGCAAAAGCATGTTCCTATCAGATGCTCTCTTTACACTAGGAGATTGCACGTGAAGGACTTTTTAGCATTTCTCATACTCCTAAACCCAGTTAACTCAGGCACTAGCAGCTATTATTTGGATCTGTGTGATTTATCACAATGCTGGGATGTGGGAGCAGGGATCTGTGGGCAGCACAGCCTGTGCTCTTGCTAACCCTGTTCTCAGCTGCTGACTCTGCAGAGGGCCAGGGTCTGTGCTCAGAGCATCCCTCAGGAAAGGGGCTGCAGCGCAAGCTCTCATGGCAACTCCTTGTCTTTTCCCTCTCCACAGGACTCAGACCTTTTACTCCAATGCAGTCTCTCCCTTCTTGTGAGGAATGAGAGCTCCTGGAGGGCGCAGTGGAGGAGAAAAGTAGCCTTCCTTCACCTTCTCCATCCCTGCTCCACTGTGTAGGTTAGGGATAAATGCAGCACCCGCTGTTGGTAGCACCTTGGGAGCCCACCAGTCACTCAGACTGTTGTGCCACCATGACATTGCCTGTCACTAAACCCAAGTCCCCTGCTTCTCAAGGCAGTGACCTAGTCCTTGAAGCACACTCTTGCAAAAACAATCCCATTAATACAATTTGGGTAGCGTGATGTTAGCAATATAAATGTGTAACAACTCTCAACAAGGTGGATCTACAGCTGGAAAGGATAATAGGTGATTTTAATAAATGAACATTAAGTCACTGTTTGTGTGGCTTGTTATTTATCAGCTGTGACTTTGTGGAGTGTAACACTGTGGAGAGAATTTATACAACTACAGCAGGAGAACCACTCCTCCCATAAATTCTCACTCTTGTCATTTAGCCACGGCAGGGGTGACACTGGCAAATTGTTTGGTTTGCCAGGCAGGTAAGCAGTGGCTTGCATGTTTTTCTTTGAAGGTCCACCCACTGCCATCCTCACCAGTGTTAACACTCATGCCAGATTTCACTTCCCTGCCACCCTGATATAGCTGGTTCAGCCCTGGTAAACAATGGGGGGCCAGAAAGGCACTTTTTCAGATTCCTGACAAAGCCAGCAGGATCTAATCACAACAGAGGGAAATAAAACGTTCAGTAGAGCTCTCCCTTGGTGGAACAAACCAAGTGATTGCTTTAGGTAGTGCTGAATCAAACCAGATAATGATGGTTTTCTGCTGAGGTTTAATCTTTCAATATTTCCTACAGATACAATAAAAAATTACCAGTAACTTAAACGAAGCAAGCCATGGCTAGTATTTCACGTCACCAGCAGTAACAGTCCAAGTCTTGGTATGGGCTACCACTTGCAGGCTATAGGGCATTCATGTGCCATTTAAATCGAGCTGCAATTGACAGCATCCTCAGTGCAGTGAGACTCAGAACATAAGGTGGCAAAAAGTGGAACTACTTTCAAGGCTTTCAGTACAGAAATTTTTCCCAATATCCAACCTAAACAACCCATGGTGTAACTTGAGGCCATTTCCTCTTGTCCTATCACTTGTCACTTGTGAGAAGAGACCAACCCTCACCTAGCTACAACCTCCTTTTGGGTAGTTGTAGGGAGGGAGAAGGTCTCCCCTCAGCCTCCTTTTCTCCAGGCTGAACACCCCCAGTTCCCTCAGCTGCTCCTCATAAGCCTTGTGCTCCAGACCCTTCCCCAGCCTTGTTGCCCTTATTTAGACCCACACATTCAAAGTTGTTTAAACAGCAGTTCAACATATTTTCTTGCAGATCTTCACATATTTTTACTACCAGTACTTAAATCATATGTAAGGGGGGTGAAAAAAAATAATTTGGGTAAACAAAATATTTCCCTTTTGTATTTATTCACATCATCAGCCTGCTACCCAACTCAGGTTATTTTGCTTCTTCTCTTTCAGTGAATTTTAGGATCCTGCTAAGAATTTCAGGCTGTGAATTCCTGCCTCACATCAGCACCCAGCTAAAAGCTGCAGATAGGCATAAAAATCTGGAAAACAACAGGACTCCAGAAACCATCTCCTGGCTAGGTCTTCACCCAGTGCTCTCCAGTCACCGTAACACCCCTATGAATTGCATGTCCATTAAAGCACACACTTAGTACCACAACACTCAAGCCTTCATTTGGTGCTTCAATGCTTCATCTGTAAAAGCCTGGGGAGAATGGGAATTCCCAAATTCACACAAAGTACTCAGTTGCTAAGGTCAAAACAAACACTGTCTGAGAAACAATCACCGAACAGAATGTTCAAAACTCTTGGAAGGGTTTCAAATATCCTTTCAGGCTATCTTACCACTTATTACCAATACAGAGTTCTTTCACTATTTTGTGGATATTAGTACTTTCTGTACCAATGCCTCAACATTTCTATTTATAATTCTCTTTATAAACTATGCATTCATGCATAACAATATATCAGTAGTGTGCTACCTTATCCCAGTTATTCCTAATGCCTTTATAATATAACTCTAACCAGAAAGAAATATTCTTAGGATTTAAATAATTCCAGTTCATGCAAAATAAATGTGTTCATTTAAGGTTATAATTGCATATAGGAGGTACTGAATACATCCTATTAAGACATAATCAATGTTCTTGTTGAGTAACAATATCAACATTCAATCTAGCATTGTTCTAGAGTATGCTGTCAGAATTTTGACAAATGTAGAAAAAATGAAGCAATGTGACTATTAACAGCTTTAGCAGACATAATGCTTTTATAATTATAATATCAGCATTTATTTTAAATGCCAATTGCTGTTTTGTAAAAGGGCAATACACAAAGAAGGTTTGCATTCAGAGCTTGAATTACAGTTTGATGAATACAAAAACCCAGTCAATTTTGTAACATAAATCCTCTTTAGCTCACCAATTTCCGATTTTTTATATCATAAAGAAAGGTCTACAGTTTAATCACTGTAATAATGTACTTCTGTTATGAAGAAAATCTGTATCTATTTACTACCCACAGGAGACATATAGTTCATAGGTATATATGGAAGCAAAAGGAAGACTAAGTTTACTCCTTTAGCAGTTGCTATTAGAAAAGGGAAAAAAAGCCCCAAAGTGTTTGATACAAATAGCTTTCCTGCCCAGAGATATTTGTTTCCCAACAAAAGGAAATCTGTAGCTATATAGAGGATGCATAGGATCCAGGCTTTAATTCTTCATAACATAGACATAATTATAGGCCTGATATGCATGAGAATGTTGATTATATTTTACATGGAAATACAGGAACTGTAAATATATGTTTCCAATAGTTCGTGTACAACTATCAGTTTTGACCTATATGGAAATTAGGATTTAAAGTTGCCATTGAATCCCTATCATTTTGGAGAAGGCTGTCAATTATAATGGAGTGACAAGCTTTCCTTTGAGAAATATTAGAAATCTGCAGAGAAAAACTGTTTACTGCTTACTCACTTACTGTACAAATGCCCACAGTATTTGTGCAGACATCAACTTTACTTAAGGGAGCATCCTACATTGAAAATGTTATTAGTAATGAGTTTCTACTTGGGTAGAGATCATCAGTTTTTAGGACACAACAGTGACTGAAGTTTCGTTTAGTCTGAGGTATTTCCATTTAAATTACTAAAGAGAGAGGAGAGCAAAAATTCAGTATTCTAAACAAAATCCTTAATTATCATAAAAGGTATAAAAACGTTGAAGTTAGGACCCCTGCATTGATTTTTTTACCAGCTAAATATATTTCTGAGTGTAATTTGTTTGGAACAGAATGGCATGTTGAGCTGCAACACCTACTCACTAGATGCTCATGGTTTGCGTAAAGAAACATTTTCCACTGTGCTAGAAGTATAAAGTACTTTAATAAAGTTGAATGGCAATGGAAAATAAGAATCACAATGTCCCAAAGAAACTACTAGCTGTCAAATGTAATTAAATCATACTTTTATTTTAAAAACACAAGCTATATTTCAGCTTTCCTTCTGGACCAATGCATGTAATTTCTTTTTTTTTTCAGGAAAAGAAATCTGTTGTTCCTCATAATTAAACCGTACTGCAGAAACCTTTCATTCCAGTGTGAAAGCATCAATTATTATGTAACTTTTCTTGCTGATTTTAAACCATTTAATCACTCCGTTATTATTACAGACTTGGAGATGTCAGGAATACAACTACCCCACTCATCTCACCTGAACCTCCTGCCAAAAGCAGACAATACCTACAGTGAGTGTCTACCTCTCAGCCTGAATGAAGAAAAGAGAAATACATTATAGCCTATATGCAACTATAGGCCCTGAGAGATGCAAACATTTCCTTTGTGTTCACATGTCACTAGGGCTGTCATTACTGCCAGGTCCTTCCAAAGATTGTCCTGAGTTTAAAGTTCATGTATAAACATGCTTGCTAGATCAGAGTTTCTTCAAGCTCTGTGTGGATGGCAAATAGTTTCCCTGCTGCTTAACCCTTTCAAAGCCTTAATATATTGAACATTGCAACAATGTTAATAAGCAAAATTTTCCAAGGACTTTTTCATTAAAATCAGAACATATGATCAGAAATGGTAGCAGTCTCATTGACAGGTGTAGGAGCCACCATTCTCTCCAGTCCTGATTAATACTCTTGTAAGGAAATATTGAAACAACTATACGTTCTGGCAATTTATATTTATTTTTACAAAGGTAAGAGTTTGAACAGAGCACATCAAAAGAGCTTCGTCTCCAAAAAAATAAATGTCTGCATCAGCACATCAAGCTGGATGAGGGAAGAGAAGATTCAGCTCTCCTGTCTGAACAGGACATTCAACCTGGATGTCTCAACTGCTTCAGAAAGAGCTAAACCTCAAGCTAGCTGTCAGGAGGACTCAAAATAAGAATTCCCCTCTGGATTACAGATATTTATTTCAGCAATGTTCTTTTCCCAAATCACTATGCTTCTGTGCCAAACGCTCATTTTGACAAATCAATATATTTCCATAAAAACTATTCTTCTGTAATACCCAATCAGGTCTATTTGCAGTGTTAATTACATTTTAACAGTCACAATTTGCAATTCAAATAACCTGCAGACCAAAAGATATTTGCTGAAAAAATGTTCAAATAATTTTCAGCCATTAACATATTAGAGTTGTACAATCTGTTTGCAGACAATTTGTGAAGAGAAAAGAAGGGCAAAGTTGTTCTAATAAATTATTACTTGCAAATTATTGAATCATTCTTAGTCCCTGGCACAGGTAGAAATGAGTCTGTGTAAATCCAAAAACATAAAAAGAGAGACAAGTTTCTCCAACACAGTAACCTACCACGGTTATCAGTAGAGACAGTTTTTCAAATATCTTTCTATTAAAATACCTCTGCCAAGAGACTTCCCCACATATACGAACGCTGTAAAGTTCACATAATAAGGATCAGTACACAGAGATGAGTGAAGTTGTTCTGTTGTTACTTTGAAAGAAAAAATCACGAGCAACCCCCCAAAGTATTCAAGCCTGAAAAGATCTTCAGCCTAACATCAATCAGCACACCTCCACTGACTTCAAGTGGGCTACCCAAATTTGTTTACACATTTATTAAGCTATGACTTACCATACTCATAAATGAACGTGCATATATGCTTTCATGACACAATAGAAGATGACTGTGTCCCTTGTTAAACTGGTTTCATAGATTTGCATTTAAAACAGAGCAGAACTAAGTGCAAGGGGCTGCCTTCCAAATCATCATGGCATCAAGAGCACGAGAGCCAAAGATCCCAAAACACACACTTTGAAATAAAATTCCCCAAATTCTTCAAAACAGGAGTATGACAGTAATATTTCCTTCCTTGTTGCAGGTATAACAACATTAGAATTAGGGAAATCTTGTTCACCAGTAATCGCAAGAGAGTGTCTGTGCCTGTGTTTGCACAACACAAACTCTGGAAACTAATGAGAATTTCTAAGCATTTAACCCCTTGTGGAGGCAGGGGGGGATCAACCCATGGTATAAATATTTCATACAACAGCAATAACATGCAGCTGGTCAGCACTCCCCTCTGTTTGCTGGAAACAAATTGCTTTCCTAAATTGTGTGAACAGCAGCCAGCATCAGTTATCAGTGATCTCATTACTAAACACACATTGTACCTGCAGCCCTGGAACACAGGAACACTTCACTGAGCACAGAAACAAAAGGCTCTGTCAAGCATGCTTATCAGTGCTTGAATTTGCTCCTCCTCGAGTCTGAATCAGGTTCAAGAAGCCCTGAAGTGTTTCCTGCATGCTTTGGAGGAGAGCGCTGAGCAGTTCTGAAAGGTAAATAAGGGCCTTTCAGGAAAGCGTGTTCCAGAAAAGGCATCTCCAAAGTAGGGGAAAAAAACAGCTGGAGTTTCATCTTACCAAGGTGGCAAGAAGTGGTTGTGAACAAGGCAGAGGTAAAGCCTGCCACAGTTCAACCTAAGCTTATTCCCAACACACCTCTTCTCAGAAATCATCTCTGAACCAAGCAACAAACAAATAACATAGCTTAAATCCTGAACTCTATAGGCCTGTGTACACCCAGACTTATCAGGAATGCACTGCAGGAAGCTAAGTGGAACCTAATGCTGATTATTTTATTATTTGCCACCATCAAGCAATCTATCATCTCACCAGAGTTGAGTTCAGATTAATCAGGTTCATACTACCAAGATCTGCCTGGATGCCAGTGCAACGCTTGCACTAATCTACCTCATCATTCCAAGATGTCACAGACTCATACACTGTCTTCACCTTTTCCTCAAACATCAAATCCTAGATGGATGTTCAGGCAAGTCCAGTTCATTTAAATGCATCCAGTTGACAGTGGCAATCCCAGAGAAACCCATGCAGGGTTGCTGTACGCTGTTGCTTCAGTGCTGACCAGGAAAGACCTTTTGAAGTGAACTTTCCCATAGTTTACTTATAGCTTACTACACTCCGGTTTGCAACACTAAGAGTGTGGCAATTGGATTTCTTTCAGCAGAAATTCTACTGGAGAACGTGCCCTGGGCATCACCTAATTCTTCCCCAGCTGTCAGTGTGACTCAGTCTGGGGGACCAGACTGGAGCTGTCTGAAGTGAAAAATCACAGGGTACAGTATGGATGGCAGGGCACCCACAGGAATTATTTTGCTCTACAAAACTGCTTCTACTGGTCTACTCTACCTGGTAATGCAGAAATAGCCTTTCAATCCACAATAAACTAGACAGCTATGGAGTTCACAGTATCTAACTATTGAACAGCAGCCTCT
Organism: Aegotheles bennettii; assembly: GCA_013398125.1. Lineage (NCBI taxonomy): Eukaryota > Metazoa > Chordata > Aves > Caprimulgiformes > Aegothelidae > Aegotheles > Aegotheles bennettii. The sequence goes on along the minus strand of VZRW01011158.1, from coordinate 654,147 downwards.
TACCCCAGACAACAGCAGGGACAAGAACTGATAGACTCCCCCCAAAGCTTTGAAGGCTCTGACATTGCAAGAGTGTGGCAGTCTTAAGACAAGAACAAACCATCTGACAAGCCATCTGACAGTACCTGATGAAAAGGCTTTTCAAGTAGATGCTTCACCTTTACTCCCAAACAGCATCTCTAGATCTACAAAAGCTTAGCATTATTCCTGTGCCCAGTTTATACTGAAGAATGTGAACAAGGCCCTTGGTTTGCTAAGGTCTGTGACTGATCACTGGGAACCAGGTTTCTTGAGGATTGTTGCACAGCAGATGAAAATGAAAAGTTTTCCTTCAGTTTCAATTTATAATCATCTAAACCAATATTCTCTGCCCAGGTAATAAAGGATAATAAATTTTATGATACCTCCCTAATGCCAAGTCTTTACATAATCTGTTATCAAATGAATCAAAATGAAGTTTACTGGGTTAATGTCAGAAATCACATTCTCACAAATTAGGCACACTTAGATTATATTTCCCTCCATAAACATTCCAATTCCCACAACAGAAAGCAATGTCATAAAGGTCAGGATGGAAATTGTGTTTCTGCTGTGTAATCTGCTTTGCAAATTTGTGCCAGTGGTCAAAATGCCCAGAAAACTCAATTACTGACTTGCTATGACAACCATACATCAGCAGACCTAGACAGACAGAGGTTATTTCTAGAATTAGTATCCTAATGCAAAAACCATATTCTGTGTTTCCAGTGTACAACCTTTGCCTAATGTTCATATTGTTAATTATTAACAGAGGCACTGTTGATTATTTCAGGCACATTATCAAGAATATAATATTCTAGTTAAATAGGTGCATTCTAAATTGGAGTTGGAGGGGAAGAAAACCCTCCATGTTCGTTTGAGCCATTTACCATTTAAACGTGGTATTCTAATCAAAACAGTCATCAAATGTTACTTTTAATCACTATTATCATATTACCTTTAATTTTTTATGCAAATCTTATTTTAGAGTTTAGTGTTCTATTGCCAGTAATAATTCCAGGTATCTTTTGAAATAAAAGACCCTGCTGAGAGTGTAATGAATCAGTAAATGATACCAGCTTTGCCCATAGACAAAAACAGTTCTAGTGTCTGCATTTATACTCTCGTTGGGTTATACTCGCAGAATATAAATTGATCTAATTCTAAATCATCCAAGGGAAAGTGATGTAAAATGGTTTTCAATTACACTATTGCTGTTTTACAAAAAAGCTTATCACACTATGGGGTGAAAAATCAACCCCTCCATAGGATTTACTTTCTGATGGAAGACTTAAAAATGGAATTTTCCATTTAAAATGTCTCCAGTCAATTTCATTCCTTTCTTACTTAATCCTATGTATCTTTTTATCAGCTTGGTTTCGTGATAAAAAGTAATTAAATGCCTTATTTGGAAGTCCTATACTTTCTGCTTTGATTAGTAAGTTCTATTTTTGCTAAAATTTCATAATATTACTTTTATCTTCTTAAGGTATCCGCCATCAAAACGGCTTCTCCCCATTCCCTTAAAGTCAGTCTTTGTTTTTTTGCAACCAAACCAAGATTTCTAGGTTATTCTCACTTTCAAGATTAGGTCTGTCACTGCTTGTGCAGACTTTGCACTATAGTACTGTTCCTTTTTGTGAACAATAAGGGATGTTAACCTGCTACAAGTTGCTCCTTTTAGAAGTTTATGTCTCTGCACAACAACTGTACACAGTTGCTTTCTGTAAATCAATCTTTAAAAGGTTTTCACATTCACTATAAAAGAAAGAACAGATTTCTAATTAATTTGTTTTAGTAGAAATACCAAGATGCAATCTACTTATAGTATGAATTTAGTGTGGTGACCTCGAGGAAAACCAATAGAAAATCAACATTAAAAAGTAAATGTGGGAAGATCATGCACGCGGAATTGTCCTTTCAAGAACTTTGGAAGAGGCAAAAAATGCACAGGTCTTTGGATAAATAGATAATCTCATAAAATGACATAATCACCAGAACCCTGGCAGGTACTTGACATAAAATGTAGGACATATTGCTCAAATAGTAATACTGAGGTATAAACTTGACTTCTGCATAATCCAGCAGCTGTGTGTTCTTTTAAATGTTTAGCAGCATAGTTCTCTGGCAAAAAACTTGCTCAAGACTTTGCCTCAGTGAAATAAATTTTGCTTTATACAAAGTACATTATATTTTCATTCATTGCAATGCCATAGTGTTTGTTAAAAAAAACTACCCGAAGTAATATCATTCTTCAAAAGTAAATATTTGACTAATTTTGTCTGCTTTCCCCCACAAAGTGTATCATTAAATACCTAGACAGTGCCAAGTTGTAGCTGTACTCATGGATCTGAGAAGCACCACCATACCCAGATTAGCCATTGGAAGGACTGTGCCACAGGGACAGTTTTCAAAATCCTGTCCTGCTCCCCTTGTTTCTTGCTATGAAGGTAAAGGATTAGTATCTTGCTACTCATCCAGCAGCATATTGTACTCTGTGTATCTATGGAATTCTCTTAAACTGCTCATTTTGGTTGTCTCAGCTCTGCCAAATCCCCATCCATCTGTTCTAGAGAGGTGTGTGTGCAGTGCCTGCTCACTCCTGCATGCCTGCAGGCCTGATCCAAGTACCATGGATGCCTGTAGGGATCCATACATCCTTGTATTCCGCAGCATGGCATTTTAGTGTAACTCATATGGCAGAAGACAGAGAACTATAGTACAAATAAACTCTGGCTGTCGTCCAAATGTTTTGATAGGCACGTTTGCCCACAAGCAAGGCAAAATGTTTTAATAGTAAGAAACAAACTGGGTCAAAATCCTTTCAGTGCAGTGCATCTTAGACACATGCAGATAAAGGTAATTTTGTGTTACTGTCTGACAACTCAAAGATTGGCAAACATGTCAAATACATGAGTGAGGCATCTTTTCAGTTCTCTACATATTAACATTTCATGTGTCTAGAACGTATACCAGGGGAATGCATGAATCCCAAAATTCATATTTCAGGATGTCCTTCAACAGTGGTTGGATCAACAGTACATTTGATCCTGACCTCAATCAGATCAAGGTCTAATTCCTGACATTTCTTCAGGTCAGATGTTATGCATCATTTTGGAATGCCCTGCAACCTTTACTGAATCTAAGCCACTCTTTTTCACATAATTTATATGCACAAACCTCCTGCTGAAACTAACAAATGAATCAGGTTCGTGTCCTGGAAATACTTCAAAACATTTTTGCAAAAAGAAAATAAAAATGGGCACAGCAACTGTAAACCTAATGAGATTTAAATATTATTAATATTGAATATTAAAAATTAGAGTGTATAATCATAATGACAAGTCAAGCTTAACAAAAGTAGCACAGTAATGAAAGTATTAAAAGCAATACCCTTTCTCTCTCAATGGAAGTGCTTGAACCTGTGATTAAATACAAATCTACCATTTGAACCGAGATTAACAAATATTAGTCTTACAAATTTTAATATTATTTGCATAAACTTTATTGAGAGAGGAAGAAAAGGAACAGAGAAATTTCAAATTCATGAAAAAACTGCAAAATAGAATTGAATTTTCTGCTGCCTTAAAAGCCTATCTAGGTCACTTAAAGTTAAACAGATTTCTGGAAGTAGAAAATGCTGAGTTAACCTTACAATAAGCAGAACAGATTAGAAGGGAGGCTACAAGTAAAACAATTAGCTTAATAAACAGATGGAGAAAACACTTAAAATTACTGCCTTTGTCAAATGTTCAGCATCTTAAGCCTGGTAAGATCCTTTTTATTGAAGCAGGAGTGCAATTACTGATGGAAATGTAAAATAAAATTTATATTAGATATGCATTAACTTATTAAAGCAGAACTGTGGTACACAAATGAAAGTAAAGCAGAATAGAAAAATCTGCATCTCTGGGAATTCAAAGGCTGGCAACAGATTGTCAAGGCAGAATTCAGTTATTTTCCAGTATTCTCCTTGAGCTTTGCCTTCTCTGCATCTATCCCCATCTCAAAAATATTTGGGAGGCACTGAATGAGAAACTCGCACGCGCAGACATGCTTCTGTCAGGAGGGATCTCACAATGGGAGACAAATTCAAGCAAGGTTATCTCTCCATGGGAGTGAAACTGTCTGCAGTTCTCCAGGCGTGATGAGGAAATGCTGAATGAAATACTTGACTCTCAACTAATAAAGATATATGCAACATGTTAAACACGATCTGTGAGGTCTGAATGTGCCCTGGAGCACTGTGTGTCCCAGGATGGATGCGTTACATTTTCTTAGGACTTAGAAATGAACTCAGCTATTAAGATCAGGAAAAAGAAAATCTTTCTTTAATAATCAATTAAGTCAGCAGTTTGCCCAATCCCAGTGCCTCAGGGTGGGGACCATGAGAACAGTGCCATAGGAACTCCCCCACACTGCTGCCTGACCATTGCTCCCACTGAGTCCAGTCCAGAGGTACAGAAAAACATACCCAGTGCAAGTGGAGCTTTGCCTGAGACACATTATATTAATTGCTTAAAAACGTTTTTTGTGAAGAAGGACCTACAAGAGGGTGTCAGCAGATGAGTTTGGACTCCATCAACTCCCTGGACCTAAGGTTTTTCCCTGTTTGTGGGACAGGGTAGGAAAAATGGATTTGTAATATTCATGGAGTTTATCAGCACTCTCTTTTTCGCTGTCTTCTGATTCCAGGTGGTGAAGAACAGCACCAAATAGCACCCATTTTAGTAGACATTCAGATCCTTCATCATCTTTAGTAGACCACTGAACTGTACCCACACAGAGATAATTAACACTTCATTGTTTGGTCCATAGAGCATAATTCACAATGGAAATTACCCCCTACAATACTTCAAGAGAGGAGCACTTTAAAGGAAAACACTACCACACAAAGAATGAACATATGCAGATTTTAAGGTGCTTTCTAAATAGTAGCAAAGTATAAAGTATTTTTTGATCAGTCCTGGAAGAATGAAGGGCTATGGTGAATTTAATCAGTATTTTTGAGATATGATTCCACAGAATCTAAGGATTTTAACCAGAATTTTATACAGCTGAGGCATTTCTCCATGAATATTCAAACTAGACATATCTGCTAGATGGAATATAACTCCTCCAAAAAAGGCCCTACATTAAAAGAGCATCAAATTCTGCCCATAAAATTTCTTTACAGATGCCCTGTTTGCCAGAATTCAATATATTTGTCCTGAGAGTGACCAGAGTAGCAATAGACAACTATTGTGAAAAAAAATGTACCTCTCCACATGCAGGTATCCAAAGAAATACTACAGTATCTTTGACTTTAATGTAACTGGTAGCATTTTTGCCAGCAATCCCAGAAACAGTTGCCTATCAATAAAGCCACCTCTGAATATAATGCTTGCTCCCAGGGAACTATTGCAATGTGCAGTGAGGACTCAGTTCCACCTGGGAAGCTAAATCTAGTGGGTGCCTATGTCTACCTTCTCACATACACACTGCTGGCAGGAACTGCACATGGGCTCAGAGTATCCAGTGCCTTGGAAATTCACATGCTGCTTTTCCATTCACTCATTTCCCTACGTAGACAAGCTACCAGGAAATGCAATTTGCTCATGATTATAAAAAGAGATCTCTTGATTACAAGCTAAAAAGGAACATGAAAAAGCCTATTAAAAAATCCACACTCACAGTGAACTGTACTTCATCAACTCCCATGTAGGCACTTGTATGGGTTCACAAAAACAAACGTATTTTGGAAGTATATTTAACAAGTATTGGCTAAGCAACTCTAAGAGCAAGGGTTCCATCCTTACAAGTGATTTCTTTATCAAGCCTTGCACTAAAGTAAGGACTCAGCTATTACACAGCACACTATTTACATGTGTGAGAGCAATATGTTACTCTCACTGTGCATAGCCATCTAATTAGCATGCAGCATTATGAGCAGAAGTAATGAAACGTGTCTTTACACGACAATCCTGGTGCCCACCGCAAACATCCATTAACTGGATACAGCAACACCCCATAGACAGGTTAATTGAAACAATGATAAATGACATGACTAGAGGTCATGCTGAGAATCACTCCTAGATTTAAAGGCAGGTCGAGAGAGTTCCAGTTCCCAGTCTTTAACTCTAACCACTTCCTCTCTCTTGGTTGTAAATGAAAAGGATTGACTCCCTTCCTATTTTTATAATGACTTGCACAATTTCCTTGCTCCAGGCAGCTGATGTACACATCCCCCGTGTTCCTCCCTTGCCTTACTTAATGACCAGCCTGCCTGGCTGGCTGAAGATCTGCAGCCTGGAAGTTTGTGCTCCCCACAAATATAACACTAAGGTAAAAGAAAACAGCGTGTGTCCTCCTCATTGCTGCTGGCCACAGTTTCTGTGATTCAATCATTTTCTTTTCTGAATACTATAATCTTTACTGAGTGTTTCAGTAAAATCAAAAGTTTAATTGCTTGAGGAGGCAGCAGGAATGGCAGGGTTCCAGGTCAGGTCACTTGCCGACTGCTTGTCACTCTGCCTCTAATTGGAGTATTTGCCTCAGAATTTTAAAGGCAGTAAGTTCTGGGGGTATTTGCATAGCTAGCTTGATTTAGGTATATCCTTGCTTATTAGATTTAAGGAATTAACATTCATATGCTTATTTTTCTAAAGGCAAACTTTAAATCCTCTAAGTCTCTAGGAAGTAGTTTGTTTCTACCATTTAATTGCTATCATTTATTTGATGTGACAGGGCTCTCTGATGATCACATAAAGTTTGACATGCAACTATTCAGATGGAACATTTTTTTTTTGGATCTGTTGTTTTTACCTGGAGGACAATGCCTGAGCTTCATTGTACTAAGAAAAAAAAAGAAATTAAAAATAAAATTTCAATTCTTAAGCCCTAAATTTCTCAGTGGCCAAGTGACACATGACTATTCTCTGAAGAAGTAATAAAAATCGTCTATATATTAAATAGAACATCACAGACACTTGAAAAATATTGTGTGTGTGTCAACTTTTGAAGACCTAAGGAAAGATCTTTGTTATTCATGCTATTGTAAGCTCTGCATACCTTCCAATTCTTTATACAGAAAGCTTAATGGCCATGGATTATTTGCCTCATTGGTTATGGTGCTAGGAAATAAAACAATGGGAAATATTCATAATAATGCTCTCCTATATTGAACTTCCACTTGGTTGAAGTATTAAAACAAGCTGCAAGGAAAATTAAACCTCAGGCAGAAATGGCAGGTGTTATTTATTAATGCAAAAGACAAACTAAAGACTCTATTTCTCTTGGATTGCAGTGGTTATACTGCAGAAGTGCTCTTCACTATGTGCTTACTCCTCTACCCACTCAACAACTTTTCATTCACTTCCATTAATACATGGCAGCCTAACAACAGAAACTGGGGGCATGTGAGAGGCAAGATTAAAAAAAGAAAAAACCCACCAAATGACTGGAAAAAATAATAGAGACTCACCCTCATAGTCAGTATTTCAAGAAGAATGATGCTGAGTTGTATATTATTTTTTTTTTCATGTGTAATTGCAGAATTACAATGATGTTTTTCTACTAAAATTACAGGTTTATGGTTAGGTTAACTTCCACTGAGCAGCCTGTGCTGGCAAATTTGAAGGCATTCATAATTAGAAAATTCAACACACACCGATTAAAGAATAAGCTCAAAAAAAAAATATTAACGGAACAAAAGCTGTGTCTAAGGCCTATTATGTTGAAAATTTAGCTTTAATCTCTTTTGCAGTTAGCACAGATTGTGAATGACAGCATAAGGGCAAAAATAAATGTCAAGCCTTGATTTGGAGACACTTGAAAGAATGTATCCAAGGGATTTCTTCCTATGATATTCACAGAATCTTCAAAAACCAGAAAGACTAGATAGTTTGGGGGTAGAGGGAGCACCTTGCCTTTTATACAGCTATATATGCCAACCACAGCCAGAGTTTATCCCAGTAGCAAACCGTGCCAAGTTCTGCACTCTGTTAACCAATGACAAGATGCTAAGCAAGGCAGTCACCTCTCTGCCACATACATCTGCCCCAAGGAGGGGGTAAAATATTATCTTGTGTGTGGACAAAGATCTGGTGAAAAAAACCCACAAAACCATAGGAGAATCCTCAACTCCAAGTCAAAAACAGAGCAGTGGGTCCCAACACCATTTTGCAGTAAGTTTTTAGATGGTATCATATTAAAATCAGTGTGAAAGGCTTCTTTATTTATATATTCTTCCATTTGGTACAGTCACATATTTGAAATGGGGCAATGTCATTAACCATGGAGAGCCACCTTACAGGCATGATGAGTTTTGCTTTCTTAAAAACACAGGCAAAAGCCAGGACAGTGTTGGTTTTGTCTGATCCCCTGAGATCAATAAAATTGAGGCTCCAATCCTTTGAAATAGGAAGCAAACTTTAAAGGCAAAAGTATGGTACACACTTCACTCTGGAAACCTGCCACCTGCACTGTTATAAAATGCTTCAACCACCTGCTTAGGCCTCAGTGTGATACACATGGTAATTTTTAATCATATCTGCAATTTGTCTAGGCACTACCTTTATCTTGTTTCAATAAAAATCAGTCTAAGGTTGCAACTCATTTTCCTATAAAATAACTACGGACAGTCACTGTCTTAGATTCCATGGCTTCTTGTTCAAAAAGAAGGTGGTGAAAGAATAAACTGCCCTACAAGTGTGTTAAACAAAGTTTGCAGTGCTTGAAGCTCTCAAAAAGAGAAAAGAGGGATCACTCGAGAGCAATGCATGTGCCTTTCTCATGGCCTGCAAGCCCTTTATTCAGAACTAATCAGCCACTTGTAGACTTGAAAATGGGACAGGCTTTCATATAGACAGGAACTGTCAACCATCTGTCACTCAGGGAAATGAAACAAGAGCAGATTCTGGGCAGGAATCAACCCCAATGCTGGATTGACAATGAACAAAAGCCACGTGAGAAGAACGCATCCTGAACTGGTTGGCTCATTACTGCTTTTGGAACATCCTTGCACTGCAAGGACAGATCAGACAATAGGCATTAACCAGCAAGAACTTAGTTTCAGAATCTCAGCTGGTCCGATCTTGCATAGCCCAATGGAGAGCAATGAAACTGCACCACTCAGGAGGTTCCAGCCCTCTTGTCCCCACCTTCAGGAGCTGCTGAACAGATCCAGTAACCAGCCCACTCTCTGTGAGGACAAGAGAAGGCACTTGGCAGTAAGATATTTATATCCATTTCAAGCACTGGAGTTTATTTCTGAAAACTGTGGTAAATTAACTCTTTAAAAACTAGTCCACAGTGGCAGGAACCTTGTACATCTCTTTCATTAGCTCCTTCAGTCTTTCTCTATTAATGAAGGTTTTCTTTTTTCACTTGTACTACTGCAAACCCCAAATATAGGAAATTAAGATACATGAATTTTTTTGAAACATCTGCAATACATTTTGACAAAAAAAATCTCAAGATATCATTTAAAAGAGTATGGAAATATTAATGTATAGTATTATTGTATTGTGAATAAAATCATAGATTCATCAGCTGATTAGTTTGCTGTGTGGAATTAATAGTCTCACACTGGCAGAATGTTCCCTAAAAATCTTAAATTATGCTTAAATAGTTGGATATAGGCTTTTAATGAACACATGTGAAAACTATACATTATATATAGGTGAATAGTGCCAGTATCAGCTGAATATTCACCAATTACTTTTTTTACACCCTAATGGCTAGTGTCGTGTCGATAGATGGCTGTAACCCAGAAATACTGCCCTAGGTCAACACTGAACTGAATGTGCATCTCTCAGTAAAACTGATAAATAAGTCCTTTGAAAATATAATACCTGAAACCCTGGTTAGCACATTTGATGACTGCCTCATTAATAATACAGCAAAAATGCTTCAGGGATTTATGGTGGCAAGAACTGATGATTACATCCTTTTTTAGATTTAAGGGTGGCAAAATAGTGCCATCAGGATCTAGGAAGAGCGATAGGGATTTAGTCTTGCTTCCTTCTTCCAGAAGATAAGGTTACTTCTTTCCCAGCACTTTTACATTTTATCTTTAAAATAAATTAATATTTTTAAAGGCCAAACTTGTGGTTTCATTTTTCACTTTGACAGCTCCTGAAATACAGATAGATTTTGTATCATATTAAATATTTTCCTTGCTTTACTTTAGTCTTCTTTTGTTCTAATGCCATACAACAAACCGCTGACTTTTCAAATGACCCTGTAAAAAAACAAGATCAGAAAACAAAGCTATCCTAGCTGGACAGGAACATTGTTTTCTCATCTTGAGAAAGTTGCTTTTTGTTATTATTTTCTTCCTTTCCAGCAGTTCTTTTTTAATCTGTTCTAGCAAGAAGTTTAACTACTCAGAATCCTTTTGCAAAATCCTCATGAAACTTTTAATAGTGAAAATTCTCAGCATTTCAGTTCAAAGGTGCTTGTTTCACCCAAGTCCTTTCACTACTTCTTATTTGGTAGTTGTTTCTGAAGGTATTGTTATGCCAAAAGGAAATACAAACGCTGGGATTTAATTAAAAATAAAAACTGAATCTGGCACAATCAGTAAATACAGATTCCAGTAGGTGAAGCTGTCATAAGCCAAGACAGGGTATCCATGTGTTGTAGGTACATATCACCTCAAAGATAACAAGTGTCCTTATATGCATGAGCACGGAGAAGCTTGAAAATACTGCCTACATAATAGTTTTGATACTTTGAAGAGATTGTTTTTCTATCTGCCACTGAAAATGATATCTTGTTTTCATTTTGTGAAAGAGCATGCAGTTTTAAAAGCATTTTTGCCTTCCAACTGCCCGGATGATCCTTGTGTGCACAGGGGAAGCTTTAAGAATTCATGAAAGATAACAACCTTGTCGAGATATTGAACTTCCACTTGTTTTTCTAGAGCTGTAGGTAAAGGTTCTGCTTCCCAAGAGATGAAAAATTTGTTTATAAGAAACTTGTTTATCTAGTGCATACAAAAGTCCAACAGAGGTGACAGTCAGGTTTATCTAATACAGACAACATTAAAGCATTAGCACAAATGTGCTGACTAAGCAGTATATAAAATTTCTTGGTCTAGAAACTTGTTTTAAGTACTGTAATTCTGATTTTAAATTAGCTATTAAATTATGTGTGGTTTACTAAACAGTAATTAAAATTTAATTTTTATTAATGCTGTGAATATTAATCCATCCCAGGTTCATTTGCTTTATATAATTATCATAAAGCAATGCGTTACCGCTCTTCTAAAATGTTTTTGTGTAACATTTCCTCCAAGAAGGACTGGAAAAGGCCTCTGTATGTATCCAACAGTTCTCAGTGTGATTTATTTTCAAGAAACTAGCGCCATATGGGCTCTAACAGCATACACTATAATGGTATTGGGCACCAGTTTATTTTTCTGCACTGTTTTGTGGACACTGAGGACATGAGGTGAATGTAAAACCCGACTGTTTGGTATCAAAGTGATAGAGTATTAGTGAGTAAAAGAGAAAACTTCTCAAACTGATGATTGACGAGGGACATGTTTTCCTACCGACTTTTCCATTGTATAATGAAACCATAATATGAGCATACATTATTCTGTGTCTTCATTAGGAATTTAAACAAGCTGTAACAACACAAAGCAGAGGCCACAGAAGAGCTCAGTGGACGATTTATTATCATCTTAAATAGAAGCAGAATTGGACTTGACACTGCAAACTTTGATTCACCTGCATCAGGCAGCTGTATGGCACTAATTCTGACATTAAGCAACACTCAGAATATAAATTCGTAGTGGAACAATACTTTCCAACCGTTTCAATTTATTCTAAAGCAACAGGCATGTCATGACAAGATAGAAATTAATTTAAAAATTCCAAAAATATCAGGCCAGTATCTGATTTTTCAATCGCAAAGTCATTCGGTCGCATTATGCAGCTAAAAGGCTAGAATTTTATATCGCCAGATTAAACAGAAAACAAATCAATTGGTGTAAGATGCAATACTGAAAAATTTATGTAGCAGCAGGGAAAAATGAAGCAAGAATTATTTAAATGTTTTCCCAGGTCACAGAGCAAATAATCTGTGTCAGCAGATGATTCTAGTATCCTCGCTCCCAGGACAAAGCTATAATTGCAAATCTATGCATCTTGGAATAGCTTCCGAGTCCTAATACAAAACAGCTTTTTATTTAGCAAAGCCATCCAGCGCTTTACCTTACCCCATACAGAGACTAAAATGAGGCGTGGATATTGGCAGCCTAGGTTTGTATTTGGGAATAGGAGGATGAGGAGGAGAAGAGCTTTTTAAGGAACTGATACAATCACTCTAGTGAACACACAGCTCAGGTGTTAACTTGATACAGCAAACAAAAGGGAGGAGGAAATTTCTTTTTCAGCAATGGGCACCTTTTCAACTGCTGCTGGACATTGTGCTTGGAAACACAGAATTATAATATAGTTAACACAGGCAGGATTCAGCAGGGAAGACTGTCACAGTGCGCAGATATCAAGGTTGAAAATCTCTTGATACATGTCTGTAACTTTACGACTTTAACGCAGGAAAGTAAATAAAGCAAACAGGATTGCTTCTCATGGACTGCTTGTGCAGCAACCTGCATGTAGCTGGGCACTTCTGTCCATTGCTGTTGAAGAATAGTGGACAGTTTTTTTTGGATTTCCTTTTTATTCCTCTTTCAGAAGCACGTGTGTAATGAGGGGTTATTTGGCTTAGGCTAATAACAGTCTTTTTGACAAGTGATCTCATACTTTGGCCCTCACTGGTGAATGAGCAGTTTCATATATATTAACAATTTTTGAGGCTGGAACTGATTGAAAAGTCTGCCTACCCTGACTTCTACCAGAGGCCAAATGTTGTTCCCCGGTTCATGCACAGCTGAGTGCTTTGGATTGTATTTGGCTTTAAAGTTCTTAGACTTTAATTTTGTCAACATCAATGAGTAACTTCACACTGTTGTTTCCTGGGGAGGAAGAAAATCCCACATTCGTATAAAAGTTAAGCATCAAGAGTTAAAGAGATTCACAAAATAGACTGAACTATAACTGAAAACATCAAACTTAAGTCCCTTATGCTTTAAAATTGGTATTGCCTTTCATATTTGTGCAACTGAATTTCAAAACACTGCCACCTCATTCCATCAATCTCTTTCCCCTATTTTCTCGCCTTCTACCTGAACTCAGTAATATCTGTCACTGTCTCCTCTGATAACAAATTCCTCTGATTTACTTTCTCTTAATTTATTCACTTTTTAAAAGGGCACAATAAACAATAATGGCTATCTAAAGACCAAAGCCAAGGATAATGGAAATTCAGTCACCAGCAGTGCAAGCTGCAGTCTATCACTGACCTAATGATGAAAGGCTGTTTAAATATGATAAGCTTCTTGTTAAGAGTCAAAGTTAAGATTAAATAACTATAAAGTCTGCCCCATTTAGGTAATTTGGTTTATCATTTAGTTTAAGTTATGCGAGATATAAATTAAACGTTTCATGATCTATGCTGTCAGGAATTCCTTAATGTTATATATAACCATGCACCCCTCACTCTGCAAACACAAGTCTCCAGCCTGCATTAGTCCATATTTACCATTAAGGGGAAGAGGGAGAGGTTCAGTTTCAATAGCATCTGCATACAGGCAAAACATCTTGGTTGACAGCACAGTACAGCCAGTGGCTTCCACAGCAACCCCTTTTGCACCACTACTAAATGATGATTTTTTATATATGCCACCTCAGTTACAAAAACTTTGCAGAATAACTGGACATCAACACCACCACTAAACTGCATTGGCTTATGCAGCCTTCAAGGCAGAACCTGACACTGATTATTGATCCTGGCTTGAATATCCTTCCTGTCTCTGCTGGCACTGTTGCTATTTTTGGAAAGAACTGCTTTTCTGCTCCAAGACCTACCAATGAGTCTGATTCATCAAAACACCCTAGGGCGCATCTAACAACAGAGCCCAGCACAAAAAGTGATCCCACAGGGTGCTATTATTATACTGCAAAGGGCAGCACAGGTGGAGGTGTGGGTTGGTGTCCTATAAGGACCAGGGCTGTTAATATAGCCCTCCACTGGACATAATCAGCCCTGCCTGTCAGCAGAGCTCATTAGTGGCACTTCACAGACGTGTTGTAGCTATGTTGTTTTGAGTCTCAGCATTTACTTGCTCGTTGCTAGCTCAAAGCTGCATGATGCTTCAGCTCAATCTCCACTACTCTGTGTGCCTCCTAAGCTGGCTATTCAACCACAATATAATTGTCAACTCCCAGAAATTTAACTCTTTCTTTTGTTTTCTCTCTCTGGCCCTTCTAAATATTTTGGCTTAGTGAGACTTTACAAAAGGTGACTCAACAAGTTGATTTTAAGTGGACAAAAATGTACTCAAGAAAAATAAGACCAGCACTGCTAACAGCTTCTCAAAACCCACCTACAACCACAGGCTAGCAGTTCATCTCCTGAGGCTACTGTATAATGCAATCCTGTCTCAGGCTGTCCTGACTTACTGAACTTCCCAGCAAAAATCAACTTCAGGTTACTCCTTGAGATCATTTATCCAACACAATCCCCACTCTGCCACTGCTCCTGCTGTGTATCTGTGACTCAATTAGGAAGTGTACCTCACCATCACTGGGGTCTTAGTGGCTCTCCAAATCAGCTCCAGCTGTGCTGGCCAGTGTCTAATACCAGGACTGTCAGGCACTACCTTATTGCTTCACAGACTCAGAATTTCTTGTTGGTAAAAATCGTCTGCTGCAATATACTTCAAGCAAATAAAAATATGCTTGAACAAAGAAACAGGAAAAAGAGGTGGAAAAATAGCAAGTAAATTGGTATTCCTCCACCCTCCCAGCAGATAATCTACCATGATCAGACTAATTTCCATTCTTGACTGTTATTTATGATCACTTTGCTATTTAAACAGGAAAAAAAATCCTTTTAATATAAAGTATGGATGGAAAATCCGGCTGCTACAGTGATTAGAAGACTGATGTGAATGCTCATATATACACAAGGCATCCAGAACTTGTGACGAATTATAACACCTCCAGGAAGAGAAGAGTGGTCAAAGCAAGAAACACCTTTTCTCCCTTTCTGGTTTCTCCTTCTATTAGTAGGAAGAAGTTGGTAAAAAGTTAATCCTTTGTTTCATGAGTTCTCTTTTAAGAACAAGACTTAGGATTAAGAGCCAGAGGGTGCTCTTAAAAATGGGTAAAAAAGAAAAAAACAACATAAATCATAAAGCAGACATTATAGAGGGGTTCGAGCACTTGTGCAAATGTACAAAAGAGTTCTCACTATCACTAAAAGCACAAGACAAACACTCTGCAAACTTTCATGCAGCTTAGCTGCTATAATTCTGTGCTTACAAGCACCCACACCACACATCACCACTAACATCTCTCTAAAGACAAACAATAAACTTCTCCTTATAGTGCTACGAGGTACTGGCTTCCTAACAGAATATTCTGTAAGACTGGAAAGGCAATTACACACAAATTATTTTAGTGGAACACAAGACAAATCTGAAGCTCGACATGTAGAAAAGAGTGCATGGGGGAGATCACAGGGGGGATAAAGACTTAAAACTAGTGCATTAACTTACTGAACTTTCTATCACTTACTCTTACGTCGCTCTCTATTTAAATGATTTTCTATTGACTTGCTCAGCAGTGCCTCCCCATTATGGTCTGAATATGTATAGACACAGCAGGTGGTTTAAAAATAGCTGCAAGTGTCTCTGAAAAAAATATGTGGAATGTATTACGTTGTTTAGGGAGAATTTTAATGACACCTACAGCAATTTACAGTTGACAAATTTTTATGTTTCTCTGGTGTAGAAATACCCAAAATTAATTATCTTGTTTATCACTGGGAAAAGGACGGTAATGAAACATGCTAATTTGGAAAGAAAAATTAAATTCCAGTCAAGGCAGCATTCAAACAGGTGCCATCCAAATGATAATTGTTACACCTTGTAATAACATTCTCCAATATGAAATGCAGAAAGGTATCACAGGTTTGTGCAAATAGATTTAAGTGAGCTCTGCACAAGACTTCTACTGCAAAAGCCTGGATGCCTGCTTTCCACTGCCTGCACTACACCCCAGTAGGCTCTGCCCATTAGGCAGTCAAAGTAGTTTTCTCCATGGGACATCAAGACACAGCTGTGTCACCAAATAAAAAGCCACACATTCCCCAAACTAGATCCTCTACTTAAATTGGATCCCTACAAAAATATACTACAATAATAATGACCTCATCCTAAAATACATTTTATGGCATAAACTAAAGAAAAATAAATGTCCTCTAAAACCAATTTATATTCTCACAGCAGTAAGAATGTTATTTTGGAATATTTCTGCATGTACTTATGATACTACCATTTGCTAGCACTAAATTATAAATACTCTAACTCTTTGATTAGGACATCACAGGTTTAATTCCAAGGAATTGTAGTATTAAACTGTCTTATGAGAAGGTGACGTACCACTTTGTTGAGACACATTTATTGCTTTGGATCTGCAGTCCCTCCTGTGGCCACCAATCATCATTTCCAATTATCACTTCAAATCAGACAAAGTACATCCCCTGCTATGCACAGAAGGCAGGTGGGTGAGTGGAAATCTATTATAAAAACAGGCCTTCAGGGAACAAGAAGTACTCTATGATATTTTTCTTGGTATCATTTAGTATCGAGAGCAGGCCCTTATGCTTTCTCCTGTGTTGCCCCTGGCCACGTGAGTCAATATTCAGTCTATCTGGGAAGGTGTCTCACTATCCTCTTTCAAAACCCCATTCAGCCTCTCCTAAAATCTGGTCTTCCAGGATGCTACAACTATTGTCCACCATGCTGAGAAATTCCAGGGCTTCATCTGTACCTCCCATCGGCTTTGATTTTCCTATATCCTTATCATACAGTTCTGTGAGATGCTGGGGTCCTGGTCCAAGACTGAGGTTCTTAAACACTAACAGTAATAACAGTAAAACACTTCCAAACGTGGAAGAATGACTTATGACAAGGTCCAGATAAGACATAGCAATAAGAACTGTGATAAAAAGCCCCATTTAGATATGCCTCTCAGCCATAATGGAGATTAGACTGGACAACACGACTCGCCCTTGCAAGTCATCAGTTAAAAGAGAGTGTCTTCTGAAGGTGTCTCCTACTGCTCAGCTGGATATATTAGCTTGACTAATGAAGCTCTGCTGCTGTTTTTGAGCACTTTCAGGACCATGCATTTGAGTATAGCACAGCTGGCTAGGATGGAACAGCTGAGCTCCCTGCACTAATATGTCTGGAAAGGTTTCATAGTTTAATAATGGTGAATAGTGCACAAAACTGAGATGACTTGAATCTTACATTGCTCTTATTTAATTATTTTTTAATATAAAACCTCATCACAGAGGTGTTAGAATATTTTTTGCCTCAAATGCTATGTAGTGCAAGAAAAGCTGCATGGATCTTCCGTGTAATCAAAGCTTTTCCCCCACATGCACCAAAATGGGCAAGTAAGGCATTTCCCATTAAGGACACAGGACAACAGATAAAGAACTGTCTCAGTTGTAGACATGACAACACCAATATTACAGGTCAATAGTGTGTTATATTTTCAACATACACATACAAAACCAGTCTTTAAATCTACAAGTTTCATACTAAAGAGAAAAGTGAGGCAGATGGTGAGCAGGAATAAATGAACAAATAAGGCTTTTTAATTTAATTTTATTTTTTTTTACAGGCCAGGGCTGGAGACATGATTAGAACACAAGACTATTTCAATATTTCTTTGAAAATCTTAGTCCTGGTTCCTCCACCCTCATAAGGATAGAATTCAAATACCAAGACCTGAGTGGGAAGAAAAAGAAAGGCAAAAGAGGAAAAGTATGCCATTTCAGAGAGAATTTCTACTGGGCTCTAAAGGGGAAACTCACCAAACAAAATCCAGGAATCTAATCTGGAAAGCTAACTGAATCCATCAAAAATAACTTGGAAAGGGGATGGACACAGATCAGAGCAGCAGGTGCTGTTTGCACCCTGCCTTTACTCTAGGATGTGACAGGCTCCCAAGTCAGCCAGGCATCAAGGTAGAGACAAAATCATCAATCTGAACTGTATCATATAAGAATACTAACTGTAGTAGCTATAGTAAGGTTTGGGATGTGTGGTGGGTGGGTTGTTAGAGGCTTCTCATTTTTAAAAGAGAGAGAAAATCCAGCTTTGGTGGGTGAAATTAATTTTAAAAAAAGCTTGAATAAAGAAAAAGTCCTCCCCTGAGCACTCTTGGTGGGGATCAGTTTTGCTTGCCCTTCAGCAACTTTCACTGCCTTCTTAATCTGTAACAAACTCACACGGAGCTCCTAAGAACTCTCTTTTCCTCCAAAATCACTGAGGCTTGGCTGGAGATCTGCTCCCTGCCCTTTCTGGGCACCTCCTGTTGTTCCCTGTGTGAGAGGCTCTCAGCTTGCTGTCTCTGTGCCTGCATTCCTGATACCTCTGTTCCCAAATGAGCACACTGTTGCTCTCCCCAAGGAAAGAAAAAGCCTCCTTTCACTGCTGTCCTCCTGCAGCCACATTCCTCCACCTCACATTCCCTTGATCACAACGTGCAGGAAACAAGACAAGGCAGTCAGAGAGCATCCCTTTCAGCTGCCAACCTACTGCATTAGCAAATCCTACTGTTCCCAGCCAAGAATAAGCAAATACAGCAGAAACATGTCCTGTCCCCAGGGGTTACTATGAAGAACCTTAAAAATGCTGGAACAAGGAACTAAGAACAAGAGCAAAGAGAAAAAAAAGTCAGTGTTGGGGTGAAAAGCAAAGCGTGTTAAAGCTGATCAGCAGTTATGAAGCCATCAGTGATCTTTTCAAATTCTTTTCAAGCACAACTTAATGTGCTGGTAATGTTTACTTTGAACATGTGATGGTAAGAAAGAAGTATTCCATTAATTGCAAGAAACATTCTTCCATTTTTACTGTAAGAAACTACCAGAAGCTCCAAAGTGTAAGACACAATCTTTGTTCTCATTATAACCAGTTTGTAGGTTTATTATTAAACAGACTTTTAATCAGAAAACACTGATCTTTCAAGACCATTATTTTGAACTGGAAAGCACCAGTTTCAAAGAAATACTTATCAAGAAAATTTTTCAACACCAAAAACAGACTCAGGTTCAAGTCCTTACATGAAAGGCCCAGAGAAGAGCGTTCCAGGTGAATATTTCAACCATGTCACTGTTGGCTTTCATTTTTTAAGTGTCTACTTCATCCTTATGCTGATTCATATAATCACTGAAAACTAAACACGATAGGAAAGGTGTGCTCTTGACCTAGACTAATTCAATATTTCTTAAAATTTCTATTCTAAAATTTCTTATTCTTTTCCTAGTTAATTTCTGTCTTTAAAGCTCCCAGTAAGGTTCAAAAGCTTAAAAGCTGTGGTAGGAACTCCTGCATTTTGATGAGGTTCTTTAGCTCTCACAACCTATAACACAGAAGAGTCCAACATAAATCACGCATTAAGTCACTATGCTGCCAGATGGAACCCATTTGTATAGTGCTTGGAAGACAAGGACCTTCATTTCATTTGAGCATTGCTTCTTATTAGTTACAGGTCATTCAGTCACAAGATGTTTCTAACACCTAACACAAACCAATTATGACAGCACATTCTGTGCAAGGATGAAAGTGTTACAATCTCACTGCTGAGTGGCAAGCATTGCTAAAGGGGCTCTGATTAATATGCAATTCAGCCTGATTTGATTTGTGCATAGCAGAGCAGCCCTTGTTTCAGCATGCCAAAAGTAGGATGCAGAATCTCCTGAGCAGTTCTTATTTTAGAAAGTGACAGAAGTGTACAGAGCTCCTGAAAGGAGAACACAGACGGACTCTATTCTGTTTGATGTGCCGTCTTATGTCTGTTTTTACTGCATTAAAAAATTCCATTTCATTATGTTTGTAAAAGCTGAATCTATCACACTGCTGAGTCTAACAGCTGTGTTGCATATAGATATTGATACCCACAGGCAAAACTCTTTTATGGGACACCTTGTGGGATCAGATAGAGAAGCTTCAAATGTTTCAACTAAGCAGTAGTTGGGATGACAAATAAATATTTGAGACATACAGACATGTACTCAGACTTCTCACTTTTGATTTCTAAATAAAGTCTATAAAATATGTAGCTATGCCTGGAATCAAATGCCTTGTACCACACACACTGAAACTTATTACCTGCCTTTTACAGTAATACCATCATCTGTTCGAGCAGACAACTTAATCTACATCTGTATCAGTGATACAGAAGATTAGGTTTAATATTTATTACCACTCCTAACCCACATCTAAAGCAACCACAACCGTCCATGCCTACTGCACAAGGAACTCTTTGTGTGGGATTTCTAACCCCACTAAAACAGGAGCTCTCTACAACTGCACAAAAGGCATTCTCTTGTGAGTTTTCTAGTGTCTAATTTTCTAGTTATGGAAATTCCTTTTCAAAATCGTGGCCTAACTTGTGCAGGAGCATTTTTTATTGTCAGATACATAGGAAATAAATTCCAAAATATTGAGTTCTTCATTCCTGCTGACTTATTGCGTTGCCTAAGTACAAAGCTGAACTGTAAAAGTCTGAAAGAATACAAAAGGTCACTAATTTCTCTCCATATGAATCACAATGTTAAACACCTGCAAGGCATTTAAAAAGAAAAAAATGAGCACTGACAAGGTCTAATTTAGCAAACTATGCAAGCACAGTTATGTTCAGTTTTACTTGTATATTTTTATGTTAATAGTGATTTAAATAAATTTTATGAATTCAAATTTCCTAGCTGATTTTGGCTTAGACATTTAATATTACCATGTTTCATCCTTCATTTTCCCCATTTATGAAACTGGTGTAACAATAATTACTTTTGCTCTCAGAGGCACTGAAAGGTATTCTCACCATGAGGCAAGCACCTGGGAAATCTTGAATGAGAGGGGCCACAAATGGTAGAATAATTTGGAAGCAGTCATCAATGTTGAAAGGTAGTTGTGATTTCAGCTAAGCTGCTCTCTTTGTCCTTTTCTGTTAGTTTTAGTGGTTCTTTCTTTCATAATGGATTGCTGCAGCAAAGGACTGGAAATGACTAATAAGAGTAATTTGCTGTTTTCACTGCAAGACAATACAAGTTATATTTTCAGTGTCTAACAGAGAACATTGCAGGGAGAGCACAGGCAGAGGTCTGGCCATAAGTGAATCCAAGGGAAGGTTAAAGGAAAATGCCAAGCCTGCAAGTAGCTCACTTATTCAAAAAGACAGCAAAGTTCAAAACCTTGTGAGGGTAGGGGAAAATGTGACTCCAGGCCATTCAATTGCAGGGTGAGGGCACTAAGGAGGTCATGGCTGGAGCAGAGAGTAGAATGGCTCCACATATAAGGCCAACAAGGTCAGGTAAATCCCCAGAGAGGATCTAAACAACAGGGACTATTTTGAATTAAGTGCTATTGCAGAGCACTGGAAGTTGATGAGAGTGCCACTGTCCTGCCTCCCTCACAGTAATCAAAGAGTCAGATTTCGTGGCTCAATCAGATCCCAATCTGGTTTCAACATGCATTTTTAAACTGTGTAAATTTAGGTTGCATTTCAGCTGCTACAGCCTCATCAGCTCAGTTATCACTGAAAGACAAACTTACTGGTTGGCATCCCTGGGTGACCCAGTGGCACTTGGGCAGCACAAAACCCATCAGTTGAGCACGGAATGCCCAATCCCATATTCTCTGAACACCAACATGGTTTAGAGCTGACACCAATGCAAGCACCCTATGGCTTTCAGGGGAAAGAACCAACTGGATTGGGAACATAACTGAGACCTCATATCAAAGTGTATTTGAATGTAGTATTTGTTAGCATTATCATCCTCAACCGTCCAGATTTTATACTACTGTGAGGTCTCTGTTTGTAGGATTTATTTCTCTTCTTTCCACCCACCCAGTACCTACGAGTGCATTATTTCTTATATTTCAGCTCAAGAACAGAAGCCCTAACTTATTTCTGGTGTTACTCACCCGATCGTTAACTCAGTACAATGAAGCTGTAATTTTTGTTGCGGTCACATCTAGGAATGAGCTGCTTCAAAATCCAAAATTTTTGGCATGGCTGTAACTGATGTAACTGTTAATTTAATTTTGCATAAAATTTTGCCTGTTGCAACTAAATACCTATAAAAAATACTGCTAATGACACAAGTATTACTGATTTTTCCTTTTGGAAAAATGTCATGTTCAGCAGCATAAAATCTATCTTTAACTTATTTTCATATACTGTGAAACATTTCAAATTTCATTCTTGTATTAAAAAAAACCCTACAAAACTGGATTAATTTAACAACAAATTAAAGATGTGATCCATAAAGGCCTCAACATAGGCCAAACATATTTTGTAAATATTTTACTGAGCTGCTTTAACTGAGGTTATGGTGAAGTATTAGAAGTCAGACCCTCAAAAAATAAACTGCTTTTAGACAGTTACTGAATACCGCTAGGTAAAACAAGTACCAGGAAGTAAAGCAAGTGTTGTGACCATATAATTGTATGAAAAAAAGTGGGGTTTTGCTGTTCACAGGCTAGATTTTGATTGCATTACATTAGTGGAAATCCAATTTAAATGTTGCTAAGACTTAAAAGGTTTAAAAGTGGATGTGGAAACATGAATTATGTGAAGTGACCCCTAGATGGAGCAAGTTAGCAAGTGCCATGCTATGCAGGCATGGGCATTCAACTGTGCTGCCACACTCAGCTTCACAAACTATTATTACTTCATAACCAAATTTTAATGCAGGACAATCATTTTGCAGTCCTTAGGCACATGACTGATCACATTCAGTGTTGGTCATCTAGAAAAATCCTCAATACATTTCTGTGCTGAAAATGGGGTACAGATTCTTCTTACTCAACAAATCTGCAATCTTTGCCTCAAACAAGCTCCACACCAATATGTTTGGGTTTTTTTTCTCTTGTTAGCACTGTAGACCCTGATACAGGTACAAGAGAGCCTGATGCTAACTTTCCCAAATGCTCTTTTACTACATCAAAGATCCAAGATGAATGAAGGGTCAAACAGATGCTCAGGTATCCCTTTCAGTTATAACTTACAATAAAAGTTCTGAGGACAGAATATAATTTTCAACATTTATAGTGCTTAGCTCTAGGGAAACACACACAAAAAAGTCACAGCTGTAAGGCAAGCAATTAGATTTATTTGTCAATTATAAAAATAGGTTTAGGAGTCACCAGGGAATATCAATTCTTAATGCCCCATAAAGCTCTGCTAATAACTATAGATACCCATGATTTTGACCTTTTCATTATTTAGACTTATTTTTCCTACTGTTTATATGGCCTGATAAAATTAATGATGCTTCACTCTTTAACTAAACTTCCCATGCTTAAAATGACTTCTAAAAATTATTTTGTCTCCTGTGTTTTGTTTGTTGTACAGACCAAAGTTAAAAAGAAATCAAATGGCCCAGTTAAAATCAGGCCACGCAGAAAAGTTTCTGAAAGGTAAGAAGTATCTGGGACAAATCAAGAATTCTCTCTTTTAAGGCAGTTAAATAAAATCCCTTCATAAGCATACCCATCTCACATTCTCTAAGGAGAAGGTTTATATGAAAAGCCTCATGAGAATTTAAAAGCTTGTAAAGCATTTCTTCTCAACTTGCCTCTGTTTTTTTTTCCAAAAAGTACTATAAATACAGTATACAGTCTCAGATGGCAAAAGGAAGGGTTTAAAAATAGTAGCTGACTATTTTCATTTAATGGGTACTGTTTTCCAACATTTCAGTTCAGGGAATGAGCATTTCTGACACCCTAATTAATAGAACGAAATCAGAAAAGAGCCGTTTCCATGGGGTGGAATATTTATTTCTGAAATGAAAGATTTACAGTAACCTGTAAAGTAGCAAATGGTCTGAGGCCAACTGTAGGAGATACAATGAGGCTGTGTCAGGTCCTGCACTTGGGTCACAACAACCCCATGGCACGCTATAGACTTGGGCAAGAGTGAAACTGGCCTGGAGGTGTTGGTCGACAGTGGCTGAATATGAGGCAGCAGTGTGCCCAGGTGGCCAAGAAGTCAACAGCTTGTATCAGATATAGCATGGCCAGAGGGACTAGGGAACGGATTGTCCCCTCATTTGATGTAAAGCCATGTGCTGTTTAAGAAATCTCCATTTTGTCGATGAAGCAAAGATTCAAGAGACTTTGGCTGGTAGTAAAATAAATACACATTACTCATGAAAGTTGCCTTTAAGCCTGTGATCCGATACAGGTGCTCAGGATGTTTTTTCTAGGTAAATATTTTTTAAATCTTTCGTATCCTTTCCTTATCTGGTAACGTGTGTAAAAGGAACAGGTCAAGTGAGCTTCAGGCTACAGAGTGGGGCATCTTCAGATGAAACACCTATTTGAACTTGCAGGAACCTATCATTCTGCATATCAAAAGCTGATTAGCTGAAAATGGGTTTTCCTCTGATTAAAGGGGATGTAATAAAATGTATTGCGCTCTTCCTCCTTCTATTAGCTCATTTGATATCCTTCACATCCTTTGTATTTGCAACACACGTCTTTGAGGAACATTTTAATGTAAATTATATTTTTAAAATATGACTTCCCCTCGGCTGATACCTGGAATATTGATGTGATCATTCTATTGCCATTTCCTTTTCATGACATAGCTAAGATTAAGACAATGCAATTGAATCTGACATTCCAGTTGTTTAAAATGAGGTTCTTACATCTTTCCTTCACCAACTATGTGGAAAACAGTCTAATTTCAAAGGTGTTGAGCAGTCCCACTTCTTGGCAAAGTCAGAACTTTCGAAACTCTGACCCCATTTATTTAAATGATTACATACAGAGGAAAATGTCCAATTTTGTCCATCTGGACTGGACATTTTTCCTCCAGTCTCTAATGTTCAGCATCCTATTGGGTATGGTCTCACCTAGGTGAGGTGTACATTCACTGTATCAATCAAGCTTCACATGATTGGGTTAACCTCATCTTTGCTAGGGTAGGAAAAGTGACCACTAAGCAAGGGCTTTACATTGGCCAGAGATTCTGTGTAGCTTCTGGAGGAGTGTCTTTGGCTTACTTGTCAGGCTTGGACATGTCCTCTGTGGTGTCCAAATTACAGCCCACTTTTACAAAAGCAGTAACTAAAGCAACCCTCAATGCTATTCAATACATTAAGTACATTTTAACACAAAAAAATGAAGAATTTTTTTTTTTTCAATAAAAAAATCAAAGACTTCCCACCAGGGCTATCTTCCCTTGAAGCTTAAACTGTGAATGCCAATGCAAATCTTTGCAAATCTTGGAACTAGAACCAGTCTGAGGATAAAGAAATTATGCTGCACATTCAGCAATATTGTCTCCACCAAGGAATAGGGGCAGCATGCAGCGAAGCACTTGCCAAAATGTTTCTGTTTTGACTGAATCCCTTATTATGTCCCATACATTTTTAGAAGCTTGAAATACTATTTATGTCCTGGTTTTGCTTATGCAACTCAGGCAAATAGTGATTCCAGGCACTAACCTTACACCAGATTTTTACTTTCCAGTAACATCACCATCACTTTTTTCACCATACTGGAAGCAGGTTTGCTGATAACGAAAGGAGGCATGGAAAGAATTACTGAATACAAGCCTCACAAAATATTTATATTAAAAACTTATGCTTAGATTTCTGAAAACCTTTCACCTTGAGTAAGTTCAAAGTCTGGGACTAAAAGCAAAGTATTTGCTAGTGTCCATTTAGAGTGAGCAGATGTGAACACGTGTAGTAAGTCTAAGAACAAACTGGGAAACATGATTTCTGAGCTAACAGCCTGGAGCAATTTCTGAAGCAATTTTCTACAGTAGAGAAGAAGCTTGGATGACTCACAAAATCTAAAACAATGTGGATAAAATAACATTTTAAACACTTTCTTGTTCCTATTCTTCTGCCACGCTTATGTGTGTTGATTTGCATTTTTTTCTGAAGCACTCAATCTATATCTTTTAAGAGACTTCAAAAGTCTGATGATATCTAGAGAGATAGAGGGAAGTTTGCACTAACTTCAAATAGCACCTTATTATATGAACATCTGGATATTCAGAAATGAATTGTTCTTCACAAAAGTCATCAGGATTCTTCAAGAAACAGCATGGATGCTTTTCACCTGTTCACTTTTCCATTACACTCACTGATACTCTCCACACATCTAAGGAACACTGCTATCTACATATTGATTTATATACTGCATATTCCTTAAAGAACTTCTTTTAATAGGTCTTTTAAAACATATAGAAATTTCTAACTCCTCTTGGTTCCTTTATATTTTTTCTTTAACCTCACTGATGCTGGAAACTATATTATTTTCTTAAATACATGTAGTTCATTGGAAAGAAATACATCAGAAGAAGAATTCATTGGAATTCATCAGTGAGCACCACCGAAAAGATACTATTTATCAGACTAGAACTTTAGAAGGAAAATAAATAGAAGCAAATGAGAAAATAGCTTGTATTTGCTACTCATTTTCTTCTCCACTCATTACTTTCTCCTACATTTCTTACAAGAACAACTATTAATTTCTTAGCCTTTACCTGCTATTTGCAACAGCTTCCTTTTGCCTACAAGTCTTAAATCAGCTATCACCTTTGAGTGGTTACTGTTATGCCCATATATGAATAGGAAATATATTTATATGCAAAATGCTATAACATACTTTTCAAGTTTCCTTCAGTATTTAGAACTGAGTGAAAAATGTTTTAAATGATATAAAAAATTCTAGTATGTTTTTCACACTGCAATGCATGATTTGTTTTAAAGATACTGCCTATTATTTTCTGAGATGGGCTGTACAGAAAATAGGAAAGTGTTTAGAAAGTTACCTTTCTCACTACTATTTATTGAAACTTAGAATATTCTCCTTGATCCATTACACTTATCAGTAATAGTCTGAATTATACTATATAATTTATCTTCTCTGGATAGGATTGGAAAAGACAGGCTTTGCTCCAACTAAAGCACAATGCATCTTCTGCTTATCCATCTCCTCAAAATGTCATCTAAATTCTTAATTTATATTCCAAAATCTGTGTCAGTTTTCTGTCTTCCATCTTCATGAAACAAAAATTACATACTACTTTCTATCATTTCAGGGATGAAAAAAGGAAAACTTATCTTGCTTT
Source organism: Aegotheles bennettii (assembly GCA_013398125.1). NCBI lineage: Eukaryota > Metazoa > Chordata > Aves > Caprimulgiformes > Aegothelidae > Aegotheles > Aegotheles bennettii. Next base: position 626,902 of record VZRW01011158.1, on the reverse strand, counting down.
ATCTATTGGAAACTAATATCCTCAGTTTAATTTAAATCTCATCTCTTCAAGTAGGAGTAACTTACCAAGTCACTAAGATCAAATCATCAAATCCCTTTGCCGCCCAAAAATGACACTGACATGTCAGATCATGTAATCAAATCCTCTTTGCCTCATACGGAGGCTGATAAACTAAGTATGATATATGAACTAGGGGGAAAAAATAACAAGGTGATACGTTGATGCTAGTCAAAAGTGCCTAACACGACAGAAGTTTCTATTAAAACTTTTTGAAGTCAGGTATTCATTATTCTGTTCCTTCCACCTGGAAGGAGACAGGACCTGCTTTACAGCTAAAAAGAAATTCTACTCATTTACACAGCCTTAAATCTTGATTCTGTTTTTTAAAGATCACATCCTCCCTCAAATCAAGTTGTGAGCCCCCATTTTTGTAACTGCTTTAGTAAAAGCTTGAATTAACTGTATAGACACCTTTACACGTGATGTGATTTGCCTTTCATGCTAAGATACAACAGCCACAAGACAATCATACAGAATTCTGTGGCCCATTTTCTAATTAAAAGCAAGACTGTTACAAAATATTTTTCAAAGAACTCTCAAAGGGAAAAAAAAAAAGAAAAATTGTATATACATATACATACGTACATATATAGATTTACATATTTATAAATCTATGTGCACTTCAAGGATCCCTGCTAGCCAAGAAATTTCAAGACCTCCCTACTACCAGTGAACCCAAAGAACTGAGTTTTAATGAATTCCTGTTACCTGAAGATAGTTCTTGGGAAAAACTCAGCCACCCCTTAATGAATTAGGGAAGATGGAAAATCCACTGCAGGCTTGAGGCTATTGCTAGTGGAATTTTCTAGTATGAAAGAAAGAAATTCATTTTCTTATTCTCTGGGGAAGAAGGGCCATATTTTTGGTGATGACATAATGCCAAGGGCATTTTTTACAAGTTGGGAAGAGCCTTCAACTGCATCATTCTCTACTCGGGAGGAAATCAAGGCACTTTACAGAGCCTGAGCCGTGTACAGTGAATTCAGAGATACATTACAACTGCTACACAGTGAGGTAAAAGTGTTTTGCCAGCTTTATCTGCTGTTCTGTTGCTGGATGAAATGGAGTGTAACTCTTTGTTCAGCTTGTTTGTTTGTTTGTTTTGGGGGATTGTTGAAAATTTTGGTGCAGCATTGTTAAATGCAATCTCTATATTGGATTTCTAAATAAGCTTCCAGGCACTACACATGCTTGAAAGAAGGAACACTTTATACTAATAAAACTACATACATAAGTGACAGTAAGTTGGGACCTAGGGGATGGGATTACCCAAGGCAGCTGAGCTAAGGAATGGCTCACAGCTACTGAAAAAGAAAAGCTTTACTTCTTGGGCTTCTGCTCATCCACACAGTTCCATCCTGGTGACAGTCTGGGGAGACACCAGGAATTTCTGAGTCAATTCAACTTAGCAATGCTCTCTGGCTGAGTTAGCCTCTTCCTAGGTCAGTAAACTAGACAGATGTATGAAGATATCTAGTGTGAAAGATAGGGGTAGGAAAGCATTCCTCTTAAAGCATAAGGATGCATCAGGTGAGTGGTTGGGTGGGGTTCACATTACCTTTTTGTAATAGGGACCTGACGGATCAGCACACCCCACCTCCCTACCAGCCCTTACTGCAAGCACAGCCAAAACCAACTCATGACAGTTTCTAAAACTTGGTGATTGGATTTAACACTTTTCAGTTCTCACAGAAAAATCAGGCTTGGGAAAAAAAAATAAATCTATTTTGAAATACTGAAATTTTATAACTGACCCACACTGCTTGCTTCTCTGACCCTCTTACAACCATCTCTTTAGACACATTATTAAAAGCAATGCTTTTCACCTATTGTTCTCTGAAAGTGTTACCTTTAAAAGTTGAGTGACGCCAGTGCACAGAACCTGGTCATTATTGTTCCCTTGAAGCAGGAAAGTGATGTCTTTATATTATAATTAGGCTATGGTGAGAAGTCAAGGGTCCAGCAAAAAGCCCTGCTGCCTCTAATTCCCCTGTTCAGACACACAGCTGCCTTGGACCTGCTGCAGTCTGCCACAGAATCAATGGAAACAACCTTCCAGTTACCTCAAGAAAGCATAAATCAGACCTTTATTCCCATCAGCACAGATTTTACTGTCTTTCTTTTGTATTCTCAAACATTTCATCACATTTGTGTAAATCTCTGGACTTCCACATATTGCAGGTACACTGGTGACAAACCCCCCGATGAAACTCTCCCTCATTTCCACACTTACTGGCCATCACTCAGGGTTCCCTTAAAGGGCAGAAATGCTCTGGGGAAACAGTGATCTCCCTTCAGGTTGTCTCCTCTGTAAGTTTTGTATTTTATCAAGGATACACTAATGAAAGTACACAGAGATGATTCAGAAATGTCTAAGATGAGAAGTCAGGCTAATGAAGATAATGAGGTCAACAAGATTTCTGTCACTTCTCATGGCTGAGATAGCATTGCATGAAAACATGTCTCAGAGTAACATTTTCCCTTAACTTTCTCTTTCTGCCAGAGCTTCATGCCTGCAGTTAAGTACCAGTGCTAAGGTAAATGTCACAGTAACAACTGCTCCAATCTTGTAATTTTTCTAATAAATCCACATATTCTTTTTATTGCTATGTAGACCTTTTTCTTCTTTAATGTGCAGCTTCCACTGAATTGTTACCTAGATAGCTATTTAGAACTGCATTCCTGTACCTCCTGGTGCTTCACTCTCTGGTGATGGCCACTCCGGTGTCAAAAAAACTTGATGACAAACCAAAAACAATTCAGAAGTGAGATATTAGGCCAAACACCTGTATTTGATCCTTTATAGGCTGGGTCATTCTGCTTCAGCATAGAAATCCACATCAATGATGGCCATGACATGACTATCATCGTCCTCTGTGATATTAAGATTAAGATATCAATAGGAGAAACTTCTATTATAAGAGGTCTGAAAGCTGAAATTCAAATTATATTGGAAGAAAATTTAATTAAGATCTTTTAGTTCATCAGAGGGCTGTGGAATGAGTGTGAATGAACTTACTGGGCTATAGAGACTTATTCCTCCCACAAGAATATGGCTCCATAACTTTCTTTCAATATTTTTAAAGGAAATTCAGCTGTAAAAATATCTGTGGTAAATCTAAACTGAACTGAAGCAGCATATCTAATTTTTACTGTCTAGTTACCACTAATATAAAATATTCATTTTTCCCAACAAGCAGGTAACTATAGCAACAAACAACATGGCTGTATACAAAGGTTCTGTGGAACAACAAAAAGGTAAAAATCTATACGTTTCTCTTAGGGTTTTTAATCTTCTTTAGCATTAGCAGTACAGCTGTCAACTATTTAAAAATCTGTGAATGATTGATTTAGTAAAATATTATGAAGACACTGAACAACTTCTATACACACACACTAGAAGAATCCCATTCCTCTCTGAAAACTGCAATCAAAAATAATTTCCAATTAAAATACTTTCTGACAAGAAGAAGAAAATTAATTTAAATTTTAGCTCTAGGAAGAAAGGAGAACGAGAACGTCATGTTTCATTTTCTTCAGCCTGTCACTTCAATTCTCTTTTGAGGAGGACTTATTTTCAGATGATATAATTACAATCCTGAAACTGCAGTTTTAAATATACATGACAGATGTTTATTAAATTGAAATACATTTGGAATAAAATTTACTTCCCCTTCTCTTCACTGCAGAAGCAGAGGCCAGATTCTAGGGCCTCTTTTCTCCTGCAGTCCCTTAAACACTTTCATGATTATCAGTAGAATTATCCCACATTTCAAAGATTGTAACTCTCCTCCCCTACCAGCACCACCATACATTTCATCTATAGCATAGATGTTGCCTGGCCCGCCTTAATGTACTTTCAAACTTTATACAAGGCAACATCCTAGTATAAATCCTATAAAGAAAAAATAAAGTGGCAAGAAAATTCAATTCTTATGCTGAAAATAACATCTCATCTAGGGCAGGTTGTGGGCAGTATTCTAAAAATCATTAAATGGGAGCATCAGGCAACATAGTCTGAAGTCACCATATATTGTATGTCAAAAAAGAAAAGCCAGCATTCAGGAATACTGCTTCATGGTACCATCAACCTACAAGGCAGAACTCATATTTTAGGTGGAGGTAGTGTAAGATGGCACAAACTTCAAGTGTTTACAAGTCACTTTTTTGAGTGAGGAATATCTTCCCTTACAAGTGATTTATATAAGGTCTTGAAGGAGTCAACTTATACTCGTTCTGCAGGGACAATGATGCTTTAGAGATTTCCTCCCAAGGAAATTGAGTTTACTTAAAAAAACCCAAACAAAATGGCAAAACCATGACACAAAGGAGATCAAATTAAAGATGTCAAAAGCAAATTGTATAAAGTAATAAACAAAACTGAATTATATGCATAAACTGCAGCATTTTGATCACTCAGAGAATTCACTGGTCTTCCAGCAAGGAAAAAAAAATTAAAATAAAAAAAAAATCAACAATTTAGGGAACTTTCATAGCCATATCAAAAAAGTATATAACATGTATAAAGAGAAAAGTCTAGCCCTTCTATGGTAAACTGAACTTCTTTAATTCTACAGTAATCAACGGCATGATTAAATGACTTCATTTATGCTTTAGATTTTGAGCTTCTGAAATGTTTATATATACATAATATGTATGTAATGTCCAATATTTACAACTAAAAACAGATTCAAAGGCTGTCACTAGTCTCTCTGGGATGTTCCAGCTATATTTTAATTAAGATTTCAATTTTTGCACTTTGCTTACTATATAAAAATGTAAAACAAATAGGCAAAAAGTTACATGAATGTATTTTAAATGAAACACCAGTGGTTACTTAGGCCAAAAGAGAATCAGAGGAGAATTTGATTAACACGAGTCTGCTTCACAGAAGCCAAAAGAATACAATTACATTGAGAGCAAAAGCTGAAAAAAAAAAAGCAACATTTTATTTCATGTTATTGTAATTAGATAGTCCAGCACAAAGGAAAGGTACAATTAGGCAGAATTTGGAGAGAAATCTTTTTCTCGTTAATGGTATTAAGGTAAAATCTCCTACAAAACAGCACATTTTATATTTTTTTTTGCTACATACACTCTAAAAACAGAAAGTAATTAAAAATCAGAAAAGATAAAAGAAAGTGAAAATAAAATATGAAAGATGAACCTCTTATCTGATTGGCATTTGGGGCATCAAAAGAAACATCCCATTGATGCCAAAGGAATTATCCCAAAATAACAGCACTGGGAAATCTGAATTATGCTAGTGGAACACTAAAAAGAACCATATGTATATATATTCGACAATATACTTTATGTTAAAAAAAACCCCAACGGGTTAAGGAATCTGGACCAAAGCACAGTTCTATAGATAGATTCTTTTTTCATTTTAACACCTAAACATCCATAGAGTAATATTCCTTTCAATATTGTAAATAAAGAAACTCTAGCCAAAAACTAGCCAAAAAATACATTTCAGTTATCAGCCTCTATTCAAAGCATATGGGCAGCAGATATCATGCTTTGTGTCACTCTTGGTAAGTGTCTCGAAGACGATATTTTTTAAATCTCTTTGCAACACATCAGTGTCAGTGATTCCCGTGATGTTGGATGAGTGACATGTCTAGAGGATCAGCAAACTATCTGCCACAGGAGCTAGTGATACCAAAAATCTTAACCCTAAACACGAGAGGGAGAATATAAATATTTCTCATTGCAGCTACAGAGAACGGCAAGTTTGAAAAATCATATTCACACCGTCTTGTGGAAAAGGTGGAGCTTTTCCAGAAAGTAAACTATTACAGGAGTCTATATTTTTAAATGATGCTTGGAGTCATCAATAGTTGAGAATCACCTGGTTTTCATACTCTGGTGGATAACATACTAAAGGAATGAAGTATCCTAGCTAAGAAGTGAATTCAAGACACTCATGAAGAGGTGGGAATGCTCTTTCTTCTTCCCTCAATATCAGAGAGAAACACAGAGAAAGCAAGTGGAAAAATGCTCCTTTGAGAGATGGGTTAGGATTTAACGTGCTTCATCTACACAGAGGAGAGAAATGCTACCTTGCAGAAGCTCTGCCTGTTAAATAGTTACTATTTATCTCACTTGAACTCTAGAGTTAACAAGCTTTAGAAGTATATATAGCAATTATCCCTGTTTGTATTGGATGAAATTGTAAAGGAGTGACTACACATGATGTCAGCAGCAGATCTGGCAGGATGATAATCTGGAGCCTGCAAGGGCCAGGGGTTCCTACCTACAAAACTGTTGTCATTAAACCAGAGTTGAGAGGACTGCAAAGAAAAACTTGCAGTGGCCTCAACCAACCACACAGAGGAGCCAGTGCAGGAATCTGGAGGCAGCTCCAGCAGGTTTTTGCAGATAGTGGGGTTTTGCAGGCAGCCATGCTCAGGTCAGAGAGGGAAAGATAAATGAAAGAGCATAAGCAGGAGCTTTATCCAGTGAGCCTTCCATTTACAAAGAAAGCAAATGTGTTTGTTCACCCAATGGTTTTATTTTTTTCCAGAGGTAGGATTTTTGCATGTTGTGCTTATTGTTTTGAAGAAAAACCATTCAGTTGTTTATCTGCCTTTTGATTTTGATATTATATTCACTGTCCAGAAAGAAATGATATGTTCATCCCTCACAGCTTTTTATGGAAAAGAAAATCTGGTCCCTATTATTGTCAGATAATTTCCTTTTTTTAAAAAAAACAGAATCTGACTGCCTAACTATGTGTTGAATTAAATAAAAGTAGAAACAGATAACAACAATGTAATAAAAGATTTGCAAAAATTCTGCCACTATAGCTTTATGCAGATCAGACTTTTTTCAAAGAGAACAATTTTTCTAATGCTCTGGCAACGGCAAGCTTTACTATTCATAACCTGAATGATACTACTCATATTTTGACATATCACTTTTAGTTACACCTCTTTTGTACAACCTCTTTCAAGATTTAAGAGTTGGTTAATGAGCTTTCTCATCAAAAACATAATAGGAATGAAACTAAGGATAATTGGTACATCTAGTACAAAGAGATTCGCACTGCAAACATTTAAGGCCAAATGCTGGAAAGTTCATCACAAACGTAGCTTTAAATATGAGTTTACATCTCTCTAACAATCACTTTCCATCTTCTCTGTCCCTTAGTTCATAAGCTAGCATTATAACTGGAAGCTTTCTTCTCCCAATTTTATACTTTTCTAATATTTGAGGTATAATGGACTATTAAATAATCTCTGAAAAGAGACTGAAGACCCACTGCTCCTCGCATGTACAGGCATCAGAAATCACAGTACAAGGAATACATTAATCAAGGCAAAAGGATGAATGCCTTGTTCATCTTGTATTTTAAACAGAAAATAAATATGAGATATTGCCATATCCATCACTAAAAAAAAAAACCCCAAACTATAGAAATGGAGGTCCAGCTATGGAATTTACTATATTGCAAAACAAGTTAAAGGTGTACAAGTGGGAATTCTGTCAGAGAAGACAAGACAAAATGATACAATTATTCCAACTCGGAGCTGATATGCTCCAAGGTATACGGTATACGTTTTTTACACAATCACTGTAAATATGAATATTTTAGAGGTTAATATGAAGATCAAATGTGGGATGCATTTGCTGAAAAGATTAATATCTTTTCATTAAAAATGAGAGTGCACTGTTGGTTCAGCATTTGCATTTAGATCGAGTAGTAATAAGTATATTGACTGCTTAAGATACACATCTCAAAAATGGAAAACACGGATAAATGAGGGTAGTGTCCATCTGCAGAAGTGGACATGCTTTTTCTGTTTCCTACTGTTGCCCTTTCGGAAAACTTAAGCCCTATTGACAAGAACGCTGTGATTTACTTATCACAGCAGAGCTGGTTGCATACTGTAAAGAACACTTATGCAAGCATCCATTCCTTCATGCAAGCAGTGTATTGGTGAATAAGTATCAGTGGGCTGTTGTTGACTTGAAAAATTACTAGCTACTGTACAGTCATCCATCAATGTATGGACAGGAATGGGTATTTGTTAGTTGCTAGACACTCCTTTTTGTTGCAGCTGTTTAAAGCTTAGAGCCATCCAGTTGAGCAGGAGGCTTATCCAGCCTTGTTACTACAAATGGTTCACATCAACATGAGCAGGATGGGCTAACGTAACTCCAGGTTTCTCATCATTTATGGCAAAAGGCTTTCCGCTCTGTGATTTCAAGTAATAAAGAGAGGGTAAGATATGATTCAAATAATGGTAGATTGATGCACCAAGATTGGTTCAAATGGTTACGGAATACAGCACTTGCTTACTAAGTGGTGGCACACCAAGCATCAGCCTCACTGGAGAACATACATTTCATTTAACTCAGTCTAGCCCAGAGTCTCTCAGAATCACACAATACCTGAATTGGTTCTCTTGAGGTGTTTAAAAACACATGTGGCAGCATATAGTCCAGCATGCAGCAGATATCTCAAATTATTTGTTAAATTTAATTCAAATTAAGCACAGCAGTTCCTATCAAAAGCAAAACCATATTACTCTTCAAACTGTGAGAAGTAAAGTAAATATTTCATTTAAGCAACTGTTGTGGCAGCTTTCTTATAGTACTGTAGTCATATAAAATTTATACAAATCATATAGCTATTTTCCTGCACAGCAGAGGAGTCTGTTACACAGGCAAAATAGAATTGTGGATAGGCACAAAATCTGATTACTGATCCATAAAGGAAATTTAAGAGTTGATACTACAAGAGTAGAAGCATTTTCTCCTCCTATGCACATGAGGAGCATTATTTTTCTTTCACTCCAGAGAAGTGTCACTTTGAAGTGGACTCTCCATCCCTGAAATACAAAATTCAGGAAATTTCCTCAAGGTTTCCTTCTTCTTTTTTTTTCTTCTTCCTCTTCCTTCCCCCCCACCCCCCCCTTTTTTTTTTTCTTTCCTTGTTGTGCTCTGTTTCAGGTCATTTAGACCATACACTTTGATGGAGGGCACCCTTTTATTCTGAATTTATGAGTCAAAATGTATTCTCCAGTGGTTATCTGGAGGTATCATTTGCCCCCAAACACACTTCAATCTTTATTGCTGACACATTCAAGGATGCCTAACTCCCCAAAGAAAAAAACCACAATCAATCTTCAAAAATATGTCCTTACCTGCCTTCTAAAAATGAAAATGGATTTTTTTTACAAATTATCTGAGTTTTGCTGCAAACCCTGCACCTTTGGAAACAATTTTGAATCTGAAAAATATTATAAATAAAAATACACTGGTATATAAATACAAATCCTGTATAGTGCTACATCTTTCCTTGGAGGCATGAAGCCCTCTGCCTCCCTCAGCAGATGTCAATAGAAATCAAAAGCACTCTGCAGCTTGCTGGGTGCAGTCTGTGGAATTCCTATATACACTTTTTTTTCTGCATACTGGAAAGAATGACTGTTTTTCTTAATGCTTTAATAGATGATATTATACTATGCTATGGAAATAGCTCCAAAGCACACACCATCACCCATCCATGCTAAACAAAACATGCTTTCAATTACTAGAAAAGTTAACAAAATAACTAGGCTGGGGATCTGAAAGTGGACAGGCAACTCAAAGACAAGACCTAAGATGACATTCCTGTTTCTAGACAGTGAAAGAAATAAAACAACCCTAAACACAATGATGCCTGTCATATTATATACTCCTGCTGCTGCCTTATGCACAGAAAAGCTTTGGAATAACCTTTGAAGGATAGGTCACTTAGCACACCAGGGAGCATTCCCATCTCTATACTCTCAATTTAGCAAGAGACCCAATAAATGCCAGTCACAGAAATAGAAATTTTGAAGGCTTGTAAGAATTTAACAAAATTGTCTTCATTTTGAGCTGACCCTGTGTAGCTAAAAGAACAAGCAGATGCACAGCTGAGGTGCACCAGAAACAAGTTAATTCTTTCCTTTTTGCTTTCTTTTAAATTTTGTTTTATTTTAAAAGTGTCTAATTAGATTTTACTTTTATTTCTGAAGTGTTACCCCCCCAAAAAAAAGTTTGATTTGATTTTCATCTCCTTAAAATTATTAACCTAGATATTTACTTATTCAAGCTAAGATTCTCTCACATATATTCAATTGGATATAAAAACTGAGCTCTCTAGATGGCCAAATTTTGTTTTACTTTATCTTATTTTACCTGTATTTTGATACTTAGCACTGAGAGGAGAATTTCTGACACTATGCCATAGCAACTCTTCTGAAAAAGAGACCAAAACCAAACCACAAACAATTTCTATTCTGTCTTAAAAGAAGTGGAAAGTTTCCCAAAAGCATCAAGATCTGAGCGCTGGTAAAACTTTCTAAAAGAGATGGAAAATAGGAGTAATTTTAACAGTGTTTTAGTGTGCTTTGAAAGAGTTCATATCAGCCTTCAAATGCATACATATATGATTAATGAGAAACAGTTTTCTCCCTTCTCCATGTCCATCCTAGAGAAATTTTTACTTCAATTTGGCTTCTTAATTGCTGTCTGAGGCTAATAAAGTTTTAATACAGCTACAAGGAAAAACTGAGAATAATCCCCTTTTGACTGGCACTCACTGTTAAAATTCAAACAGAAAACAAACAGAGCTAGCAAAAGACAGCAAAATCACAGGCAACTGCTCCAATTTAAAGTTTCAGTAAAATCTAGGGGAAGCTTCTAGTTTGGATTGGCAGTCATGAATAATCGGATTCACCAGTTTCTGGAGCTGTGGAATTCCCCAGCAGAAACCTACCTTCCCCCTCAGCCCCCCATATAAATACCAGGTGTACCCTCATGAGCTCCAACTGCAACCACTGCTCACTCAAATCCCAGTCAGCAAAAAGGATCAGCTGAGTTGTTCAACATCCATTCTCTTTTCTAAGCAAGGGAAAACATTACCAAAAAAAATTGCTGTTCCCTATGTGTGTCTACTATAACTTTCTCCACTGAGATACCGACAAAAGAAGGGTAATAACCGAGGAGGTAAAAGCATTCCCCTCTCCTGTTCACAAACAGTTTCATGTGGTCTTTGTACAACCATCATTCAATACCTCTACATTTTTTGTCCTCTGACAACTAGCAAGGCTTTAAGGGGAAAGATCATTTCTTTGTCCTGGGTTTCTACAATACCCTTCATAGAAGACTGTGATAAATAGCCAAAACATTTAAGAGCTGCAAAAGATCACCAGAGAAAATAAAACAATGGGACACTAATAATCCCTGATGTCCTACAGAAGAGTGGTAAGTAGTACTCCCTCCTGCCCACCACCTTTCCTTCCAGCATCCTGAGAGTCACTACTTCAAGCCTGGTGCTACACAAATACCTCATTCCCTAAGCAGTAAACTAGACAATCTCCTCCTTCAGATGTTACTCCTGTCTCTCTCCACCCAAGGCAGCCAATTCTTTCACAATAATTCAATTTCATGAGCTACATAGAAATACATAAATTCGACAGAGTTATTTATACAGTATCAAGCTTATGTTGGTACCCAGAATTGTTCAGAACAGGATCATTAGGCTGTTTGTCCCTCAAAGCTGAGGTTAAAAACAGAAGTTTTTGGCCATGAATTGCTAACTCCACAGATGCAAAAAGCAGACATGTCTATCAGTTCCTACACAAGGCATGTGTAAGTAGGAAGGGGAGAGGAGACTGAACCCACAAATATGGCAGAGAGCACAACACAGAATATCTTCCAAGGAAACAGACAACATGCTTTTTCCCAAGCTTTCTCACCTGACAAGACAATATTAGACCAGACTTTAACTGCAGATGATGCTTGTTATTAGTGTTAAAATTTCACACAGCCCTACATTTTTTATCATAGGCCATACAGCATTTGCAGCAACAACAAAAAGAACTTTGTAGTTTCAACAAGACTGCAGCTTGCCATGTCACCTTCAAAGTAAAGGTATTTAATTGACTATTATTAAAAATCACAAGGAATTCAGATCCTGCTTTCAGGATATACCACCCATCCGTAACACACGTTTGATTGAGGTCAGACTTCTTGTATGGAGACAGCATCATTATTTCATGAATCACCAGTGACCTTTGGAAGATACTAGGAGAAGCAGGCATGTTCATCTTCTTCCATTGATTTTCTAATTTTGAGTAAATTGGTTTAATCTGGGGAATGGTTATCTATTAGGAATAAAAATACCTAAACTGACTTTAGAAAACAGTATAAAGCTTTTGAACTGAAACAATTAATTTGGAAGGGAAACTTGAAGCAAAAAGGCAGTGATTATATACATCTTAACTTGGGCCACCCACATAGGAAAGAATTGGAATTCCTCTAAACTTAAAAGAGAGATATACAGGCCCAGACTTCAGTTTTACTACACTATGTATCTGGACTATGTGTATGGTTTACTCAGTAAATGCTATGTGTATGGTTTACCCATTAAATGTCTGCTCTTGGAAAAGCCTGCAGAAAAGCTACTCACCTAAAATGGGAAGAAGTAAGGGCATCATTTGTTTGTTTGTTTTTACTTCCAGTTAATTGGTAACCTAAGTTGAATTCCACTTACTCCTGAGATCTTTGCTCTCTCCATCCAACACTAAATGTCTTGCCCAGAAATGATAAACTACTAGATTTAGAAACATTGATCAGAGCATATGATTTATGTCCAAATAAGACACAAAAAAACCTATTAAAAGACTCCTCAAAGCTGAGGATCTGAATCCCCACTGCTGCAATATTCCAAACCTCTCCTCACATCACACAACAAGATTATAGGCACAAACATTAAAATATCAGACTGGTGACAGGAAAATGTTCACTTACCTCACGATCCAACAGCACAGGTGACACCACTGTAACAATATCTCCCTTTTCTGGGTCAATATAGAACATATTTGGAGATGGCTTGGTAGGAGTCTGTTTGAGGATGTTGTACCGCAGGAGAGCATTGTCTGTGCTGGAGTCATCAGCATCGAATGCTGTCATACGCATCACAGTAGTTCCTGCAGGAAAGGGGACACACAACAGAATGCAATCAGTGAGAACTTGTTACACTTTATTGCCTTCACCTGTGAGAACCAGGTGGCTACAATAAACAATCATCTCCTCAAGATCACCAAGTAATTTCACCTGATATTCAGTTTGTAGGTGTATTTCTATTATTTTTACTTGCTACTGAGCCAACAGCAAAAGACTGATGTTTCTGGTTGGCAGCAGACATATAATCCTAACATAAATTCCTCAGGTTTGTATGCTTTGTTGCCATCTGTATCAATTGCATTTCACTAAATGAATTACAGATCCATCTTTTCACTTTAAATTCTACAGATAAAAAGTCTACAGGATATTTATGATGATGATGATGCTGTAACAAGAGAAAGGTCTCTATAGTCACAGTCTTGCACAGTTTCAGAATTGTTTGGACATATTATAATTTCTGGCAATAAGAAATTTTGTAATGATTAAACCCTATGTTATTCTAATTTCTATTTGTACAAATCTATTTATTGTTATCAGCCTCAATAAAGAAAGCAAACAAACACCACCTCTATTGCCAGGCTATCCTTTGAGTAAGGAAGGTTTTTGACATGAAAATCCTATAGCATACAGTTCTGCTATAGAGTGCAATAAGGGAAATGCAGTCGACTGCACAGATTCCTAAATGATGTACAGAGGAAATACCTCACTCTTATTTAAATCAGTTACATCAGGGAGGACCAGATGCTGCCAATTCTCTACTTAGCTATAGGAACACATGTTCCTGTATCACAGCATCAAGTTATTCTTCTCCCTGAGACAGGCACACCAGAGACTGACCTAGCCAATAAAATTCTGTCATAGAATTCTTTTATTTGCTTTATACAGTACATTGAGAACCAAAGAAAGGAAATAATTAGAAACCTGGGCTGAACCATGAGGTATTAAACCTTAGACCATTACAATTTCTTAATCAGTTCACTCATAGGTATAAATGCAAGCATTTGGGTTTTTTTTTAAATCTAACCAGAAGTAATATATCATCACACCAAAACTACCGTATTTCTGGTAATATTTACCTGAAGAAAGAAAAAAATCCTACCAAATAATGAAAAAGTCATGATAAAATCAAACTATTTTCAACAATGATTCAAAGCTAAATTGCAAATTAATGCAAAAGGTATTAGCAAACTTTATACAAATAAGGAATCTAGGAAGGTATCCATTCTTCCGCCTAAAATTCCCAACTAAAACAATGTATCAAATGTCATCAACTCTACAATTTACATTTAAACAGCCCAGCATTGAAACCACATTATCTAATGTGTGAAGCACAATGTCACAGTTATAATTCTTTGTTAGAGATTAATTCTCACGTGGTGGCTAACCCTTGCTTTTCCCCTGTAGACTTTCAGTGGGCAAATATTATTTTAAAATACCACATTGAAAAACATTTCAAACAGAACATTTCATTTCTTAACAGGTCTGTAAGACAATATTATCTGTTCTCAGTATCCACATAGCCTTTTGTGGCAAAATAACTATAAGTGATTAAAACCTTGTGGTACAGACAAGGCCTCAGACATTACATTGGAAGTGCTTGCAGAACAGAAATAAATATCATTCCTGTACAATGACGGAGTTTATGTTCTTTGTGGAGGTTTTGAAGCACAGATCACTTTAAATAAAAATGAAATATTGTGGTTAAGGTAAAAACAAACCCAGCTTAGTTTATAGGCTGACATAATGATTGCCTGGTTCACTGTTGAACAAACACAACTGGCTCATTTAGATAGTTTCTTCTTTTTTTCTTTTGCTGTACTTCCCAGAGCACAAAGTATTGCCTCTTCTTGTAGTGACCTTGAATAGAAGCTCTCAAAGGTTTTGCTTCATTGCTACTTCAGACAGTTACCCCCTTGAGAAAAATAACAGAGATCCAACAGCATGTTGGGCTTATTCACCAGTGATTAAAGGTCAGACAGCTCAAAAAGGAGCTTACCTCTGGTAACCATGTCATGTTTTCCAACTACAAGATGATCCTAGCCCTGATTATTTTTACCTACTTTGTTTGAGACTTCTTCAGAAGAAAATAGAAAAAAGAGCAGCTTATTATTTTGAAGAATGAAGATTAACCCTCTTTTCACAAGTAAAACACATTGTGCTATTTTTTAGATATTTATCACATTTCAAGAAGATTACGTATATTCATATTAGAGAATGTGTTTCATAAAGATCCCCGAAGTTGTAAGACTTCAGTGAAATAAATAAGAATTAAACCAAATCTTCCAGGGATCTTAAAGAGTGCCCAAGTACAAGTGAAACTGAATGGGTTTCAGACAACTCTTTCCCTAAAAATGAAATTTGATAAGATGCTATACTCAAATACATTAGTTTATATTTTATATGAACGTACAGTTACCAGTATTATTAATCTACTAGAGGAGTTGATCCTCAGCATAGATTTAGAAACTGATTAAAATATATACTTGGGTAGAGATGCTATTTATAAAATTGTTGTAGGGAGTTCTACTGAAACATTTATACAGTTGTCCTAGACAGTTCTACTGAAGTATCTCGGATGATAAGACTGTGGAAAGCACATGTAGTTTTTAAGATCTGATGTAAATCCCCAAATCTCTCCTTACTCTGGCATAAAACTGGCTTGATAGAATGGCTGAATCTGATTCTGACTTGCCAGCTGCAGTTCTTTAACCTTTCAACTCACTGGACATTATCTTGTTCTGTGCAATCATTCCTTTGGTGCACACAGATAAGAAATTCCAGCAACTCAGAAGAGCAGAATTTTACATTTATTGTGCACAGAGGTGTTAGCTCCAGGAGGAAAAACTGTAGAGAATTAGATCCATTTTTTACTGTGTTGTTTCTGTCAGAAGTTTTGAAATACTGGTTTCTAGTTTCCATCAAAGTAGCATTCACATTTAAGTTCTTCTATTCTCACAAGTTCATATAACAGGTGCAAATTACCTAGAGTTCAATGCTGTCCATTCATTTCAAAGCACAGTGGCACCTACTCCATATTCTATTTCATTAAAACAAATCAAACAAAAACCTCCACATATACAAAAAGTTAGAATTTTTGGTTGATGCCTCAAAAATCACAACAGCTTTAAACCAGCAGCTAAAATATATTCCAGGGATCTTTTCAAGAAGTCTAGTAGCTACATTTCCAGTGAGGAATTTTCCTGTCCTAATTGAGGTGTTCACAAAGAGAACACACGTAAGCATACATTTGGGATTGGACACCACAAACCACAACCTTTATAGACAACTCTTTCCTAAAAACAGTGATGGCAGTTTTTATTTTAAAAGGCTCTGCAGCATGCATCCGGTTCAAAAGAGTTTAATTCAAGATGCACGTTTCTTCAGTATTACTCCTTCATCATAAAGTTTTATTCTTCATAAAAGATTCATTTCCCCACACCCATAAACTGACTACTTCTAATTCAGTGTCATTTTAGAAATACTTCCATTCTTGGCATCAATCAAACGCAGCTGGCTTGCAAACCACAAAACAACAGCTTGCTACATTATCATGTTAAACAATATATATTAACTTATCAAGCTGAGGAAGAAATGTCTGCAAAATCAGCAGCTTTATAGTTCTGATGGTGATGTGCAGATACTCACTGAGGCAGTCTCTCTCACTAAAGGTACAATTAGGCCTTGGCTTATTCATGGTTTATTTGTCACACCTTCCGGGCATTTTCACTGTCACCATAATAAGTCAAAACCTTTACTTGCACCTCCCAGAGTTCCTCACTGACCAGAAATGTATCTCACCAGCCAAGTTCCTGCTCCAAAAGCTGCAGCTATCAATCTGTTGATAACTCATTTGGCCTGTAAGTTGGTTTGGAAACATTGGCAAAAAACTCCCTTAGGCATTAAGAAGTAAAAGACAATGGCTGCAAAATTTTGTGGTGACTGCAGCAGATGGTTTCTTGGGAAAAAGCTCTTTGGTATTTTGATATTTACATCTTTTTTGATGCCTCTTTTTTTTATTTCTGTCAAGATGCCAAAAGAACATCAGGAACAGCTCAGCTGGTGGGTGAAATTACTGCTACCCCCCTGTCCCATTTATTTATGTATTTATTTAAATATAGTCAACTGCTAGCTTTACAGAAAGGACTGGAATGTAGTGGAATGAGGCCTATTTCTAGCTTGATAAAATGTGAACAAGTGTCTTAAGCCTACAGCCTTGAAAGAAGTCTCTGAAATTGAATACTAACATTTAAATATTATGCAGTTTAAGGGCTCAACGGTTTTAATTTTGAAAGCCACGGTACTCAAACACTTCACACTGGAGTTTTCTCATGTTTTTTTCACTCTTTTTGTGAGTTTTCACTGTATGTTAAGTGTGTCAAATGTTTCCTACATGTGCTACAGAAAGGGCTACTATCCTAATTAATGCGACTGGATTGCTGAGCTTTATTTCCAAAGGAGGATACCCTCCTGACTACTATATTAATCATAACTAATTACATGTTTGACTGTCATTTTGTACTTTAAAGACAACAAGCCCCAGGGAAGCAAAACAAATAAAAGAAGAAAGGTCTATTATAGTTCCAATCAAGTGCATTTGAATTGCAACTACAGTTATTAACTTACGTATGTTATTGAAAACTTGAAGGTCTTGATCAACACAGAAAACATTTAGTAAGAATTAATGAACTCAGGCTTTTAGGAAATCTTATATTTGCATAGAGTGATAATTTTCTACCCTGCAGAACTTTTTCATTGTCTGTTTAGATCTCTGGCAAGGAGGTTCTGGAGAGGAATAGTGACTGCTGTGCTGCAGTTAGAAGCTCCTCCCCAAATTATACCTACTACAACTCCATCTTCCCCTAAACAGTTCCCCTAGTTCTACTTGACATCATTGTTACTCCTTCAGGAAACAAGTCTCCCTTGCTCAGACATGGGAAATCATCACACTTGTTCACTTACAACCTCTTCAGGTAGACTGGGAATTACAAATTTAGTGAAAGAGGACTTAGAACAATAGAGCTTTAGAGGAAAAAATGTGTCTTTCCTCCAGATATGAATAGGCTACAGATTTAAGCAAACCATCCAAGATCTGATTTTAACTAGAATTCTGCCTAAGTTCTGGATACATTGTAAAAATGTCTCACTCTCAAGTCTGCTTCCCTTTTGATCAGTGAAGTCTATTAAGAAAAAGCATGAATTACTTCTTGGATCATGATCATAAGCTATAAAATGTCCCACTGTTCTAATAGTCTAACTGCCAACTCATAATATAATCTTATATGTCAGATAACATAATTCATAAAGCAATATAACACATTCTCTTGAAGAAAATCATTTAATATAAATGATGATATGCACTGAACATCTCACAGCAGGTGAATATGGCAGAACAGTGATTTATGTGTGGAAGAATAGCTATTCAACATACAAAGAGTACACGCTCAGCAAACACAGAGGACCCACGTTCTCTCACAAGTTTGGCTAACACTAGAAGACAATCAGAAAAATCATAGGAAATAAAGATTAAATGAGACATTAAAACATTAAATTCACCATCCTAAAACCAACGCAGAACCATTCTTGAAAAGATACAGCAGAATATTGCTTTCTTTTCTGAAAACCTCAAACAAAGAGATTTCCACAATGTCTCCAGTGTAAGTTATCAGCATGAGGAGTGTGTTTGGTGAACACCTGCCAGAAAGCTAGCTCAGATCCTAAGAAGAGATAGGTCAATGCCTAAACTAGCCAGCTAAACTCTAGGCCATCACTGCACCAGTGGAGATGGAGGATGCTAAGATACTTCCTCAACTTTTATAAAATTACCAGGGGCAAAAAGTCTGAGACTCAACACCTCTTCCCTGGAGTGACTTGCTCATTCACTCAGCCCTTTGATCTGAACAGTTTGACAGCTGAAACATTTTGTCAGAGACACTTAAACTCACACGACTCACCAGTGCTGTTTTCCCAGTTCCCATGAAAAATTGGAAGTGCCTGCAATCATTCAAATTTGATTTCAGACATATACAAGCTGTTTACATGCAGATGCAAACTTTATAGTCGAGAACAGCCAAGCAGAGAGCTTACTAAAAATACATATTCTCCACTTATCTCTGTTGTATAATCCAGATGTTGTCTTTTAGCTTTTCTCTACCATTTCTTTAATAGTTTCCCATTCTTATACTCTTCCCTGCTTATCTGGGTGGTATAGTTCTGGCCAGAGCAATGCAAATTGCTAATAGACAGCAATTTTTAAAGTAATACAAATATAGAAGGCCTGATGCAAATTTCATATCCAGAAATACCCGTGAGAAATTACCTTCTGAATGTGGTAGAAAGCTTCCCCTAAGCCTCAAGACAGAAAATAAACCAGAGAAAATTAGATTAATCATTTCACTTTCTCCCCCAAAATAAGTTAATATTCAGTTTCGCCTAGCCTTTAATCAAGGAAGCATTCTTAATCAAGATAAATGAAGAAAATAAAATAGATATTTCTGAGACTTAGGTTAGTAAAAAGGGATTGTCAGCTATTTGAATTCTGAACTTCTGGGGGAGAACTGTCTGTCTTTCACTTCAAAGCCACTTTCACCTTGTCTCCATCCAGCCCTGCCAAGAAGAGTTCGTATTCTGAATACTTACAGGAAAGGCAAAAAGAACAGGTACAGACTCTTCTCTTAGCCCTCATTAAACAAAACATAGCTAATCACTGAGAACCTAGTTCACATTCAGCTATCCATCAAGCCATGAAAGCCCCTGAATTTGGAGACCTAGCAGCACTTACCAGTTCTTGGAGCCAGGTAAACAAAACATCCTAGCCATACTCTATCCCACAACCCTTTCACAGCATCAGTATCCTTTGGAAAAGAAATTTGGGTGCATTGGTAGAATGAAAGCTGCAGTGTGTTTTAATAGGTCTACCAGTATAGAATTCTGGAGACCCCAGACTGTGAGGGAAAGCCTTAGCTGAGAAAGAATCAAGGTAATGCTTCAGACTGCTATTTTGTTTTTATTTATTTTTTTTTTTTAACGGAGAAATCCCATGCCAATAACAGCTCCAACAGAGATGTTTGTCAGTAAGAAAGTTTTTGTTAGGCAGGACTGTGTGCAAGGCAGGAGTGAAACTAGTTAAATAAAGTTCATGGATGAGATCAGTACCAAAGTTTTAAATCAGTAGTATATCAAAAACTAACACTTTGAGAATGAAAAGGAAGTGTGAAGAATATTTTTCTTTTAATTCCAACAAATAGTTATACCAAAATGAAAAAAAAACAATGTAATGTATTGTCAATAAGTGTCTATCTTTAAAACACTGTAAAAATACAGTCTGTGTGGAATGGGTAGTAAGAAACCCAAGCTACATACTCTGTGTGCATACTCTGTGTTACGTCTTGTTCAAGAGCAACTACAAGATTTAGAGATTTTTCTAAGAAAGGAACGTTTTCACAGATTTCAATAGTCTTTTGATCAGGGCCACACTTCATAGAATGAAGACCTCGTTCTTTAAATTACCTACTTTTGTAAAGGAATTGACTGGTTTCTTAAAAATATTAGAATGGCAGCAATTGCACTCCCCTGTCGCAGTGGGCTTTAATCAAAACCACGTCATTACTTCACAGAAATCCCTTTGGACTATTCTTCTACATCCAAGTAAGGTACACTGGCATCCTTCCTGATTAAAAGGTAATAATATTACATTTTAATAACATCTCTTTGTGCAAGGTCGATCTTCCCTGATTGGAAATGCTTCTTGAGACAGTGGGCCAGAATTTCTGTTGATCTAAATCAGTCCAGCACTATTAAAGCAAAGATTTATATTAGGTGAGGTTATGGAATACAGGAATGACCTTGAAGGTCTATATTAGGTATACACAGCATTACATTGCCTTTATTCCCTTTTTACCTTCCTAATTTCTCACTTCAGTATAAATGAAATGAAAGAGAAAAGCAAAAGGATGATCTGTACCTTTTTTGTGCCTCTTCCATATTAGACAATTTTCCTTCTTGCTACCAACAACTTATATAAGCAGAAATTTTATCACATGCATATAGGATAACGAGACAACACCAACATAACACCTCATCAGTAACTGCACCTTAGAAGTCCTCATCTTTATTATTTGCCTCTTTAACTAGCATGAACTGGCTGTGCATTAATCTTGTGTTACAAAGTGAGGATATAATTGAAACACTCATCCTTGTTACCAGTGATTCTGTCAATGTGATTCTACATCAATCCAAAATTAATCCATATAAGACAAGAGTGCTTCAATATTATAAAAGTAGTGGTAATGAAAGAAGAATCAGACCTCATAATGAGTAGGTAAATCTTCTTACATAGTTTCTAGCTTCATCTGTAGGAACCAGAGCACACACTTATTTGAACATATCATTTCATCTTTGTATTGATTTCACAGTCAAGTCCTACCTTTTTGATCTATTAAACATCTGAAAGTTTTTATCAAAGGGATAAGTGTTTCTGTCTTAATGCAGGATCTTTCTAGGCGAGTTTTGTTTTGCTTTGTCCCCTCCCGCAGATAAACCACTGGATAAATTATTCGGTTGGTCTCCCAGTGTCTGCTCTGTTGAAGTTATCAAAATTCATCCTGCCCAGACAATATTTCATAATGAACTTCTTCACCGCTAGACACAATAAATGAATTAGGCAACTACTCCTTGCTCTTCATCCAGAGAATTGCATTAACTCCATTGCACTCGTCTAGATAAATCATATCAAAGATGCAGTAATTCCTGTTAAAACTACAAACACAAGTGGAATATTTGATTGTAAGGTCTCAGACTTAGTATTGAGCAAATCCTTACAGAGGATCATAAGACATGTCTTAGAAAGATATCCTTTCCCTTAAAAAGGATTAATTCCCCACACATTCTTCTGAGCCAAGTTCAATAGCTTCCCACAATAAAGGAGTCCACAGTGAGGAGGGATAAACACAATCTGGAAACCTACACTTTGAATTGGTCAGCCTTTAAATCAAGTCCATAGCAACAACTCATTCCCTAATAGCATTCTAGAATAATAGAAAATGGAATGTTTTTCAGCCACTTCTCCATTTTAAGATTGAAATATCTGCATATAGAAATCTTTGCAGCCCTACTCAAAATCCTCTTTTTGGTTAAATCACATTTTAAAGCCACCGATAGCTGAATTCAACAAATGATTCAGATGCTGAAAGAGTATGCTCTGTGATTTTAAAGCAGGTCTTTGAAACTATCTTATAAATCACAGGTTTCAAAACCTCTATCCATATATATGTAACAAGAACACAATTTGGAGTGTGTGGTATATGTTTTCAGTAGGGGTCTTGATATTCTTTCCTGAATTAAGCCATTAAGTAAGTCCTTAGATTCACCAAGGCGGGGGTTAGGCAGTGAGATTTATTTCACTCAGTTACAACCATTTTAGGCTCAGATATCTGGTCTTTAAAGTTTCTTCCTGATCACTGGAGAGTGACTGGTAATTCTGGGTGCAGTTCATCCCATTCTAAGCTAAATATTTAACAAAGGGGAGATGAAGCAACTTAACAAGTGATTAATTCTGGAGGAATCAAACTCAGAAAAGATGCCAAACTCCCAGGAGCTTAAAATAGGTGACACCACTTCTACTAAATCTGCCCAGTGATGTGGATATTGAAAACAGGGTTAGAACAAAAAGATTCTCCTGTACTTTTGCCCTAATACCATACATTCCAAAAGAATTTCTCTTTCACACTTCCTAACTACTTCAGAGCTGAAGGGAAAGCATGCTTGTAGGAAGTGTATTAGAGGCCCATCCCAGCTCTGTGCTGGACAGCTTCATGGTCTGCACTGGCACTTGACCCTGGAGAAGTGGAGGTCTGCAAGGATTAACAGCAGGCCATGAGATCACTGTTCTTACTCCCTTAGAATTGATGTATCATGTTAGGAAAGGACCTTAGGCAACAAATCAAGTTATTTTAACTTTGTGTGTAATTGATTTAGTACTGAAAGGGCTACATCATGTCCCTGCAGAGAAAATATGGGTATAGGAAAAGCTCTGTATGTCATAAAACATCTAAATATTGACTGTGGGACTCCTTAATGTAAAATTAATAATTAACCACAGAACAGCTCACAATATATCACTGTCAGCATTTGGATACTTAGAGATCATAAAGATTTGTGGAGCTGTGTGCAAACACAGTGTCATTAAGTCATGGGTTTCTTCAAGTATATTTATACATATGCACACATTCTTTCTTAGGCCCAAAGAGAAGCAGCCATCAGTGTCACGAAGGAACACCCAGAAACAGATTTTAAATGGTGACATACTTAGACCTTCCCATCGAGTACTTTTACATAGCCCTCAACTTGAACACATCTACAATTCAAGGCAATCTGAAAACACAATTTGTCAAATATATGCATAAATCTTCCCCCCCCCTCCCCACCCCCTCTCTCTCATAATTTTTGGTGGAGCCCTGGTGCAAGGCATGTGGAAGAATGACTATTTCAAAAGATATCCTTCAGGATACAACCTCTAAGACTTTGTGTGGATTACTTCCATACAAAACTTCAGTTAGAAAAAGCAAGCAGGAAATATTTTACTTTATACCCCTTGAACTTCTGTGATTTATTCATTTGTTTTTCCACAAACTTATATGAAATCCTGCTTTCTATGGATGCAAGCTGTAAATCTCTCTACCAGTCAACAAAGTCAAGGGCAGTACTGAGTCATAGTTTTTGTCTCTGAGATGTCTGCTAATATCTTTCCCTGACACTACCATACACCACAATTGGTTCAGAACATCGGTATTCTATTACACATTATATTTATATAAACTCAAGGGAAGAGGACCACAGAATCCCTACTACACCTATACTGAAAAGTCCTTGACTTTTGGCAAGACCAGAAACTTTTGAAACCCTCCCAACTTAACACTTGTTAAAGAAAAAAAAACAAAACAAAGCAAACCCAAAAACTTATCAACTTTGATATCTTTAAATTATAATTATTTTATGTCTGTTTATCTACAGCAAAATACCTATGACAGTTATAAGTGAGCCACATTGATTTGCATCTATGGATTACATGTCATATTTGAAAAAATATCATTTAAATCATACATTGATGACAGATCTTGAAAGTCTAAGAGGAGATAAATATTCCAATGAAAAGTACCAATGTCAAAGAAACTTATTCTGTATTTTTATTACATTACCAAAACCAGGCATTACATAGCTCAGACTCTTTTGTTCAGGGAATTCCCTTAGCTTTTTATTCAAATGTGCTACTTTAAAGAGAGAACAATTTTTAATTTCATTCACTTGCATGCCACTTATGAAATAACCCATTGATACTAATCCCAGCAGCATTCTGTTAAGCATGTTGTACTTTCTATGCCTATAACAATCAGATCTGATAATGATCTTTGCACTGAACGTATCTGTTGACACAGTGCAACTAAGAATAAAACCAAATGGATAATTTGCTAAAGCAAACGAAAGGTAGCACATTTAACAAGTTTCCTAGTCACAAAGTAATGACACAGAATATGAACAAAGTTTCAAAATAAAGACAACAGCCATGTATACTCATGCAAGCATTGACTTTTAAAACTACACAGCTGGTGACAAATTGGTTATGTTGTCAAAAGCACAGAAATGCAGGTGCTAATACACCAGCTTTTTCTGCACAGTGCTGGGTCTAACGTTTTCAAAGAAATCAAGCTCTAAATCTATCAGGGAGGTGATTTCTTCTGTATATATTTTCTCAATCCTTCAGAATTTTCCTGGTTAATAAAACTCCATCTATATATGCCCCAAACAGAATATATTTAATAATACATATTAAGACTTTGTAGAGAAACATTTATTTCTCCAGATTGGATATCAGGGATATTTTCTGTCCTTGAAGGGATCATCGCTTGAGACTAGGTTTCACTCAAAGCTTCTAGGTGCATTCAGATCCCTTGTTAAAAAAAATCTCCATGAAAAATCTCCTCTAATGTTCCATATAGTTTTTGCATTTAACAAATAAACAACCTGTGCATCACATTACTGCCTTTGTAGTATGTCATTCTCTCAGTTTCATGCACCATGAAACATTGTAGTCTACTAACCACTATTTTATTTGCTGGAATCAAACACAAGAGCAAAAAATAAAATGGGAGTTTATAAACTTCCTTCACTGAAAGTGATGATTCCCAGAAACAGGTCCTATGCAAACTGCACTGTAGACTGTAGACTGACTGCCTTCCACTTAGTTCCAAGTTTCTCCAGAATTATTGTGTCCTTCAGACTTTCAGTCATGACAGTTACAGAATGGTTATTTTGATGACAAGCAATAATGTTAGAGCATTTCTGTAATTTACACTGGTGTTCTGCATGCAGAGGTAACATGAAACATTGCTAGCTGAATAACTAAGCTGCCTATATGCTACTACAATAGGTTCATCCTGGTGCCTGAAACATTCTGAGCCAAAATTCTCTTTCCCTTCTGACCCCTGTCTGAGAATCTGCTGGTGGTGTTGGAGTAGTAAGATAGTTTTACTAGAAGCAACATTCACACCTGGGTTCTCTACTGAATATAATGAAGAGTGTTGCCACACTCTGTTTAGACTTGGTTGATAAATCAGTTCCTTATTTTGCAAAATTAGTAGATAGTAGAAGCTGCAGGAAAGCACTACTGAAGTTTTTGTTCTCATTTAGCACTCTTAGCAGTAGTTCAAAATATCATTCAGCTGTATCCCACTTGCAAAACAACCTAGTTATGCTAATTTCAGAGGGGTTTTATCACATTTACATGTAGAAAATAAATTGATAACTGTTCCATTGGCATATCAGTTGTGGAATCTACTGTGTATACTGCTTGAGCTCCACATATAGACACTTCCTACTGCTTTAAAACAGTAACATTCCAGTGTACAGGAAAAAAGTTAAATCATGAATAATTCAATGTACTCTAATAATTTGTTTCAAAAACCTTATTTTTAAAGTAGTGTTTTGTTCACCAATATGCCAACGTGTGGACACTGGATAAAAACACCTCGGAGTGTCTGTGTAGGACATCATGAAGGTACCACTTAACTGGGATTTGAATGGAAATGCTGCAAAGTGGCACCAGTGTACAGTAGTTGGAGAGCAATTAGCAAAAATACTTAAGAAAATTTTTCATTCTCTAGTTGTGTGCATGTTTCTAAAGCAATGAGATCTATGTACATATCTGCAAAACAAATTATAAATTAAGCATGCTACAGATGTTTATAAGCCATAATTAAAATCAACCCAGTGACCCTCAATTAAGCGTTTATGAAAGATTTATTCAAAACTGGTTAACCATTTATAAGGCATTCATATAGAAACAGAACATAAATGATGACTTTCAATTTTCCAGGCAAACTTCATAAAGTACTTTCATTTCATCTTCTATCGTAGTTACTTCATGTGAAGACATTGTGATACTGGATATGTGGTAATTTCTTGCGAGTTTTGACTTCTTGATATTTGAATGGCACTATGAATAACAGTACAGGAGCACTACAGGCTCATAAAATCAAATGAATGCTTTAAGAACTGGCAGTACATACATTCTTAAAACTGGAATCTATTTAAATGTATTGCTCTAAAGCAGAGATATATTTTGATATATGTACAATTATAACTGCCTGGTTTTCTTTAACATAATTTCATTTTGAATAGCTACATTTAAGTATGTAATGTAGCTAATGTTATATATTATATACAGACACATATACTTGGTATAACATATATACAACAGATATATAGATATAGGAAAAAGTAAATAAATAGATTTTGATGAAATTACTTTTAGTTTATACCAGTGCAAATGAGTTTCAAGCTTGGGTTCTTTTCACTGATATTTCCATCTGCTGAATTACCTACATTGATTTAGTTTGACTCAAATAATACCAAAAGAAGCCCTCATGAAATAGGAAGCTTAGCATCATCCCTGTTGTAGTGAATGTCCTTCCCATAGCTTTGCTTTCTGTACATCTCTAAGATGCTCAACAGCTAACTGAGCCCAGAAACTCACACAGCCCTACAGAACGTACCTAGCTCAGTGCTCATTCTTCCTACAACGTGCGCTGTGCTTCCTTTTCTGGTTTTCGTATTCCAGGCACTTATTTAGTACTCTATCATCAATAACATAAAATGTAACTATCTAGTGATGGGAAAAGCAGATCCAGAATCTGAAGGTAACACTGCAAGCTGTCCTTTCGTGCTCTTTTGATACATGCCAATAGTGTTCTGAATAGGTTGGAGTAATGACATCACCCATGGCATACACAATCCTCAACTACTCTGCTGAATGTCAATTCCAAACTGCTTTTCATTCGTTCCCATGCAGACTTTTGGAACAAGACTGGGACCTCAAGTTATTTTCACTTAGGTTGCCAGAAAGGCATCAAAGCTTTTCACTACTGACACATTGACCTATTGATACGGTTTTGCACCAGTGAGTTTAAAATAGAAGATTACAAAGTCCAGCAAATTTCTGAGAAATTACGATTTCATTTTCTGAAGCAGAAATATCTTCACCCAAAGGCACTGGTCAAGCCCTTAACTCTTATCAGATCAGCCAACTATGCTAATCAAAAATACATATGCTTTTTAAAAGTAATCAGTGAAGATAAAGCATTCATATTGTTCATGTTTTGCTGCATGCATCAAAAGCAATTAGCATTAATGAAAAATGATCTATGTTGAGAAACACACCACAATTATTACACAGGAGGAACAAAGCATAATTTCTGCTCCTGCTCTGAAAACACTTTCATTAAAATGCCTGGAAACTGAAATGTGACATTACAATAGATATCTGTTATTCAAAAAGGCTGCGTTTTTGCAACTGTAGTGTACAAAACAGGCTATATTGATTCTTTGCAAGGTTTATTCAATTAGAATATTTGAAAAATATAAAAATGTGTAAGGCAAACAGTCATAAATAATTACAAAATGTAAGATATTGACTTTTATGTTCATAGGTACCTTAAAAAGTATCGTAAGTAAAATTACCATGTAATGTTTCAATTGCTAAACATAATAACAGAGAAGTAATTACAGAGTGCTAGCCAGCACCAGAATTTAAAGAGAGAGAAAAAAATACTGATCTCCCCAATTTATTCCATGGAGGCAAGCATATAAAACCATAAAAAAAAAAGAAGATTTAAAGATACCTCTCTCTGTGTAAAAAAACAGATTCATTTGCATAATCTTCTACAAGTCTAATTTTCCTTTATGATATTTTGGAATGTTTTCCTGATCAGTGAATTCCCTACAGCAACATAAAAAGTTCTACACTCAGTAATGAAACACCACGAAATGAGGACTTGCAGTACTCTACCCCTGGCATCCTGCCCTAAGATAAAACTATTTAATTCCTTTCTTTAAAGAGAATCCATGAAATCGGCAACAGATTTATGCTATTGTAATAGGGCAAGTGAGAGTTCTCATGAGAGAGGGATACTTCTGCTTACAACTACCCACCTTAAAAATCACAGCATCACAGAATGGTGGGGGTTGGAAGGGACCTCTGGAGATCATCTAGTCCTGCTAAAGCAGGTTCACCTAGAGCAGGTGGCACAGGATCATGTCCAGATGGGTTGTGAATGTCTCCAGAAAAGAAGACTCCACAACATCTCAGGGCAGTCTGTTCCAGTGCTCTGCCACCCTCACAGTAAAGAGGTTACTGCTGAGACAGGCTGAAACTGTGACAGAGACTTGCAATGCCTATGTTTCATGTCCTTAGTGGAACAGACAAAAGGACTTTGAACAAACATTAAAAAAAAAGACAAAGGAGGTCAATTAGTTTCCTCCTGAGCAGCAGCGTATGTGAAGCATGACCCTAGCAACTACTTCATTAACTTGTGCTGCTAAGAAAAAACTATTGCTCATCTGGCTCCAGTGCTAGACCCTTGCACACTGTTGTGATGTTCAGGCTTGGGCAATTCATAAGGGGTCATGGCATCACACTGCTGCTAGAAGACAACTTCAGGTTTGTCCATTATCCTTCCCTCATCCATATTAGAGATTATTTACTCACTGAAAATGAAGGGAATCATGCAGAAAATGGCTCTTTGGAGGGCCCTAGAGTCATGGTAGAAGTGAGTGACCTCTGAGTACATCAAGAATCCTTGTGATGGCAATATCACAGAAAAAGATGCTGACACGGATATGTCATTCAGATCCAGTACTCCAACAGCTGCAGCATTGCCCTTAAAGAAGCCTGTGAGCAAAGTACAGTTAGTGCTAAGCTAGCAGGCAGAAGAAAGAGCATTTGGCTGCAAGACTCTTCCTGCTCAGCTTGTGACCCAGGCAGTTCTCTCAGCACGAGTCTTCCAGTCATGGAAGTGGCATGGAAGTCATGCCATGGCATGAAGGGAGTGGCTAATGCTCCTCCAACCACTAGATCATTCCAAATTGTTGATCTTCTTTTTCCCTATGCAGTGAAGATTTTGTTATGCATGAGCATCACACAGCATAGACCTCTGTGGAGTTGCTGTGGATAAAACCACTGAAGTTAAATTTTGATGTAAATATGTAACACAAGCTAAGGGAAATATTTGACTGGCTACTGCTCTTTGTACTCTTCCTATTTAGCCCTTTTATCAAGACTCATTGAACAGGGAAATTTAGCTGCATCTGCATGCAAATCTGACAGGGTATAGGGCAGAAATAAATATTTTATTCATGCCAGCCTTTTTTGTTTGTAAACTTAAACAAGCCTAGTGCTGTGTTTCAGAGGGGAGGTCTACATAATGCTGTATACAATAAATTTCTGAAGATGAAAAGTGTCTAATGTGTTTGTTACATTTCATACTTTGTCCTTGGAAAACCTGCCTGTATATTAAAACTATATATGTTTTTCTGAGGCTGATTAACTAGCTTGTTTCCCTCGAGAGGAACGTTAAGATTTCTTTAATGCAATCTTCATCCATTACCATTGATTATGGCTTCATTAAATATGAAAATGAGGATTTACTCTTTGCAACAGATATCACTTTCTGCATAAGTGAGTAAACATTTTCCTCTGTCTGCTTCGCTCAGAGAAAAGCGTGAACAAATATTTTATTTATATACTATTTTGAAGGAAGAAATTGCCTGTGGTGAAAAACTAAACACAGCTCACTGGTAAAACACTCCTCTCTGGCAAGGATGGAGCAACAATAGGAAAGTCTGGGGCATAAACCACTCACAACCTAGGCACCCTCTGTGACACCAAGAGGTTAAATGCAATAAATATTCATTAGTGAGATAAACTGATGAATCACACAAATCCTTACTTGTGAATGAATCAATAAATCTATGAAAAGGCTGGTTGAAGACAAAATGGTATTTCAGTCAGTGTAAAGCTAGAAGACCAGCCAGCTTGGTAGTAAGAATGGAACTCTGGTAGGTGCAATGGCTTCCTTTAAAACACACATAAAATAGCCATAATTTAAGAGAAAACAGCAGGGAAATTACATATTAATGTGCTAATAGCACTTGAGCAGCACTAAAGATTTTTCAATTCTTTTTATTACCTGTCTTGCTAAATAATTTTTTGAAAATGTCAAATTCTGTCTTTGGAAAAAAATAAAGGAGGATTTTAAGAATCTTACAAGACATTTCTCTAATTAGTACACTGTTCTATAATCAATATTTAGTACATGAAGCTTAGAAATGTTAAATTCCAGGTATAAAGGCAACTGTTCAACCTTGCTATCTGAGTCGCCCAGCAACAGGTGAGCAGGTCTTGTACTGGTTTCTCTAAACCAGTTCACTCCCATGGTGTAATGAGATATTTCGAAGACCACATTCAAATTCTAACTCTACAATTTTTGCACACAATGTAAGTAGACAAATTCACCAAATACTTGCTCTAGAGAGTATTCCCAGCTTCCACATTTATCAAGGACAATTTTTAAAGGGCTGATCTATAAACTCGGGGATCAGTTTGGACAGAAGCACATCAGATCAATAAAGTAAGGAAGAAAAAGTAAAGCGAGAGGAAACAGAGAAATAGGAAGGAATTACTTTTAAGAGGCACTGCATACATCCCCCTGCAAACAAGAACTGTTCACATGAGCAGACAATCTCACTCTTGGCTTCCCTCTAAGCCAGTGAAAAGCACATTTTTAATACTCATGCAGCTTGTTATCTTCACATGGAAGTGCCAGACACTTGTTTCTCTCTTAGGACCAAAGACATTTCTGTTGGTACATATTCAACTGCTCTCAGCAGCCTATCATGGGGAAAGACACTAAAATAGATTAGAAAATGTGCCTACCTCTTACAAGAAAAATCCTTTACATGATATAACACTGATATAAACACCAACGTTTGAGCAAAGACACCCTGTACTGCAAAGACTTCAGCTCTCCCCAGCAGGGAGGTAATTTCCTTCACGCTTTGATCCAACCCTAACCAAAACCCATGTAAATATTTCTGCTGAGATCAATGAGATCTAGCTGGGTCCATGGGAAGCAGTGATACCAGAGTGTGGCATCCCCTGCATGATGCATTTGTAATTAATGCTCACAAATTCCTGGTGAAGGAGGTATATTCACCTGTGGTACACGTCCCTGATGCGGGTAGCCCAGCAATCACTCCAAGGGGACTCAGTGGGAGGTAGATTGTGAATGAAAGTTTTGTCTCAATTTAAATGTCATGTATTTTGTCCTGGGTCCTCTCTAGGTCTTGTTAGCACAGCCAGAAGGTATTTCACTTTACCTCCAGTACAAAAAGCTAATATTTTGCCCTCAGTACCTTATGGGATAAAGAAACTATACAAACTTGTAAGCATACAGCAATAAATTAATTTCTAAAAAAAAATAAATGCTATAACTTCAATGCCATATAATAAACTGTGTTTGAAAAAAAGTGAAATCATTCCGTCATAAAGAATCCCGATTGTCAATCAAGAGCATTTCCTTGAAAACAGACTGCAATAAGCACAACAAAAGAAGTGTTCCTTCGAGAGGAATGTCTGTATCTTTTCAGTTCCTCTAGATGCAGAAAAGAGAGACCTTAGAGAATACTGAAGAGCAACATCAGCAGGTAAAATGTAGTCACATGTTCTCAAAGCCTTACACTAGCCCAGCTCCACTGTTTTCAAAGGAATTACAGCAAGAGTAAAGACAGACTGTAAGACTCAAGATTCAGAGCACCAGGTGTAGACATTTAAGAAGTGATAATCTATAATTGTGCATGGGAAACATTCCTCTTTGTTAGCCATGTGCACCTAGAACACATATATGGCCCATATTCTTTTTCCTTATTCCATTAAAAATGTGAAAAACAGACACATATAAAAAAATAAGTGATTTTTTTCTTGTGGTAAGTTCACACTCTCAGAGCAGTCTATATTTTCTGTATAAGTTTTGATCAGTACAAAATAAGAGCCAAATAGTCAGGTGATATAATCAACAGCTTACAACAGCACCAATACTGAAGTCAGAGCAGGGCACTCTTACATTTACTACACTGGGAACAGAATCCTAATGAAAGACATGTAACTTTACAAGATGATAGCTAAAACACCAGGAAAACAAATTTCACCACAAAAGTGAAATGCCAAATAAGTTATCAATTTACTGAATTATCCAAAATTAAGCTTTTGACCTATTACAGAAATCAGACAGAAACAGAATGAGGGATGAATTTACTGTGTTCATCCACCTAAGATTATCTCTGTGTTTCTCCTCAGGCTTCACAAAAGCTTTGGATACAGGGTAAACTTGGCAAAACATACAAGCACATTCTCAAATTATATTAGTTTTAGCGGAGCATTGAAAAACAGCTGCTTAAGTATGTATTTGTTTAGGATGCTTTTTAATAATTTTTGTTTATTACAATCAAGGATATCCTTTTACAACTTGCTCATATCCACCATGAATCAACAATGACTAGCATTGAAAGTGATACAATATTTATCAAACTAATGTGTTGACTGCCTAAGGGAAGAAGCTAAAGAAAATCAGCATTTCAATCTGAACAACAGATAACATAAGATTTAAATATATTTGGCCAAATATTTTTCTCCATAAATTCTATGAAGTTCTTTTCATAGGGAGCATGATCAGAGCAGCTCTTATCTGACAGAACAAAAGTAAAAAAGAATAGTCTTGAGCTAAATATAGAATTGATATGGGAACAAAGAGATCTTTGCAACACTGCTAAACATCCAGTGTGACCTCAGAAAAAATATTTAATCTTCTTCAATATTCGTATGGTTCTCCATTTGAAAAATACGGTCAATACATAAGAGAACAATGCAGATGGTGGTCTGTAAACCGGTGTACAAGCCCAATTAAGTAATTTTAAAAAATACTTTCAATAGCCAGATCAAAAGCTAAACAAACAAAAAAATAACTACAGATCAGAACTTCAAATAATATGGCAAAAAATGTACATAGCTGCATATTATTCAGTATAGTTGGTTGAGTTATTTAATTCAAAGATTTTTTTTCTAATCTAATAGTAAGGAATCTGAAGGGGGAAGTAACGATACATTGTCTTGCAAACTGGCCTATTTGAAACAATTTCAAAGAGCTGGATTTTCACACCAAAATAAAATAAATGTACACACATTTTAAAGTTCACAGTCTGAGAGTATCTCTTATCTCCACTTCCTCAGCTAAAGCAGGAGAAATAACAGCAATGAACAGGTACACATTAAGGGTATCATAATTCATCATCAAGCTGAAATAAACCACAAAGGTTTCATAAAGATTTACTGATCAGCTGGAGACTTGAGAGATCAAGGTAAAAACCAACATAGCTGGTTTTGAGCTTCATTTTCTCACTTGCACTTCAATAAAAACACAATTTTCTTAAGAATAATTTTCCTTAACAAAGAAAAAACTCAAAAGGTATGTCCAGTTATATAATGCCACTAGATACTGTATTTTTAATGAAATATTGAGATGCTCAGGACCACAGATGTCAGTAACTAGTGGTTTGAAATAGCACTAACAAGTACATAAAAAGGAGCATTTAATCACACAGTCATCATTAAAGTGCTCACGACACACCGCCTTTCCAAAACCAGAAGTCTCCAAATGCAGGAACACACCTCTTTTGGCACGTTAATTTGACTGAAAGAACAGTCAGACGATGTGGTGGTAGCTGGGGGCCATACTCACCAAAGCTTCCAAATCAAAGGTAAAAGTCAAATGTTTCAGGGTTATCAGCCACTCTTTCATAAGTGAGTTTAGCCAGTTTCCTATAGAACACCCATCTCTAATCAGAGACATCATGAACCATTACCTTATCAATCAAGTGTAATAAAACACATAGTGAAAGTCCCAAGACCTCTCAACAACACACTTGGTTTGTGCCTGTTCACCTGTTTTGCTTTGTGTTTCTCACCCGATCACAGAACAGCTAAATGAACACAACAGTGACAGAAAGTCCATATCCTTCCTCAGCTTCCATTAGGATCCACTACTGGAAAACTGTCACTCACGTTCAACTGTTATCTTTAAATCTCCATGGTGAATGCTTTGCTTCTGGAGCTCTCTTGGGCACAAATTCCCAAAGATTACCCCCCAACTATCAGAAAAGGAACCCATAGAAAGGAGAATTGTTTTGTATCAAAGCAGCTTGAGAAGCCAAGGGGGAAAAATGAGAAAGAGTTATTGGAATGACTAATAGCACAGCAAGTGTTATATTAAAAAAGGTGTAGTATAAAATGAGATAATAAAAATCAGGTTAGTAGAAATTCATCCCCGGTGAATCATAATTTTAAAATATTTGCAGAAATAAATGGAATTACAATATAAAATCCTAACTATTTAGAACTGAGGTATCTTCCTGCCTTACACATTTACCAAAGAACTATAGAGATACTGAACAAGCTTTTTAGAATATAAAGTAATGAGAAAAATCATTTTCTCATAATAAAATCCTTGCCAAACACGTTCTAACTGCATAACAAAAAAAATCACCTATTAAAACTTGCTAACTGCCAAAACTTCATGCCAATGCATGAGCTAACCTTGTAAGAGCCGTAGAAAATCTCATTGCTGACATATTTCAGATCAAAATTCGTACAGAAAAGCAAGTAATGGGAGAGTGTTGACTTCATGCTCTGCTCTTAACAGTTCCCACACTCTCCCATACTGACGAACATTTGAACATATAATTTCAATGTTTCTTTCCTTTTATGGGAGTAAACATTTTGTGGCAGCTTTTTCAGTATTTCATACTGTTTTTCGGGGTATTGCTGAATTTTGAACTGATTGCAGAACTTACATTGCCAGACACAATCTATATTTGGGAATTAAACTTTCTTAATTCTTTTGTTTTATGGCTTGCTGCAGAAGATCACAGCATCAGGAAGTGATGTTTCATTTATCCTCATATACTAAGAAGTGGAGAAAAAGCCTTTTTCTTTCTGGTATGTACAATCTGTATATTCCTCTCAAAGGCTTCAAGTATTTGTATCGAAACCTATCCTAGAGTTCAGGGCTGCTAATTAAGATGTGAATAGTTAAATAGCTTGAATAAGTAACAGTTTCCATGGTCTTTTTGTAGCCTTTCACTCTACTATAACAGGCTCTCCTGTGTCCTCTCTAAAGCAGTTATCAGCTGGTCAACACATAGTCAAAATTTTCAATTTGCCACCATCATCCTTGGCCTCTTGTCATCAGCAATTAGAACATTATTCTCAAAATGATGGTTCCCTGTTGCTCTCTATATGATCCATATGAATGTCAGCAGGCTAAATGTGACAGAGAAATTATTCTTGAATGCATTGCATGCATGCAATCATTTATGTTATTGGCATATCAACTGTCTGTATGTCATTAAAAAAGAAATCTACTAAATGGCAGGTGTGAATAGCTGTAATATATTCATTCTTTCTGAAAATCAGCTGTCAAAATATCAACCCCAAATTGTATTGTTAAAAATAAAAAAAATATATCCAATAAGAAAGAATTACTTTTTTCATAAGGACTAGAGGCAGCAACCACATTTAGCCTTAAACACTTTATCCAGTCTTAAAATTGTTGTTGAAGTGACACTAAGAAAGCCCCAGGAAAGCACAAAGTGAAACATCAGTGTCAAGAAAATGATTTTATCCAATGAACTCCATATATCAGTGCTGATTTTATATTACACTGGGTAACAGCTGCTGAATCAGAGCGGGACCTAAAGAATATAGTATCAGTCCCCACACACCGATCCACAGAGTTGTGCTGTTGGAGTGCTACAGAAGCAGAGTTCTTAATTCATTTGGTAAATACTGTAAAATTTATTGAAAACACAAGAAAATGTCAAGGAGGAATGTCTCTTGGCAAAGCATGTAATCTAAACTCAACATAATCCTAAATCATGTTGAAATGCCAGGGGAAGATCTGGATAGGAACCCTTTGTTTGAGATCTGCATCTCTGGTTTTGCACAGTGGCTACATCCCAGCTCACTAACGACCAAATGATTCTAATCAAATTGTAGCCACGGAAAAGTTAGACACACAATTTAACATAATCACCTATACATTTTGTTAAAGTCTAGGAGAGCCCCTTTTGTAGTGTCGTTCATTTGTTGCTCTAAAACCTCTTTGAGGATGAAACGAGTGGTCCTCAAGAGCAGACAGTAATTATTTTTTATTCAGCTGGAATTCAGGAGCATTAGTGTTGTAATAATTCTGTTATGAGTCCAGTTTTCACCATCCACCACGCCAGGCAAGCCTGACCTTCACACTACCTGTCCTCACTTAATTTGATCCCCATGCCTAGATGAACCATCCTGATTCCCTCTAATCGCTCGCTAGATCATCTCTATTTCTCCCTCACTTAACAATGAAGTCAATCTTGTGAGGTGTAAGGCAACCTCAGCAAAAAGCTCAGCTCCTTTCCTTCCACAGAGTAAAATAGATTCACTTCA
Organism: Aegotheles bennettii; assembly: GCA_013398125.1. Lineage (NCBI taxonomy): Eukaryota > Metazoa > Chordata > Aves > Caprimulgiformes > Aegothelidae > Aegotheles > Aegotheles bennettii. Next base: position 590,028 of record VZRW01011158.1, on the reverse strand, counting down.
GCATCTCGAAAAACCTGAGCCTTCCGGGGAAAATGAGAAAATTGCAGGAAAATAAATTGTTGGGATTTGAGACTATAAAGCCTCCTCAGTGGCAAAAGCAATGAAAAGATGTCACTCAACAGCAGGACAAGGTTTCAGACTTTGCTGATAATTTAGATATCAGTGAACTTTGTCTGTTTACAAATCCTGAAAGAAACAGACACTAAATTCCATTAGCAACCTGACAGCTTCAGCTTTCATTTCAGTTGAGAAACAAAACAACTGGGGGAGAAACACACCCCTCCAAAAAAACCCCCAACAAACCTAAGCACAAACCCCCCGAAATCAGGAGCAAAATATCTGCATTTACAGCACCAAAGGAGGGATTTATTAAAGAGCCTGTGCCGTAATGAAGGTGTAGCCCATAGCTAAATATTCTAAAAAAGACCAACCTCAAAACCAAAATACCATCTGTACAGTCAGCCATGAAAGTGATATGCCAAAACCACACAAACCTCCAGTACACAGAAAGCACAGCATGAGACAGGTTGTAAAACCTTTAGAAGTCAAGCACTGGGTTCTGCAGGGATACTGAAGGAAAGAAATTAAACCAGACTTTGTCTCTACTTAAATAATGAAGGGGAGACTCAAACTCTTTGACAAATGGTATTCTGGGTGAAAAAAAAAAAAAAAAAATTCACCAGAAACTAACAATCTTAATATAAGTGAGAAAAAACCAATGATTCTTTTTTATATAAATACTCGTTCTGCACTGAAAATTTATCTGACACCAAGCTGTGCGGTCCAGTCAACACACTGGAGGGAAGGGAAGAAGTGTGACCAGCGGGGCGAGGGAGGTGATTCCTCACCTATACTCCACTCTCATGAGACCCCCCCTTCTGCAGTACTTTGTCCAGTTCCAGAGTCTGCAACATAAGGAGGACATGGAACTGTTGCAGAGAGTCCGGAGGAGGCCACAAAGATGATCAGGGGGCTCGAGAACCAGTCTGAGAGAGTTGGGGTTGTTCAGCCTAGAGAAGAGAAGATTCCAGGGAGACCTTAGAGCAGCCTTCCAGTGCCTGAAGGGGCTCCAGGAAAGCTGGAGAGGGACATTTTACAAAGGTGTGTAGGGATAGGACAAGGAGGAACAGTTTTAAGCTGAGTGTAGATTTAGATTAGATGTTAGGAAGAAATTCTTTACTGTGAGGAGTAAGACCCTGGCCCAGGGTGCCCAGAGAAGCTGTGGCTGCCCCTCCCTGGCAGTGTTCAAGGCCAGGTTGGATGGGGCTTGAAGCAATCTGGTCTGGTGGAAGGTGTCCCTGCCCATGGCAGGGGGGGGTGGAACTAGGTGATCTTTAAGGTCCCTTCACACCCAAACCATTCTGATTCTCTAAAGCTACATACATATCTTTAACTCCAAAAAATCTTCATATTTTCACAATCACCCACTGTGATTGCTGAAACTTTTTCACTCCTGTTCTCAACAGCTGGAGAAGGGCACTCTCACTAATACCTCTCTGCAACTACATCTGGTAACATGAGTTAAATGTGGACTTGTTCTTGAAAGTTCTACTTCCGAAGGTGAGCTGTACCTCTACTGGAAGCACACTGCATGAAGAGTTTGCACTAAGCTCACATAGTAAAATAGCTCTTATTGACCATGAGTGGTTCATATCCCTGCCTAGGAATCTTAGCCAAACAAGATAAAGGCATAAGCTTCCCGAAAATCACTAAAAGATGCATCCCAGAAAACAGTACAGACATTTGTATGTTGTTCATATTTTATTACTATACTCAACTCCTATTGCTTTACTTGTTTGTTAGGACATCATTAGCATCAAGTTCTGAGTATTATAATTAAAAATGGTTCGGGGAGTGACAGCTTTTCCCAAAGAAGAAATCTGCAAGCAATTCATAATCAGAAAGCCAGATCGCATGAGCATGTGTAATGAAGCCTAGAATGTTTCAGCACCATAGAGGCTACAAACACTTCAGCAAAGTTTTAACTAGTTTGCACGCAGCAAGCTGTTGTGAGCTTGATTAAAATACAAGTGAAGTGCAAGTTTGTCATCTCTGTGAGATGCCTTTTCAATGATTATACTGTGCAATCAATTCCCCAAAGAAAACATAAGCCGTTTAGACAAGGTTGCTGCTTCAAGAGACACTAATATTGTCCAAAAAGTTGACTAAGTCAATCACAGATATCTCACAACCAACAAGCTAATGAAATCTGGGGCAAAACATAGCTTAGACCACACAAAGGACTGCTGAAATCCACAGGTACAAGATTTAACCAGTTGACTCCAAATAAGAGCTGAAAAATCACTGTTATAGCAGATGTGTTTTCTCTCTTGATAAACTAACACGGAATGCAAACAGAGAAAGACCTATTAAAATAATTTTTATTACTTGACCACATTAACTTAAGATACATTAAATGCTGCTGCAGTAAAACTGGACTAGTTCAGCAGTAATTTCAGCACCTCAGATCATGCATCCTAAGCAGACCATGGAAAATTACCATTGTACTATTAAAAATAAAACATGCTCGGAAATGATTTGAGCACTATGGATGAAATGCAGCTTTCAAAATAAACATACATCCTGAAATGATATCCTTAAATCTGAAAAGCTCTTAAAAGCTCTGACATTACTTGTTATTAAACATGTTTCTCATGAGTCTAGATGATTTTGTGATTTATCTTTATTTGCCTACTCTAGTTCCAAGTCCAACTTATAATTACATGCCAAAATATTAGGTAATTATGAAGTGATTACACCCCACTGCTTTTGAATTTCTCTGTCCTTCAGATAACTGCTAATTGAGCACCGAAATGGCACATTAGAGCACTGGACCTCGTGACTGTGGTTGTGTCTTGATTTACAAAGTCTTGGAAGGAAAGTAGAGTACAATGCTGGGACAGAGCTGCACGATTATTCATTGGTTTTACCTGCTACTAACCGAACAAAGAACATTTCTATAGGACTGGAAATAAGGGCAAAATACTTTGGGAGCTGTGTTTCCTTTAAACAACGTCTATGCACTCTGCCTGTCACAAATGGTAACTCATATTGTAACTTGGACATCAGGGTATTACAGCAGTAATTTGCAGAAAAAAACAACTACTGTTGCTGTGCTGGAGGAACTCAAGTGGAAGGCACTCTGTGGTTGGTCTGCTGAGGGTGTTGGTGGAAAGACAGCTTGTAGTATCTGCTGACCTAAGCCAAGCTAACATTACAAAAAGAGAATGGACCATAGTTTTATCTCTTGTTACTATCAATAAAGGCAAAATAGTTAATCCAGCCTGCTATGGAGACAATGTGGACTCAAGGCATGGACTTGGAGCACTCGGCGAGCTCTAATGAATTCAATGCAATCTTGTGGTTTCCAGGTCCTTGTGACATTGTAACCACAGAGTGAGTGATATTGCTTTGGAAAAAAACCCACCTTGTTATGATCATAAATTTTCTGTAAGTTCTTTACTGTAGCATTTGGCAATTGCCTAATTATGTGAATTACTCCCCAATTAATTGTTTGCAGGGAACTACCAACCAATACTTTGTTTCTCCTCTTAGTCCTTTTCTATTTTTCCTTCATACTCTCCAACACACAGTTGTCTTTGTTATAAGTTTAAATTGGTATTATCTTTTAACTTCTATTTAACTGCTTTTTGACCCTCAGTTACCACAGTGCCCTTTTCCATGTAATAACAGACAGCAAGGAATGACAGAAAAGCTATGAATTTTCAAGGGTTACTGCAATTTTTATCTCCTGTAAATCTATTCCTTAAGATAAAAGAAGCAGTATACATCTGTTCTGCAATAGAGATCTCATTATCTTTTTGGGCTTCTATTAGCTACAAGCTGTGCAACATATTTTTTTTAAAAGGATGGTCATTTGCAAGGGAAGTAGAGGATCTGTTGCATACATTTTAGCATTTGTCATTTATACAGTTGGAACATAACCCTGAAAAGTTAAGAAATTAAGGGAAACTAAGAAAAATAATGAAACTTTAAGCTTGTTGACTATGATGAAAATGTTGCAAGAATACTGGAAGACTACCAGTATTTCCTTTTGAACACAGACTTTCCAAGGGGAGAAAAAAACTCCAAACCAAACCAAAGTAGCCAGACTGCATCAATTCCTATGAGCAGGTACCATCATAGAAACAATCTACTGGGCTTCACTGGCAATGTATAGTGCTATGTCAGCAGCCCAGAAGGTAAAGCAACTCAAAGGCTGTATTAGGTTAATAAATGCATTTGGCATCCAAGATCCTCTGCAGAAAATAAAACCAGAGAAGGTACTAGATTTAAATACATATGTAAAATAAAAAATAATAGAGAACAGCTAAAAAGCTTATAGAAAGCTTTAGTTACCTGCAATTCACTAGCTACCATCAAGAAAAAGGCTGAAGGAGATATAGGAATTAAGAAAAGGGTATACTTTTATAGGGGAATCCCATAACCACAAGTGTATAGATGTCCCTCTTTTTTTTACTGTTCTTTTTCATTTCTCACTTATAGTTTAAGTGAGGCATTAAAAAACATATAAAGTTTTAGCACCAGGGCTTTTCAGTATATTTAATATATTAGAATGTTGTCACCTTCAGTAGTTCTTGAATATCATTTGTAGGTGTCTCCCAGCCTCTCTAGAGGTCTATTTTCATAAGATGCTTTAATTATTCCTAAACTATTCTTAACAGAAATTAGCACATCAAAGCAATGAGAAACCAATGAGAAAAAATTCCCTTTGTAGAAGTCCTCAAGTTCACGTATTGAGCCTGTGTGATTATAAAAGGCACCATTTCTGCAGAAGTGTTGTAAAAAGAGGACACAGAGAGAGTGATAAAGTATTCTTTTTTTCTAGCTCCTAAAAATTCAATTAAATGAAAGATTTCTTCAAACCTCTCAGTGTTTTACAGATTGGCTGTTGCAATGCACTTTTTCAAAGTACATACTTATTCAAAACCAACATCAAACTGGCTTGTTAGCTTAATCCAGCTTCTGTTCAAACCATTGCTTAAACGACAATTAAATAAATAAATAAAATCACTTGGAAAGTCTGAAGAGGAAGCCTGAATTTGGTTTTCTCAGTACTTGGCTCTCTTATTTACATTAATGGACCACTAATATCCTCACTGATATTTAGTGGTATCAGGTTTTATTTCAATCCTTAACAGGAGCTTTGTCCATGTCACAGTGGAAGAACTTAGACTGCTGGTATTTTAATTTTAAAAATAATTCCAAGACGAGTTAACATATTAAAACCAAGAAATACCAAGAAATGAAAAATAATCAATTATTATCAACCATTTGATAATTCCACTCCAAAAAACAGAGCTCCGAATAACTCTTCTTACCCAATGCCATAGCTGAAAGTCTTGTTAACAGAGATCTGAAGGAAAAGGAGTTCCAGATCATTGGGCATTTTATGTCACTTTAAGGTTTAGGGAGGCGGCTGAGGAAATAGATTATGCTTCTGTCCCAGTACTCATAATAGAAGGAGTTTATGAGCTAAGTGAAGGACCAAGTTTCTTTTTTAATACATACCTGCAATATTATTTCCATGGTATAAAGTATAATTAAATTCAAACACTCATTCTATTATGCATTTTAACTTTAGGTTGAATCAACTACAGAGATACATTTGCTGACTTGTTTTGCCAAGCTAACTGCCTGCAAGGAAGATCAGCAAGGGACACTATGAAACAGATTCATTCTAGTATTTGTGGATTTTAGGATTAGATTGGCCATTTCTTTTAATGCAAAATGTAAACATATTTGCAATTATTTCTGAGAAAGCTAAGTACTCCTAAAATATGATTAATATGGTATGCTTCTGTATGGAGATAGTTGTGTTCGTCCTCTTACTTGACACTGAAGTAAATCAATGGCAAAAATTGTCACTAAGTGTTGTGTACATGGAATGAAGACAGCTAATGCTGAGCAACCAACCTTCATTGTGCCATTTCCCAGCTTTTCTTCTGAACTGTGATAATAAAAGCCTTCAATACCTAACTCTGAAAGACTTTGTGAGATTAATATATGCAAAAGAAACGGAACAGAATCTAACCTTTCTAATTTCACGGTGTATAAAACAGAAGTAATACAGATTATTATTTTACAGGGAGAAACTCCAGATCTGTTCTCCAAAAATATTAGTAATTCTGCACTATTTCACTAGAGACATATATATTGAAGGTTACAACACCAAGATAATAAAAATAGAAGCACCATGATCACCTAGAAACTGGGTCTCTATGCTATGTTATATATTCTGTTTATTTTCTTACTATTTACCATTTCTTTTAATTTTCTTTCACTTTCTTTTGCCCTGCGTAACAGATGGGTATAATGTCAAAAACTGTATCGAAAACCAGAGTAAACTCACCTATTTAGTTGTACTGCATTTGACATACTGGGATACTTATATAAAGGTATTTTTATAGAAAGAAAAACTTCATTTTGACTTTTAGCTTTTCATTGCAGAATTGGGTGATTTTATTAATGGTGTGAACGTTCATGCCTTTTACTGTAGTTTTGTATTTAAAGTAAAGGAAGGATTTCTTAAAACCAAACTTATGTTGAAGGAATAAGCAAACTTAGAGTAAGTGCAAAAGGATCAGATCAAAACCAATCTGCTAAAAGTAAGACTTAGACTCTTAAGTGACTACAAAATGGAGTTTTTTGTGAAACAAAAAAGTAGTATTCAAAATTCTAAGATCAATTATCTTACTGAAATGAAAGACTTGAAGGAAATTTATAGGTGAATGTTTCTCGTAGTTGAACCAGCACTGACTTTTTTTCCTTTTAATTTTTAAAAAATATTTTATAAATTTCATGTTCTAAACCCAAACCTATCAGGAAGGAAAATATTTGTTTCTTTTTCTTTCCCCTGATTTAAATTAAAATTAGTCCTCAAATTTGATAAAAAAAATGTACAGTTTCAGTGTGTCAAAACTGCAAATTTGAGATCCTGTCTGCTTTGTACACAGAGAGTGCATCATGATTGATAACAGCTTCCAGTGAGAACAGTGGAACAAGCAAATAAATGAGCAAACCAAAGACTAATCAAGAGCAAATAGAGAGAATTTGAACTTTTAAATTCCACTTATTGGTTTCACTTTGCTTTCTGTAGCACATGATCATTACCAAAATTAGGTTTCTATGATCTAGTAGTACATTATTTAAAACTCTGCATAACCAACTGAACATTTACCCTTACACTAAACATACTCGACAACATTTGTTCAGTGCAAACTGATTTCATGACAAACATTGATTTGACTTAAGGATTTGCCTGCTTTTACCCCAATGACATCCATCTTAAAGACATTCGGTTATCTAGGGTGACATTTAGTTTACTGAAGACTAGAAATTTAGCATAGTTTCCACAGATCACACTAGCTCTCTAGAGGATTAATCACCCTTTAGAGACACCTATTTCTTCCCACTGACTCTAGAGGGAAGTAGAGGACCAAGCTATAATACACATCTCGTTTTTAGATAAATGCTCCCACTTTATAGCTATGTCTATTTTTCTGTTTTATTTTGAAGAGGGTAGCAGAGGTGTGTTGATGCATGACCCAGGGTCTTCCACATTTTAAATTTTTGCCTTTTTTTTTTTGGTGGATATTGACTGTACTTGGAAGCTTGACACAATTTTTAAAACGTTTCTAAGATTGAACTTTAGAGTACTGATGTTGATGGCAAAGCTCCCAATGTATTCACCAGAGGTAGTATTCCACCTTGGAGAGAAAGAAATTTTTAAAGAAAAATAAGCCCCAAACTTCTCTGAGCAGCCTTTATATCTCAATATTGTTTCTAGTAAAACAGTAATGTGTGCCAACCTAATCATTTGAGTGCTGATAACTACTTAAAAAAGCAAAAAGCAGTAGTAACACATATAAAAATACAAATAAAGTATTACACCCTCCTCCAATAATTAAAGGGAATTATGAATTCCCTGGATTTTTTTGCAAAAGTTCACATGCTCTCTATGTTAAAAGTTGTAAGGATAATACTAGGATCAACATTATTTATCATTTAACAAACAATTTACCTAATGTGCATATTCAGATAGCCTTTAGCATTTTAGGACTAAGGAATTCTGAACACTGTGCGTTTCATTACTTCTAATACTGCATCTAGTTACTTGTTGCATGACACTAGGGAGATTCTTGGAGGGGTTGATATTATTTGTTAATGAAACAAAATATAACATTAGCTTTTTAAAACTCAGCATTCTCCTAGAGCTACTTAAGAATCCCTCAATAATTCCTTTACTAAAGACCTTTATTTCATTATTAAAAGATTTGAGACTGTTCTTCATTAGAACTTTCCCAAATGTGTTTTGGTTTATAAATCTGCAGGGTTTATGACTTCTTTCCATAGGGACTGATAGCAGAGAAACAATGAAACTTTTTTTCCTCCCCCTATGCTGAGCACTGCTTTTATAGACACAAATTGGAATGGTAACGCATGAGTTTAATATGGAAGTATTCTCTTGAAGACTGCAGTGTTAAATATTTATTTTTCACTGTTGGGTTCACAAAGTTATTCATAACAGAAAACTGTATTTGAAGCCAATATAACACATTGACTTCTTCCAGCTTTGACACTAAACCATCATTTTTTTTTCTACCCCCATGCAGATATACTGGGTGGTTGGGTTTTTTGAAAAATGTGTATTTCAGTCTCATTAGCTCCCATCATCCTACTGGCATTTTCCATTTCCTAGCTAGCCCTGAGGCAGCTGCTTTGTCCCTGTGTGAACCCATGCTTCAAACACAGCTGACCATCCTGCCAAACAGTTGCACAGAGTTGTGCTCTGAGGCACCAAGAACATAAAGAATATACCCAAGCAATTTCATGACTGAGCCTTACACACTGTTAACTTTATGATTTGCCTATTATGTGAAATCATCAGGCAGTGTTATTTACTGCACTTAGTTTTGTATATCCAGAGTTTGACCTCAAACCCAGGAGATTAAAATGAATTAATAAACAGGGATACTGAAATAAGTTTATTTTTTTGTCTCTTGGGTAAGAGTTTTATTTTTTTAAGCTTTTTCTTGAAACTTAGAAGTGTGGAAAGTTTTTATTCTGATCCAACTAAATGAACTGGAGCAAACTGTTAACATTAACTTTTATGAGCAAAGTAGCCCATAAATATGGTCAAATCACACATTCACTCATAGAACTATAGAATGGCTTGGGTGTTTGCACAGTTCCACCTCTCAAGACTACCAAGATCCTTCTGGATGGCAACCCTTCCCTCCAGCGTATTGACTGGACAGCACAGCTTGGTGTCCTTGGCAAACTTGCTGAGGGTGCACTCAATCCCACCATCCATGTCACTGTCAAAGATGTTAAAGAGCACTGGTCCCAATACCAACCCCTGACGAATGCCACTTGTCACTTGGACATGGAGTCATTGACCACAACTGAGTGCCACCACCCAGCCAATTCCTTAACCACTGAGTGGTGCATCCATCAAGTCTGTGTCTCTCTAATTTAGAGACAAGGATGTTGTGTGGGACAGTACCAAATGCTTTGCAAATGTTCAGGTAGATGAAATCAATTGCTCTTCCTCTTTCTACCAATGCTCTAACACCATCGTAGAAGACCATCAGATCTGTCAGGCACCATTTGCGCTTAGTAAACAATTCAGAATTTGAATAGTAACAGTAAAGATCCTTCTGGCATTTGTATGGTTTTTATTCCATCTAAATAAGCTGTATTCTATCTAAAAATAAGTCCACTTTTTAGAAACTATTCAGGGAATCCAGTTTAATTGTTTCTATTCCTGAAGGAGTCTTCCATGACAGTCTTTACAATGATCTATAAAGTTGGCCCTGCTTTGAGAGAGAGGCTGGACCAGAAAGGACCAAGTCCTTTGTCCTTCACTATTCTGTGACTCTATAGATGAAACCACCCTTTGGAGTCATACATTTCAAATGACATGTCACAGCTTGACCTCACCTACAGACTCCTTCCTAAATGCTTTTCCAATATACATGAGCAAGTGCTTGTTCTCAAGTACTTCACTATACAGGGTGTTTCAAAAAGATGGACCCATTTGAAATGGACCTTCAATTGAAATTGGCTCCATCTTTTTGACACACCCTGTATAATGTGCATATAAAGTAGTCAATATTTTCTCATTAAGAGAAATTGTACTTCAAACTCTAGGGGGGCCAAATTTCCCCACCTGCTTTCTATTAAACTTACACACAGCTGATGCACTTTTTGTCAATCATCTCTGTTAATATCCCAAATAGTAAATGAATATGTGGGACCTATAAAGAGGTAACTTTCATGTTTCAGAATCATTTTAAGAACTGACACAGATAATGCAGTTATTATTATCTTCAAAAATTGGAATATAAGCCATTTTATTTAACTTTAACATATATTAGATCTCAACCACACAGTGGAAATTTATGAATTAAGATGTAAATATATATATACATACTCCAAGTACATTATGAGTATGTCTAAACATCATTATTCACCTTTTAGAGCCTACAGAAAATATCTCCATAGCAACTTGCAGTTGCCAAGCGTAGCAGTCATTTTCAACCATGCAAAAAAATTAATTAGCAAGCAAGAATTTATGTTCTTGAAAATTAACTTGAAAAGTCAAAAGTAGGAGTAACAACTTCTGTATCCTGTGCCAGTGGTCTCCCAGATTGCTCTGAAAAGCTCAAGTGATATGCTTAAAAGTGGACATATAAAGATATAGGTGCTCAGCACACTTCATAAAATTAAGGAACCAGTATCTTCAACCAGCTTTTGTGGGACCCACTCCTAATGGTGATTCACAAGACAAAGACCACATATGTGTATACATGAGCAAGAATGCATTTCAAATAGTGCCACCTATCAACACACAGAAACACGCCTTGCTTGGCAGCTATGGGCAATAAAATTCTTACCATGTCACAGATATTACCAACAAGATTACAATTGACATCAAAGCTGAGATTTTCAAGGCCACTTAACATATCCAAGATGCTTGCTTGAAAACATCGTATTTTTAAAAAAGCCCAAATTTGTACCCTTTATGAAATAAACAAAACTAAATTAAAAAAAATACGTCTGTGTTTTGCAGTTTAACATGTGAGAAAATACACAGCACATGTGATGCAAAAGGGATCAACAGCGCAGTAAGGCAAAATCATTTCAATTCCTGACTTACACACATTTAAGCTTGTACCTCATAGCTCAGAAGCACTTTGTGACTATTCCTCAACAAGGACCATGACATAAGCAATGCAGGGTCAGACAGATGAGGAAACACACTGCTCTGGTAGGTATAAGCGATTCCAGATTTGCTACAGCCAAGGGAAGAAAAGATACTACACAGTGATCAGAAAGAAGCCACCAAACAGTCTGCTTGGAATGCTACAAAAACAGCTCAGCATCTCCTCACAGTTATCAGTCATTACAAGCATTTAAGTAATAGTTTCTCCACAACTGTGGTGAGTGGACAGCAAAAATAACGTGACTTTTTCTTCAGTCTTCTTTCCTTAGGCAGCTACTTTCAACTGGCAAAATTTTTCATTTGCATCTTTTCACCAGGACTTAAAAATTTCTTAAAAATTTATTTCTTAATTATTAAAAAATTATTTCTTAAAAATAGATCTCCACCTTTGCACCTATCTCCACTACTGAGCAATCATGTCCTTGAGAGAGATGTTAATTTTTAAGCTACTTGATAAAAACAAATGCCAACTGAATAGAAGTTGTACCAAGTCCGCAGGGGATCTGTAAATGCATCTATAGATGAATCCTAAATGGATCCACAGACTAAATCCTGCCATTTGCCCTAAAGTAATTTAGAAATAAACCAATTGGCTCGAGTTTTCTCAGAAATTTGATATAAATTAGAATTTTGGGGATACAGCAGGCAGAGTTGTAAAGCAAATACAATTCTCAGCTGGCACATTACCTTCAGCTTACAGTTGTCTTTGGCCTAGGATCATAAAGAGTGAAACACAAAAGCTGGTGCTTAATTTATACACTTTTAAAACAAAAGTGAGAAGAAACGAGAATTCCCTACCCCCTAAAAGCTTTGTACCCTTTTCTTGCACTAATAAAAATGAAGACAGCCTCAACTGCAAAATGACATATCCCACCAGGAAAACTGCCAAGGAATGGAGACTTTAAGGACATCCAATGGCAATCATAACCACGTCTGCTGCCAAGACATTATCAAGCAACCATGTTCCACTATCTCTTGTGCTCTAAAGACCTGTCAGGTAGGTCTGGGGAAAATGTGCTTTAGTGTAGACTTAAGAAAACAAAATAAACTGAGCAAATATCTGTAAACAAAACTGTCAAAAGTTTTACTGGAGCACAAGTCCTCACTTCTTAGAATCAAGCCATTAAAATTCTTGGCAGCAGCACACACTCCTGGCTTGCCAATGGCCCACTTTCCTGCAGCCTATTTTTGTTTAGAAAAAAAGTTAGAAAATCCTGAATATTAAACCTTTCTTCAAGCTATAATGATTGTGGAGATTAGCTCTGATCAGCAGTTTTAGGCCATATGTAAATTTAGTATCCCTAGGCAGAGTAACAAACCATGAAATACCCTTCTCCTTTCCCTTTGGCTAGCAGTAATAAGGAGACAGCTCCACAGACCCTCATTAATATTGGTCCACACCAACTACTTAGCATTCAACAGGTTCAGATTCCTGGGTCATGTCAGGGACTAGCCTACAGCCACCGTATACCGGAATTGCAAGAGAAAACATAATTTAAGCACTGAAATCAGCTACAATAACAAAGAAGCCTTTAGCTCATTTTATTTCTCTTAATTAATGCTTTTTTATATTTTCCACTTGCTTGGCTGCTGCAGTCCAAGCAAATTTAAATTTAGTATTTAGGCAGCCTCACCACTACCCATACTCAGACATGCTTATGAAAATGCTAGAATACACAAGTTAAAGATGATATTTTTCCTCTACTCTAGCACACTTTAAAACCCTCAGGACAGGCCAAAGTAATACAAGGATGCACCAGTCATGAGAAAATAGAACAACACTTCTTATGCAACAGTATTTTTAATATAGAGCCATGGTGGGAACAAACAAGCTCACTGTTACAGCCTGTGCAAGTACAGCATCTCTCCCTGGATGAGGTCTGAGAAAACTATCCTTGCCTTCATCAGAAAATCTGATTTAGTTTCATTTAGGAAAGAGATATCTACATTCAGCAGCAAACTATTCAGAACAAGGGTTCCTTGACAAATGGTTCCCAAATTGTAGTGCAAGGCAGGAGGTGACAGAATCAGCAGCTTCTGGAGGGGCTTCTGTGAGCATAGCATGGACTCACCTGTTCACACTGGTTTGAAGCGTATGCTAACAATACTGTAACTGCTGTTTTAATGTCTATAGTGATGAAGGAAAACATTCCGAATTTTCATGTCCTTGCCCTATACTTTCCAGTTATGAGTAGCTACTTGTAAAGGAACTAACAGACAAATTGTAATCTAGGAACCAGGAAAAGGGGAAAAGATTTGCTTGTTTGCTTCCAAAAGGACTCTTCAGTTTGAAGAAAAGAAGAAAAAAAGATGAAGAGAAATGAGTTAAAACTTTATTCAATAGCAATGAAGCCTGAAGCTGATCCTTTCAGCCTTCTTCGATGCAGCTGTAGCAATGAGAAAACAAGAGCTCAAAGGATGGATAAACTATATTATCTTAACTAGTAAAGGCAAACCTTCAAAATATGAAATTGGAAAGGGAAAGCCATACTGTTAACTTTTTCTCTGGCTAAGAAAATATGATCAAATTTTCAATTCTCTAGTTCTTATTTAGTAAGCCTGCGGCATATACCAAGCCTGCCGAAAGTGTAACCTCCCAAAATTAAACTGCCAGATAAGCAAGCTTACAAGCCCAAGAGGCATGTCTCTCTTTTTGTCTTATAATTATGTTGAGTACTGTAGGGTTTTGTTAACAGAAACTATGATAGGGTACAGCTTAAAATCAAGAAGGCAAAACTGTTTAAATTAAAAAACATGAAGTTTGGAAAACAATGTTTGCAAGTGAGTCCAAACAGTAATGTATGCAATTTCATGATCCATTACACTGTCTGTTAAAAAATGCTGATGTGCCTCTACTGCTTTTGTTTTCCATAGGTATGGCCCTTCTCTGCTACAGCTGGGAATTGAGTGCCTCTGCCAAGTTCTGCTTCACCAGCTTTGTGGGCCACCTATCTGCACAAAAAGTTGACATAACAAGAACAGTACTGCTTATTCTACCTTTGTGAAATCCATTGCAAACTTTGCTCTCTAAACTAATATTTGTTTTACTAACATTTATAGGTTGCTCCTGTACAGCAGTGATGATAGGCAGTGCAAAATCCGTTTACTCATAGCTACACATAGACATGTCAGTATCTCAGTATACCTCTTTAACATAATTACATTCTCTTAGTGTTGTTTTTTGTTTCTATCACTTCTGTGAGAAGTTGTTCATTCGATGTCTGATGACTCTATAATTATCAGAAATCTCAGTGGTTTTAGGGTAGGAGATTTCTCTCCAATAGGATTTATCTAAGTAGTCCTCAAACTTATTCATATGGCTCTTGTAGAATTTGTCAGATTTGTCAGATGAAAACCTCACACTGCTTTATTTGGTTGCTGCTGGTGCTAGCATTATTATAACTGAGTGTAATGTTGATCCTGGATACCAAGTACCTAGATACCATTTTTCTGGCTTAAAACAATGAACTGATGTCTCAGTGGAAGAATTCAAAGGAAGTTCAATTGAAACAAATCAGCAGGATACTTCCTCGTCTTACATTCGTTTGGCTTCATTCCAGGGCTAGCTCAAAACCAGCCCAGTCCTGCAAATATTTAGAATTATTCTGGCTGCAACATTTATATACCCTGTGGGAATAAAAACCTATTCTTGCATATAGAAAGGAACTCTATATTGTTTAGTAGTTTGATTTCCTAATATATGCTACTGCATAAGTTTTATTTTAATATCATGCAACTGCTGTGATTGCATTTTTATAATTGGTGCTCTACCCTAGAGAACAACTTTTTGAAGACTAAGAAATGCTACCTAGGTGCTGAATCAGAGGATTTACTGAGAGCGCTTTGGGTAGCAGTGCTTAGCCACGAAGCTTCCCAAGCAAAGGTATAGCAGGTGCTAAAGAATTCAAACTACAATATCAATGACAATAATTAATGGTTCATGAAACGTAATGTAAAAGAAAATTAAGGTAGTGAATTAAATTTTGAAATAAAAGTCCTGGGCAGAGTCCAGCTGAGATGCCGATGCCCTTCTGAAGTTTGTGTATATTACATCTACAGATCCAGACCCACATCACCTCCATATTCTGAAACAAAGGTGTGGTGATGCAGCAACAATTGTTTTTGCTATGTTAAATACTAATGGTTGCAAATTTTTTCTCCAAAGACTCGGATTTGTCATACATAGGATGTTAACAATAGTGAGTCTGCATGAAATTCACTGACATTCCTGCACCCATTGATTTCACAATATGCCAATCTCAGCTGACACAGAATTTTCAGTTAACAGGAAAACACAAAGAGATCTTTGATTAATACTCCCTTTCACTTAAGTGCTTTAGATGCCTCCCAGACTTCTCAGATACATCACGGGAACACAGGGTTAATGGCAAGAAATGACAGATTCAAAACTTTAAATCAGTACCTCTTCAGAAAGAAAGATACCATATTTATAAATGCCAATGGTAAAAGAGAATGATTGTTCAACAGAATTTCTTAAATCGAGTATCGTGGAATTCAGATTGCAAAAGCAAACAGACACTGGCAATGTTTTCAAAGCCCAAAGGAGTGATATGTCACTACAGATGAGAGACTACAGCTTGGAGCTACAAATCAATGTATCTTAATTTGAGGAAGGTAAAAAAAGTTTAACCAACTGAATTTGCTGAGTTGGGGTTTTCTGAATTTGTTTGTTTTGGGTTTTTTTGTCTCTTCCCAATTTGGGAAAATATATATTCTGCCTCCATCTGCAAGATCAAGCATAATCTGACCTTTTAAAGCCTAAAGCAGCAAAACCAAGACCACTGTTTTTCCACCTCCTCCCACCCTGCCCCTGCAAGAGAACCAATAAAAAGCTTTTCAACTTTACCAGAATATTCTTAGGGTAAAAACCTGTCATTTTTAAAAAAAGTTTTCTTACTTGCAAACATGTTAGTGGTGTTCACTCAGAGGACTTAATCTCTAAAAATAAACCTAATTTCCCATCTATTTTTGGTGGACTGCCATGGAAAGCTGCTACACAGAAATACGCTTGCATTTAGTGCAACTATGTGTGTAAATGAATAGCTGCATGCAAAGGCAGACATCTTCTGTACTTAAACGATGTAATCTGAATGAAGAAATCAAGGAGTTACATTTTCTAGAAGTTTTGCTCAACATATGCAAACCAAGTGAACTATTTTGATTATTCTAAACAGAAAAAAATTAACTTACCATACTATAAAAAATACATTAACTACTACTTCTTTACCTTATTTCTTCTGTTTACTTTTCTCTATTCAGTCATTCTCACCAAGGTTTCCTTTCCTATTGCGACTGCTTTCAGTCTTCCAAATGTAATGTACAACTATCCTTTGACTTCATGGGACTACAGACTGCAAATTAAATCCCAAATACCATATCTAATGGTGGGAAAAGAAAGGCTGAGGGCATGAAATAAAGGGAGAATTAGGAGAGAAAAAGAAAAACATGAACTCACTGTTTAAAAATAATCTCTTTCCTCTTTTTTTTTTTTTTTAAGGACACTATCTGATATTATCTTTCAAATAATATTGGGAAAAAATAATCAGATTAATCTGCAAGGCAATAAATAATCCTGCCATTCTGCAATGATGAGTGTTTTATTCAGTTACGTATCTCTTTCACAATAAAGGTGGTATGGATCTATCTATTGACTGGTGCTGGCAACATATACGAAGGCAAACAAATCCTGCCTGCACTGAAAATTTATAGGCTTTATCTGTTCAGCACTTGGAGCAGTGGCCACACCATAGCTTTACTATCAAAGGAAATGGTGTTCATTGTTATAATACCTGGTAACACAACTCCAGGATTTACGTCAAATTGAGTGAGAGGACAAGGAAGGGGGTTTAGGGCTTCAACTACAGTATCTACTACCATCAGTCTCCAAATCATATAATAAATTTATGGCACATGATCGCAAGTTGTGAGGATTTATCACCCTTTTCGTGCACTTTAAAGGGCTCAAATGAAACAGAGAGGTGTGGATGTTGACAGTCCACTGACTTAAAGCACAACTCACCATATAGCCTGCAGAGCTGCTGGCCTGCAAATAGGTGCTGGGAAGGCAATATCCAGAAATAGTGATTTAGAACTATTTCAACACGAACTGTGGTTTTCTATCACTAATAAAACCTATCAAGAGGGTTGCAGCCTCCTCATCCTCTGCAGTATGCCACAGAGTGATGCATTTTTTCAGATGTCCTCCTGGCACTACAGTATCTTTCAATTAATTAATTATATGGATGAGGTTGTCTCATGTGTCTAAACTGCTGGTACCTTTAAAGCTTATTCTTCCCTCTCCTGAGAACAGAAGCAGATACATAGAACAGGTGCAGAAGCCCAGGTGCAAAAGCTACTGGTAAAGTTATTAACGCATAAATTTCCCTTTGCAAAGGATTACATATTGAATTACACAAACTCACTCGAGACCTTGTTTTCCAGTACCCAGCAAGGACTCCAGCATTTTTTAAAAAAACTCGTTTGTTCTTTAATTAAGAAACATGCTTGTTTCTATTTAATGAACCTGTAAGAGCCTAACCAGCTAACCATCACTGCTTTCACTGTCCTGTGTGCAGAAGCATGAACATGTTACTACATGAAATGTCCAAGGCAGGGAGACCATAATGCTTTTATAACCTCTAACATCAGCCATTAATGCTGATCTGGCCACAAGACCGATTTTTGGCATATCATTGTGTATGTACAGAAAAGCAGATGAAAGCTCATTTTAGCAGGAGAGATGGTGAGCAAACAAATCACTTGTGTGGTCATCAGAAGAAAGTCAAGGGGAATTTTCTGCCCGGGGCTGAAAAAGAGGGTGGTTCATCATTTCTAGCCCTCACAAACAGGCCAGTAATTCTGACCTGTGCACCTATGCTGATCTGGAGCCTTTTCTGTGTCTAAACTACTTCTGCTGAAACCCAAAAATAATTGAACCCTAGAGTGAACTGCAGACTCCTGCTTGCAGATGCTTATATCCCATACTCAGTTTGAGTGAATTGCTAATTGCTACACATGAGATCATTTTAATTTGCTCAGAATGTACTGGTTTAACCACACTGGGATGGCTGGGCACCTGTTAATTACTGGATAATACTTTAATGGGTTATTCTTCTCAACTTCTTCCAAAAATCATAGGCAGATTAGACTGGATGTACATCTTTGTCTGCCACAATACAATATAACATTAATAAATACATTTCTTTTCATCAAGTATGTGCACAATAACTTGAACATATCAGGGTCCCTAAGCCCTGCTAAAGGATCAGACAAGTATTTGTGTGTCTGCATACATTCATATCTCTGTAGCAGAGACATAAATATATATATATGTAATATATAAATGTACAAAATAAATACACACAATACCCATTTTCATATGCAGCTATATTTTATCCCACACAGATTTGAGAACAAATTCCTACTGGGATATACAAAGCAGCTGTGCATAATTAGCCAACTGGCTTCTGCTTAGCTTCTGTTTGAAAATTAATATATTGACTTTACAGATGTTTCTACCTACTTGACATCCATTATATTTACAGGCTAGATTACAAAAAACTTCAAGACATGACTACGTTTTTGCTGAAATGCAGATGATTAATCCTAAGAAAAGTCTGCTTAATTCCTTATTTTTTCTCTCCAAGCGTCTTTAAATATTCCTTTATTTCTAGCAATTATTTATAGACCTCTATCAGTCCTGGTCCGGGGCTCTTTGGCTGGAATACAATGTATTCAGGCTATTGTATATCATGGAAAATAAGTTAGCTTTTTTACATGCAATTCTCCCAACCACTTCAGTTAAGATTTTACCCCACTGGGCTTGCAGCATATTGTTACAAGTCACACAATGTCAAATGTGTTTAAAATAACTCTGTCAAATGCCTGCAGCAAGTGAAATGAGATGGCTGCCAAGTTCATTTAACCAGTTTTCACTTTCCAACCTTTAAAGAGTGAGACGTCCAAATGTTTCTGCCTGCCTATGTAATCCATAACATTACAGTCACTCTCATTAATGTGCTGAGGTAAATCTGTAGCAGGACACAGATCCTAAACCCTAGAGTTGGCAGCTGGATAGATCAGAGATCTATAGGAAATAAATTGGGTCATAACTTAGAAAACCAAAATGTGAGAAATCAGCAGTAAAGACAACACAAAACCCTACAGTCAGTAGAAAAATTGCCATAGGTGTCAGTGAATCAGCTCAACTATTATTTTCCTGGTATATGTATGCTGACTTCAGAAATTAGAGACTTTATAAATAGTAAAAAATGCAAACTATTTATCTACTGTTTTGGTTTCTTTCTTGTTAGTTTTTTGTTAGTAAACAGCCTCCAAGTTTACAGTTTTGTCCAGGAAATGATTTCCTAAGAGAAATCTGAAAACATGAATGGTCACATCAACCATACATTCAAAGTGTACTTCTGACACAATTTTTCTCTAGGCTATTTCCAGGAACACCACAATTTTCCATGAAAGCAACTAATTAACTGTAGCTAACTCTATTATGAAATCTCTCCAGGAAAGATATATCAGGAAAAAAAATACATTACTGAATCACTTATCATTCACATATTTTTATCATTAATTGTAGGCCATGGCAAGTCCTAGCTTGAAATTCAGATGAATGTTTTATATTCTCAGTAATTATGCTCAGGTATTTCTCTCTCATGTAAGATACAATTTGGACATATTGTAGGTGTCCAAATAACCAGTGGTGTTTACTGGAAGTTCAAAAAAATCACACACAAAAGGTGAATGGCCTTAGTAACAGAGAAAATGTATTACAACACCACTAAAACGCATTTTCACTGGCACTATGCACAAAAGATTCTTTAATTATTCATAGGCAGATCAAAAAATACAAAAGCTATACACTATCTCCATGCTGTCTTTTGTTTTATTTTACTTGTAACTATCTCCAGTGGCAGAGAAAAGAACGTTCTCAAAAAGGGTTTGGCACAACATTTCACTGTAATCTTGTAATTAAGGAACTAAACCTTCAAATAATTAAGGAAAAAAATAATTTTGCAAAGCAATAAAAAGCTGGAACATGTGTCTTGCAGCAACATCAAGGAAGTCCAATATAAACATTGGCTTGAATACTAAAATTAATATATTTAGATATTTAAATTTGTGATATTAATTCTCCCCAAGATTGATTTATTAGTAAATCTGATATTTCTTATGAATAATAGACAACATGCAAGTGGAACTTTAGAGTCAATAAAAAAAGTGAAAAGTCACTAGAAAATTCCATTGGGTTTGTGACTGCTAAAATGATGGCCCTGCAGGAAAACACACAGGAAGCTAGCAATGAATAACTTAAAACAATATAATATCATCTGAATCCCTTAAAAAGGCCTCAAAAATCCTTCAGTCCAGTATATCTATATCTTTTTTCTGCATAATTATACATCTCTCATTATTCAATTATTGGGATCAATCGACATTTACACTTTGACCCCATGATCATGAAGACAGATCTGATACACCTATATAAGCATTATTTATTCTTTAGCAGAGACTGTTTGAGTGAATGGGCTTGATTCAGAGCTTGAATGAGAAGGAAGGTGGCTGTGACAGGAAATCAGGTTATGCATATAAGGCAAAGGCTCTCTCTTGGAACTTAAAAAAAGAAATACAACAATACAATTTTAGTACAATAAGAAGGAATCAGGAATCAGACATGCAAACACAAGCACAAGCTTTCTGTCAAACTGTGCAGTGCAACTATTGATTGGGAACAGCTAGACAGCAGAACCTGATGAATAATTTTAAGATATATGTCATAAAATTAGAAGAACTATGGAAAACAGATGTAAACAACATGAAATCTTGTTTGACTAGATGCCATCTGCATAGAGAACTATGACAGTTCCTGGCTAATACTGATTCTACAGCTTTGCTTTTGCACAAAATCATTTTGCAAGTATTGGTGTTCTTGACACCAGGAAAATGAGGTTATGAAGTTTAATGGGATGAATACCTGGGGGAAGGAGGGAGAAGATAGAAGAAGATGAAGCTAAGAAAAAATAGTCAAACTTTGATTAACAGGTAAGACAATCAAAATGCCAAACACAACATTGATAAATACCAAAAGCACAGCAAGAGAAATCAGATGAAAACCATTACAGAAGAATTTTTTAAAAATCCTTGGCAGAGGAAAGAAACTTGACATAGAGTCTGAGTAAAGGAAGAACATAGAGCAGACAACAGTTAAATACTGTCTCTTAATCTGGAGTTAACAGTCAAACTAAACATTAGACTAAATATCATTTGGGAAGGTGGTACACCAGAGGTGTAAGCTGCTGCTTTGATTGAGAGAGATGAGGCCACTGAAAGAGTTGCAGAAACTCACAGCTCACATCCAGAGTTCATACACTACCAGCAGGATTAAAGCAGAAACACTGCAGTTTGAGCTGTTTGGCACCCCCTTCTTTTATGGAAATACTGGGTTTAGGGGCTGTGAACCTACTAAAACGACACCATCCAACTCAGTGGTCTAGGAAGGTGTACTTAAATAGGCATGGCAAGAAGATGCTGTAGTTTAAGTGACAATGTAATAAAGTTGTTTCCCTAATCTGATTAGTCACACTCTGCTACATACTAGTGACTGTGCAAAGGAAGCTCTGACATTTATTAGCAATATATTCTCAGTTAATCATGAAACTCTTGTTACAACACAGGAGGAATGGGAAGTGGAACAATATAAGGAAGCGAGACAATCTAAGGAAGCTTCTTTTGAAATCTGCATAAGGATCAATATCTGAAATAAATTAAGAATGTACTACAGATCTACAAGAGAAAAGAGTTAGTGTTACAGTTGCAGTCATGCTCACTTCATTACATGTCTGCCACAAGTAAAGTGAACGAACATTTACCTGCACATTCTTTTTACTCTAATGAAGGAACAGCTCATAATGCAGTTCCATACCTACAGCCTTTCAAACCATGGCAACCATATGTGAAAATGAAAACCCATTTAAAAGATTACATGATCTCTAGAAACTACATAAATAATAAAATAAGGACAAAGAATACCTTCTAATCCTATCAGTATGTAAGACAAGGAAGTGAAAGGTAACTTCTATCCTTGTTCAGAGTAAACAAAACTCATGTTACCACATTAAGCTTCAATGAATATTAAATATTCATTAAAATATAATATACTTGATTCCAGCTTTCATTTCAACACATTTCAGCATGCCTATACAGCCAAAACCTTATGTCTGTACTCACAGCTTCAAGTTTATATGGAGGATAAGGCCTTGCATTCAATGATATATAGAAAGACATATAAATATATAAATCAAAACTCTGATCTCAATTAAATCACTGTCACTCCACTGATTTTAATGGGAGCTTCTACTGTTCTAGACTTATTTCACCAAGATCCAGGCTAACTCTGTAACATAATCTGATCATACAGTCACCACTTACAGAAGTAGTAAAGAAACCTCTCGAGTGAAATGCAACAGATGTTTAATAACTCACAAAAACATTTCACAACAGCTGATGACTACAGTTGAAAAAAAACTAATTCAGCCTTCATCTGCAGGAAGAGTTCAGCTAGGATGGCTGTTTGAACCCTAACTGAAATTTAGAATAATACCTTATTCTTACAGAATTTCATCATGAGATAAAATCACCAGTGAATTTAATCAGCACATTTTCATTACCAACTTTAATCCTCAAAGCGTGTTTTCATTTTGTTGCAACTGTTGTATTGGCATTTACACAGGTAATACTGTTCAGTATTTCAATTTATCCTACAATCTTAGCATATTCATAACGTGGTTTCCATTTATTCTCATTATTTACCTAGCCACATGCTATATAAATATATGAACCATTCCAGCAGCTAACTTTTGCAGAAAAAAAGGTGGAATTCCCACTCTTGAACAGAAATCGTACATACTATTTGGTTTGAATCCTAGTCATATCCTAGGAGTTGTCTTCATTGATTCCAGTTATGAATAAACAGTGTAAACCTAAATTGAAGCTTTCTTTCCAAGCTGTATTTCCTTTTTTGTTTTCAAAAAATCATTATATGCTGTCCTAAAGGGCTGCTTCCACCTCTCTATGCATTCAGTAAACCACAAAGGCAGCAAGTTATGCAATATGATAATAATACATTTATCAACACAGATTTATAGAGATATGATTAGCATGGACTTACCTGTAGGGGATCCCTCCATGACATGACCAACATAGGGTCCTTCTTTGAACATTGGTCTATTGTCATTTTGATCAATAACAGAAATATCCAGGCGGACAGGACCATCAATAGTTTTCCCACTTGTATCTGTGACCTCAACTTCAAGCTGTATAAAAACAGAGGAATAAATTCATTAGTTCACTATCACAGTGAGCAAAGAGTGAGGAAAAAAAAAATAGCTCAGATCAGTGCTGCTGTAACCAGACTCTGCCAAGGATACCAGTTGTAGTCCATTCTTTTGGACTAGGCTCAGAGCAGACTTTAAATCTAAGCAAAGGGAAAGACAGATGTACTTTCAAATCAAGATTCCCCTTGGCAGCTTGAAAATGCCATATTCCCTGAAGAATGGAATGACTAAAGTATAAGAAAAAAAGACCTCTGTAAATTTGATACTAATCATGTGAAGATTTGGTTATAATTTGTTTCTTTACATTTTACAAGCACATTTAGAGTGCACACTTATAGAACTATCACAGTATAATTGACAGATCTCCTAATGCTCAGTTAAAAGCCTTTTTTTAAGGAAGAAAAAAAGGCAAGAATGCATTAGTCATATTAAATACATGGCATGAAGTATTATGTTAGGTAATTTCAACAGTTCTCCAGCTTTTCTAATAATGTATGGAAGGACAGAACAACATATGCAGTCTCACATAGGCAGGTATATACATGCACACTCCCACCCCAGTGTATGAGAGCACCTGTTGAACATAAAGCCAACATACACAGCCAAGGATTTGTATGGACTTCCTTTACTTCCAAAAACTGGACAGAAAGATCATACCGTATATTTCAACCCATCCACCCATTTGTAATGCAAAGCCACAAAAAGTTACCAAAACTTAATCAGCCATTTAGCAAACCATGACAAAACTTCTTAGATGATAGAAAAGGTCAATTCGAATTGCAACTGCATGCTATAACTGCAGTTCTCTCTCATCACCAAGACAGCAGTAAAACACAGCAATAAACTTATCAGAGACCCAGCTATCATTTTCACGTATCCTACCCATCCCTGGACTCAACTCTTTAATGGAGATAAGCCAGCCAGAACACAAACCTGAGCACAGACATTAATATTGCCCTTTCCAGTCCTGCCCTGAGAAAGTGGTAGCAGCATGGGCTGGAAGTCTCTGAGCATTTTGTTTATTCTGTTAATTTATTCTTCATTGCCATGTCTTATACCTGTAAATTATTTATAAGCTAGTGAGAAATCCTACTGGGAAAAAATTAGGTCAGAATTCTAATGCCTTATTAAAATGGATGGCTTATCATCACATCTCCCTGTATTTTGTTATGCTTATAAACATGTTCCACTTTTATAGTTCAGTGTGCTGGGTGTGAGTAGGAGTATATGTTATGAGTAAACTATCTACTCACATACACTATTTGTAAACAGTGTCATGGTCTATTGTAACGTTCACTCGCTGCTTATCCTCACTTCTCTAGCAATTGTTCTTGCAAGCATTTCCCAAGCCTTATTTTTTACCAGATATATGGCCTAAAAGCAAACAAATACTCCAACGTGAGGACAACTGATTCATGTGCATAGCTGAAACTTTATGGGACCACACACCCTTTCAGCTTCCAGGGCTTGTTTAACTGTGTATCCTAGAGTCAATGTAGTAATTTCAGGATTGCATATGATGCAATGGGGACTAGGAAGGAAAATGCAGTCTTATTATTGAACTACATTAAAGCTAGATTCAGTTTTAGATACAGTTAGAAACTGCTGACAAAAAAGATTTATCTTAGTAAATGTTGACTCATCAAAACCATGTTAATTGCTCTGGGAAATGGAAGAATAGCAATATTTCTCTGTGAAATTCCAGCAAATTCATTTTCAAATTCAAGATAATTTGCTCTTAATCTGTCTCTCAATAATAAGTGACTATACTGCTCACTGGAAAGAACAAAGGCTTTGTTAAATTTAAAAAACTACTTCAGCTGCTTTATCAAAATTGTAAGTCATTTAAAGGAAAGGCTGATCTAACACTAGGTTTTTTCCCCAGACATGCACAGATTAAGGAAGAGAATAGGAGATTCTTATTAATGACTGAAATAGATTTACTTTATCATTGCCAAGACCACTGTGTCTCAGACCAAATGGCCAAAAAAACTGGCATGACAGATCCATAGGAACGGTTACATGATTTCTGCTTCATTTTATTAAGATGACAGAGGACTTAATTTTATTAGTTTTTGTACAATAATTTCCAGGCTTGTCCTAAGCATTATGGGTTAACTCACCAGCTCCTTTTAAACCCACTCTTCTACAGTGTTTTCAAAATAAAGCCTTCAGCACCAAAATTATGACCATCTATATTTACATGACTAGTTTATCAAAGAAGCTGCCTTATATCTGGTCTTTTCTGAACAACATTACCCCACAGAAAAAAAAAAAGTAAAAATCCATAAAGCCACACTGTCCACAAAACAAAAAAACAACAAAGCAAAGAAACAACAAAAGCATATTGTTACAAAAAACCCCACAACACACAGGAGAAAGAAACATTCAAGTAAAAAACAATATTGGCACAAAAAACAAATTACTTTGAACAATCTGTAAATAAAACCAGGTGGAAAATTAGATTGTGCCTAACTATCATAAGAGTGAGATTTCAGTCTTTCAATAAAGAAGAAAGGTGGGAAAGACTATCTAGTTTTAATGGGAAACTTGACTGATGCATGAAAGATACTGCATTCATTCTTTTGATAGCAAGGGATTGTAATTGAACATTCAGAAAGTATCTAAATTCCTACCTGATTATAACAACATAACTCTAAGGAAAAGGGTAAGCACAGAGACAAATTTGAGCACATTGACAAAAAAAATATCTGCAGAGCTCATGCTTTCCATATTCCAGCTTAAAAATTATGAAATTATGTTCACAATGATGAAGTTATGTTCATCATAATCTAACTAATCGTATTTTCAGCTAAAGGCCAATTTCACCTTTAACAAAAGTACACATTCAAACTACAAAGGATAATCAAGGTTTTATGAGAACTTTCACACCTCACAACACAAGTCTATGATAGGGTACAAAGCAGTCTTTGGATAGTGCCTCTAGTAGAGCTGAGAAACACTGACAAAAATGAAACACAACAAGAAAACAGAGAAAAGTGATATAGACGCAAAACCTGCAGGTAGTAATAGATTTTAGCCTGTTTGTGTAGACAAACTCCTTTCTCAAATGGATTTCTTGACTCCCCATCCAATTTCCATCACCACATCTGAAGTGTGGATCTTTCTCTTCACCCGAAATATAAAGATTTTACCAGAAGTTTAGTAGCTTCAAATCTGTGCAAATATGTTTTAAGCACTCTGCTTTATTTTATATACTCTTGATTCCTTTCCTCTCTGCAGTCAGCAACAATGTTTACAGGAAAAGAGAAGCAGTCTCATTCTTACTGTTATTTAAAGTAATTTCAAAGGTTTCTCTTCACAGAATGGTTGTTTCCATTTATTTATTGCTTTTGGTGAAATGATTTTGGATAGCCACCTTCCTTCTGTGCATGTAACAGTCCTTTGTCACTCTGCATCCAGCCACCCAATGGCCTGAACAAAATTACATCAGAATTTTAAAGTTTTTTCTAAGTAAACCCGGAAAGTCTTTTAGTACTTAATTACCTTCAAAGTCTAATACAGGTTCTTTAGTCATTAAATGCCTTTCAATTTTAATTTCCAATTTGCTGCTGATAAGAATGTTTCTCACAGAATTCTTCCAGTTTTTTCAGCAGATGGTTTTCCTACATGTTCCTCATACCCAACTTCATCCAGCAAAATGAATAAACCCAGCCATTTCTGTGTGTGAAACCAGAAGCTTTCCCGAAGCACAAGGTCCCTGTGGTCAGTGGCACATGGGTGCATTGAGTGTCTGTATTGGGCTGTCAGCAGTGGGAGCTGTGAGGTGAGGTCAAGGATGCCCCGTGCCAGTTCCAGTTGGTTCTGCAGCAGTGACACTGGATGTTCCCCAAGATACTTTAAGTATTCTCCTAGATAGCACCATATACTTTGTAATGACCTGTCAAACTATAACCTTTCTGCACCTTCAAATCAGGTGAAATATCGAAGAGCTTTAGCAAAGACCTCACTAAAATAAAGATGTGCGCTGACCTATCTTAGAATCCTAGAATAACCCTGCAGTTATTTCATAGTTCCCATTTTCTTAGCACGACCTCCTCTCAACTGTGTACATTAATTAAAAGTTTCAAAAAAACCCAGGACTTCTATCTCCCAAAAGAATGTCAAAGGTAAGAGTCACTTCATCTTCTTTGATCACATCAGATGCAAGGTTTTGTAGGCACATTAATAGAAGTTTTGGGAAAAGGAAGAGGAATTAATTATTATAAACAACAATGTTATTTTCTCACTAGTTATAAAGGTAGTGGTCTTAATATTTCTAATCCTTAGACACATAAGTAGTCTGAAAGGTCAACTTCAATGTCATAATATTTTGGTTTGTGAAGTGTAACATAGCAAGTTCTTCTAAGCAAGAACCAAGGAATAAATATGTAACTGGTACTCTATGTACGATTTAACTTTTTAAGATTTCCAGGAACTTCAGCTTAATTAAGCAAAAAAAGAATGAAAATAACCCACAACAGTATGAACGTATATTTATTTACCCTACTAGACTTGGAAAAAAGGAGGATTTAATTTATGCACTCACATACAGAACTCTTCACTGAGAAAGTAAGAGCAAAACGAACTGGAGTGACTGGTCTGTGCTTGATAACAAGATCATACATCAGTAGAAAAGCAAGATAAAATGATTTAATTTAATTAATTTTGCTGTAATTTATGTTTGAAGATAAATGTCATTGAACAACAAAACTGTTCAAAACCTTTTCAAAGCCAGATTTGCATTTGAACCTGTTAACAGAGGCATTTATCTACATGTGGCTATAAGCCGTAACAAGACTCCCATTATTTTATTTCAAGTGATTTTTCTTTAAACAAAACCAGACCAAGTCAAGAAAGTTGAAATAACAGTAACTTTCTGTATATTTTCCACATTATTTTTTGTACAGTAAATCTATCTATTGTGAATATCTTCCTTATGAATATATTTATATTGTGAATATCTTTCCCTGGAAGTGGGAAGCTCAAGAACATCATCTTTGCCTCTTTACATTCAACAACAACCAACATCCAAAAGCACATTGCACCCCCAATTCCTGTTGGCTTAAGGGAACATCAGAAATTGTCCATCTCTGAAAAACCTGGCACTGGCAAGCCAGAAAAGTCAATACTTCTTGGGGAAAGAATCTCCCTTAGCGTGAGTATGAAAAAAATCTTGAATGATTAAACCAGTGATAACAGTACTTGGACTTTGCCAGGTTCTTTATTCTGTGCTGACAGTACTGCAGTCTGTCTTCTATCACCAGCTTGCCTCTTGATTCACTTTAGAGGCTATGCCTAGAAGATGCCATCAGTGAAATACACTCATTGCTGCAAAATGAAGCTAAAATGCTATACATTTGATACTTTTTATTTTAATATATTAAATTCCTCCATAGCACTAACCTGAGGAATTATGAATTCACTATTTAATAGAATGTATATACTGTAATGCTATTAGTGTCACAGTAAATTTATTTTCTTCCACAGCTATGAGTCTCTGAATCACAATATTGCTAAAAAGGTGCTGTTTTCTGTAGAACTTTAGTTCTGACGATTTTTCTCTGCTGTGAGTATAAAATAGTCCCTTTCCTGTGAACAAGATCACAGAGTAGGAAAACAGAAAAGAATTATAGAGAATGATGGCATAAACATCAGAGAAAAGAATACATTAAATACACACTCCTAGAAATCTTATACCAATATGAACTCTGCCATTGCTGCAGGAACATCAACCCAATTTCAAAAGTTATTTTCAGCTTATAAAAAACAAAAGAAATAATTTGAGATTTTGTAGAAGCTTTCTTGTGTGTCAACAGAAAAAATAAATGCACAAAATGGATAACCTAATCTCCTATTTTTGCCACTTCCTCCTGAGGATATTTTTTAAACATTTAAAGCAAAGCTGGACATCAAACAGTAAAGGGTATTTTCAGTTATTTCTGTCAGTTTGGAGCAGACAGGATTTGCTCTTGTGAGTTCTTGTGACTATTACTTTAAGGTTTCATATTTTTAGTATTTAAATATTTGTAAGAAGTAATTCTTTGCACATGCCAGATTCCTTCTGATACAAAATATTTAGTTTTATGTATAAGATCAAATGCTAGTAACTAGCAATTTTTTAAAGGTTCTGTCCATCTTATGCCCTAGATCCACCCCTCATAAAATCCAGTCTCTCTGGGCAGAGGTTCCCCGTGTTTTCTGGGTTTACTTGCAAACCCTGCTGCGCCTGTGAATTATTGAAATGCAATACAAGAACCTTCTAAAAGGCTCAAAATCACCATCCCTATTTTTGAGGTGGCTATAAAGGAGGTGTGAGACACGCAAATCGATTGTAACCTTCCTGACTAATTATGATAAAAGTGGTGAAACCACCATTGTTTCAAAAGAAAATCAACTACATAAATAAGATAGGTAAATAAGATGGGAAATGAAACAGAGATGAAATTATTTCACCGAAGCTGTACACTAGGCAAAATTTAAATCATGCTTGAATCCAGGTTTTTTGATCTCCGAATACAAGACTGGTAGCGAAATTCTGTCTCTCGCTGAGCAAGTCTTGTAAAATTAGATTTACAAAGGTTATTAAGCTACCAACATGCACACAGTGTGATTTTTCAAAGTGCCTTACAAGACTGGGTAATATATCCTATTAAAATAAAAACGACTTTGAAAGAGCTTTGAAAACCTGATTGTCCTCTCAGTGTCTCGTTTTTCCCCCCATTAAACACTGTTCTACAGCTGTAGAGATACAAGACCACAACTGAAAATAATTTTCTCTGTGTTCTCACAACAGAAAGCTACATGTTCCTGAGGCTCTGTCATACAGCTACAAAAGTAGAATTAAAATTACTTCTGAAGCATACTTCCTGCTAAATACTGTCTACAAGTTTTCAAATTAGAATGCCCACTCCAAAAATAACCTCAGTGGACAAATGAGAAGGGCATCCCTGAAATCTGTGGAACAATGCAGCTCTTCAAATGAACCATGTGTACCTCACACACACCGAAGGTATTACTGATGATCATGAAAATACTAATTAAAATCTTCCCATATAACAAGAGGACACATGTTGAGCTCCTCAAAAAGGGGGGGGGAGGATGAGAGAAATACATCAGGATTGACCAAAGCAATCAAGTCTAATCACCACAAAAATATTAAAGCAAAATCAAAAGAGAGGGGAAAATAGGACTGAAATAAAGGATTAAGACATAAACTGTGACAGAATTTTTAGGCTCTGTGTTTTACCACAAAGACACATAAGAAAAGATGAAAAATGGCTCTGCACTTTTAAATAGCTCCTAGCAGTATTCAGGGACTGCTCACCATTTTCACTGCTTGAAAATAACTCCAAATGGCATGTAGGAAGTGGCAAGAGTTTAACAAATTTAATCTCGCAGAAGGATTCAAGAAGCAACAGTGTCACAAGAGAGCCCATAGCTAATCAAAAATCCCAGATCTGAAATGCACTGGTGACAAGAAAACTGACTTATTTAGGCATAAGAAATAAAGGTCAGTGTAAATGTCAGGTATATATCAAACACGTGTATTTTTCTTTGTTATTATTGCTTAACAAATCTATTCCTACAAATGAGTAGAAAAAGGTCTTAGAAGTCAAGGATCACTCAAGCTTATACCAGTTTAGTACAGATGTAACCAACGAGGTTTCTCTATCTTAAAGCACCAAAACAACGAATTACAAGAGCACTTGTACAGAGGACTTTGCAAGCTGGACTGGAGGGCATGCAGCATACTGTTGCCTTGCTGCCCAATTTTCTGGCTCCATCAGCATTCCTAGAATAACATTTTGTCCTCTTTACACTGCCAGTTTTTGAGTGATGAGTTGCAGCCAGGAACCCCTCGAAGCCCCACCCAATAAAGGAATAAGGAGCGTTTGGGATCTAAATGTCTAATGAGGAGAAAAAATTGATCATTTGGAAGCAAGGTTTTCTCTGAGAAACTCGCTTATTCTGTAAATAAATTGCTCTCCTCTTCAACATTGAAACAATATCAGCATTTTATACACACTGTATTTGCCATACCCTCATAAGATGAAATTGTCATTCCCTTTTTCCAGCACATAGCATGCCATGATGATAAATTGTTAAGTGTTCTGTTTCTGTACCCATACAGTCACTTTCAGATTTATTTGTTTTTATTCTACTGCTAAATCTAACTTCTTGCTAAATCTCTGGCAGCCTCTCATATACTTAATGCACCTGCATTACCTACTGGAACCTGCCTGGACCACAGAGCTGAACACCCATGCAGCACACCTCTCCTTCCTCAACAGATTATTCCACAGGAGACATTTAACACTTTGTTGACTCTTTGCTAAATCAAAGACAACTTATTTCAATGTTGATGATATAAGGTTAGGGTGCAGGAAATGCCACCTAAATCATTTGCCACCCAGGGTATGTTCGGTTATACATGTCACTAAAAGAGAGTTTACCAGTCTACCCCAAAATCATCATAAGAGGTTGTAAATTATTAGATTATAAAGGTCGAATTTTGACATCTGATTGGCTGAATATATCGCAGAAATATTCACAGTTAGCACTTTGCTTTCATTTCCCTCCTGTATTCTTCACCCAGCTTAGCAGTTACAATAATATACAAGCACTGACGGTAACAAAGCACTGTTTATCTTTCCCTGCTATTCTGAACTAAATGAGTTTTTGCTGATTTTGTCTGCAGACAGCTTTATGGAAAGTCACATTACGCCCTGTTGTTTCTTCCATATCTGTGACAGATACTTTTATAATTCAGACAGCTGATTTTCCAGGTAACAACATCTAAACGGATTAGCACAGCCCAGATCACAAACGCACAGCATCTTCTCTGGTTCAGTGTAAGAGTGCAATTGTTTTTATTATTTGGCCAATAATGGCAAGGTATATATTTCATATACAGAAAAAAGGAAATATCTGAATGCTTTCCACAAGTTACTTTAGTGGAAAAATAATCTGGAGCCAGGTATATAATGGAAAAATATGCCAAGGGCAGCCTGATCTGAAGTAAAATGTTATTTCTACCTGTTTTCTCTCTCTAAAACGGATCTTTGTAACTCAGCTTGTTGGACCATGTCTCTACATTAATTGTCAATAAAGAAAGATTTAGTCAATGAGCCTCAAATTAGTTACATTAACACAGTAATAATCTCTTCTGAGTAGCCAAACAGTTCTAATGTAGTTCCCTAAGGATCAACAAGGGTCTGCTGTGTAGTGACACATCAAAAGACAGAACTTATTTCATGTTCTTTTATTTTTATTGCTTACATTTAAGCCCAGAAAGTTTCTGAAATGCTTCACCGGCCTTCAGCTCTGATGATAGCATTACCAGTTAAAACTATTAATCTTAAGGTATAATTAGTAGCTCCAGTGTGACTCACTGGATTTCCTTTTTTTTTTCGTTCAGATCTGATTCAACTCTACATTACCTCACTGAGCATGTTAACAAAGGCATCTCCTCTGTAAACTACAAGCTCCATCACTTTCCCTTAATTCTGTACATTCTCTTGCTGTTTTACAATGGCAGCAATTCCTATGCTGCATTTTCATAAAGTTAAATCAAACCAAATCTTCTAACTTGCTGATTTTCCCCTATATTTCAGGACTTTAACCACGCTACATTTCTACTCCTATTTTGTTTCTGGAGATAAAGTAGAGAAAAATCTCCCCCATGCTTCTCCTAAACTGCAAGTTATGGCAACCCCATGTGAGCATTTTCCTGAATTCCAGACTCACAATGTAACTGCCATCTTTTGTCTTTTTTTTTATTGATTTCAAACACTCTGATGATTTACAAATCTTAAGAGAAATTATTTCAAATCCAAAAACACAACTAAAACATTTTTCAAGGAAAATTATTACATATTTCACAACAAAGGGAGAATTGGAAAGTCAAAGTTATTGCAGCAAAAATGAAGTCTGGTTATAGTCAGTCACAAAAGCAATTAAATGCCATTTGCACCAAAAATTGCAAATGAAAGAGGTCTTTTTGAATTACAACAATCAGCCAGACTCTTCTTCATGTACCTACAAAATAAACAATCATAGAAGGAATAAACTTCCAGAACTCATCACAGCAAGCTGTTGCAGCAAAATTTACTTCTCCTATTGGAAAGCTCTAACTGAAACAACAAGAAAAGTATCTTTGTAACCACAGAAATATTCAGTAACAGAACACCAGGAGTGAATTAAAGCCATAACAGGAATTAAAGTATGCACTATTGCAAACTAACAGCAGTTAAAGGCAACTGCATTTACAAACATGTTTATTATGATAAGACTGGAAAATTAAACATATCACAGAATCACAGAATGTCAGGGCTTGGAAGGAACCTTGAAAGCTCATCCAGTCCAACCCCCCTGCCAGAGCAGGACCACCTAGAGCAGGTCACACAGGAATGCATCCAGTGGGGTTTGAATGTCTCCAGAGAAGGAGTATTTTAGTATTTATTCTTCACCAGATCCTGGTGTCATCTGTGACTTGTTCTAGTCCTGTCTCCATTCCATTGCTCCTGTCTCCTAGTTTAAGATGATATACGCAGCGCACATAATGATCAGACTTTACTGTTCAATAAAATAATAATTAGTTGCAAATTGCATAAAAGTTCTTCTTCACTCAGTTCTGCTACATCACCAAAAAGTAGCATTGTTCTACTTGGCAAGGTCACTTTTCATCAATATATTGCTGGTACAAATATAATTTCTTTTATTTGGAGTAACCTATTTATAAATCCATCACTATTAGAGTAACTTGCTAGCTCAATGCAAAACCCACACAGAAACTAAGTCCAATCAATATCAAGAGTTTCATTTTTGAGCTCAAATCACTAGCAATCCATCAACCATACAGAGCCTATCAAAGAGAGTAAAACTACTCTGTTTGTAACTGAAATTTCTTGCAGAACTAAAGGTTTGTTACTATGACACCAAGTAAATTCTGTGATACCTGAATAACAAAAAGCACCTAGAACCATATAGGAACCATATTTATAAGTGGTACAGTATATTAAGAAATATGGAAGTAACAAACAATGGATCACTGTAATATGATTACTTGCCATATAAAAATTGTTCAGTGACCACAGGTTTTGAAAACAGTAATTGCATGAATAAAAATATTGCACGAACTGATACCATAGAGGTAAGTTTGTCATTTGGGAGAAACCCCTTCAATAAAGAGTGCAGAAGCAGCTGTAAAAGGCCTTAAAATCATTAGGTCTGCTTATAAAAGCAGAAAGATTTCAAAATATTTTGTTCTCAAACATGAAGTAGGCCAATAATTATTTTAGAGGCTCTGTGTTTGTTTCACTTTATTGCAAAGGAGGAAGTGAAAACTAAAGGAAACTTTCTAAAATCTCCAGTAGGCTGTTAGTCTTCTGTGTGTTAAATGTTTCATGAATATGGTTGCATCTCACCACCTTTCAAAACCAGGGCTGCAGGACCATATGTCTGTTCAATAGATGGCACTCTGCATTCTTCAACAAATAGCTTATACACACCATTAAATGGAGACAGCTGAGAGAAAGGTATCAGTGGAGTGAGTTTAGTCACCTGCCCTAATTCTACTATAGACACCACTTAAAAAGAATTACTCTTTATCAGAACATAAGTGAGCTTCATACTAAGCAATTCAAAGAAAGTGGAGGTTTTACCACAGAGAACATGCCTGACAAATGTGTTTTAAGTAAAAGTTCAAAAAAACCCATGTCTTTGGATTGCTTCTTCAGCAAGGAACCAAAACTGTACAACAGCAACCTTTTCCTGAAGAAATAAAATGAACATTCAGAGAACACACTGCTTGTTTAATAAAATGTTGGGAGAGAATCTTATAAAAATGCACACCACTAAACACTATTCATAGGTCATCAAATCCTGACACATTCTGGAATAAGGCAGTGCCAAACTGGGTTTGGCAGCAGGCAAATTATACCACATAAGAGTTCAACTAAAATGAAGTTGCTCACCAGAAATATCTTGATTTACATGGGATTTTCAATGTTAGAAAAATGTTCTGTTACTAATGAAACAAGAGACAATAAAGTGGCATTAAGTTTATTTTTCTGCTTTGTGTTCTGCTTTACCTAGTGAGAGCAGAACTGAATAAATGTGTGGAATTTTATTTTGTTTTTAACCTCTTTGCCTTTTCTCTGAACGGGTTCATTTTCAGAACCATATTTATCATTTAAAATTATCCATCAAACACTGTAATTGAACATGTTTCAGCCTTTGGGTTTCGAATACAGCATTGAATAGCTGTGCTGACTGATCACTTCAATTGCCTGGCATTGCTGGTACACTCTGACTTGATCTCCCTTATAAACATTTATAGGTCTGGAATAAGTAATTTCCAGCTCAAAGCTTCGTGGCAGCATATGGTAGTATGATTATCCTATCACATAGCATGACTACTCTTTTAATCTATAAATATTCATATCAATACGAAGTTTCTTAAACTCATATTATTAGAAAACAGATGCTTGAACAGTCACTACTACCATGACAGCAAACCTGGTGTTTGCTGTATAAATAATAAGTGTTTGACTTGCTGTTTTTCAAGATTCATATCATACAGCAGCTAGTTTGGGCTTTTAAATAGTATTTAATATTTGTATAATAAAATTTAGTAAGTAATAGATGTAGTTAGATAATTTAACAGACAACACTGTAACCTAGAAATGGGCTCACATTGAAACCTATAGTGCAAAAACACCTATTTGCAGTTGCCAACAGCTGTGAAGGCCCAATTTTTACCCAAAAATGTTTTTATTGGTGATTTTGTTGCTGGAAGTGTCTTAAGTTTCAGTATTTTCTAGAAGAATGCAAACTATTTTTCTGTGATTTTGCTGTTGTATCTGCTGTAGTTTAGTAATCTGATCATAAGAAATAAGATTAGTCAGTACTATGACACTTGGCCAGCCTGTAGGTATGGAGCTAAGTAGTTTTTAAAGCCCTTCCCAGGGACAAACCTGGTCTCAGTGGTGGTTCTTGTCAAGTGACACAGCATACATGGCTGCTTTCTTTCTGGTAGTAATGAAACCTTTATTTATATAAACAAGTTAACATCTAAAGATCAAGAGGCCAACTAAAAAGTAGATCATAAGATATGAAAAAAACAGGGGAATTCTGCCTTTGCCAAGGTGATAATCAAAACAAGAGTCTATGAAATATTTCTCTAAATATCATTCAATCCTCACATCACCTATTCTGTGACTCCCAAGAAATTCCACCTTTCTCTTACCAAGGCAGGTTTCTGTACATACATGTTCCCCAAGTAAATTTTACTCCAAATCTGTATATAATTATGAGTAACATTTCTTAGACTTATTTCTTGTGACTTCCACCAACAACCACAAGATCTCATTTACCTTATGCAGAATGTAATTAGTAGGTATCGTATTTATTTGACAGCTTTCTCATTTTCTCAATTCCACGTAATTTGACAGGGCCCATTACAGATCCGTAACTAGTCTTTCAGAATGACTTTCACAAGGTTAGTTCACTTATTAATTGACCCTTGGTAATGGTAATTTAAGAAGCATATTAATCTCATCTGTCAGTTCTAACACATACTAGATGTATAAAATAATTTGTCTTTTGCAAGGAGCCTTGCAACAGAAATGAAGTGTCTAAATTTTTAATTAATATGCATTTCCTTTCAACAAATGAGATTGGAGTGGAAGGAGACTTTTCAGTGGTTTTCCTTACTCTGCTTTAAAATTTCAGCATTTTATTATTATGAAGATAAACACCATTTCCCCAGTCACTAAAACCTATGATTTTAATAATCTTCTACAAATGACATTCTGGTATCTCAACACAGATCCCAGAAACTGAACGTGTGAACAAAGCATTCAGCACTTCAACAGCAGTGTTTCTTATTGTTACATATACAGATTAAAGGTTTCTGGAATTCAAGGAGATTTAATTCACTAAGGATATTAAACAAAAGATTACTATTCAAAAATTGAAAAACTTCAACCAGTATCAGATGCTTGAAGTTGTAATCTTTTTAAATCTGGTTTTCTAATGCATCAAAGGTTGAGCAGAGCCTGCAGTTTTTGTCTAAGAGGTATATATGATTCTTAATCCAAAGTACTAGTGATGGCCATGTGTAAGTTCTTGTCCTTTATTCCATTCACTAACTAAATAATGGGACCAGTTGACAGCAGGGAGAAGAGAGAGAAAAAACTGTGTGAAGAACCAGTCGTGCCCTTAGTGTGTGATCATTTGTACTCCATAACACATGGGTGAAACACAGCTTTGGCATAAACACTCCAAAAGGGCATAGGCATTTACTGATGAATGTGCACAGTTCTCACTGAGGTTAGCACAGGTTTAAAGTGGATCAGAAATCCTATGGTCTCTACTTAAAAACAGAGAAGTCGAGAAAGTACAAGGTAAAAGCCGAGGTCCTCCTCCACTCCTTTTCTTCTACTTTTCCTATTGTGTCCAAAGAATGGAGAGACCTTCTGAAAGGTAACTTTACAAAGAGTAGACTCTTATACTGACAATCCAGGGAGGGTACACTAAGAAAGCAGGTCAGGTCAGTATTTCTGCATTACCCTACAACCTCTTACAGATTCAGCTATCTTTTACTTCACGCTGGCAGCGGAGCTCTACTGTTAACATATAGCAGCAATGCAAAATCCTACCAGCTCTACAGGGTATAAAGCCCTTACTAGCATCAAAGATTTTGTCATGTAGACATCTTACAAAATTGACACCCACAGAGGGCCTTCAGGAAAAAGGAAAGTCTGGAGGCTGCTGAGAGTGGGTAAGTGCCCTGGGTGACTGCGTTCAGCCCTCTGGATGAGGTGGGGGACCAAATGCTATGGGAATCCAACTCAGCGCTTGTGTTTTCTACCATGGAAAGCTACTGTGGATTGGGAATGGGGAGTCAACATAGAGGACATTATACTAATTCCTCATATTACTCCACATGTGACTTATTCCCCACTAATGATGGCTGTTATTTAGATTAATCCAGTTCCAAAGTGGATTAACAAATAAGACCAATGTGTTACCAGCCATTATTAACAAATGCTACTCTGCTTAAACTCCCACAGGTTCCATGTGTATTTATTAAGAAGTAGCTGTTCATGAAGAAAAGCAATAATAAAAATAAATGTATTATAGAATATATGAAGTAATAATACTATAATCTCATTTATTGAAGTTTATTCCACTGGAATATTCAAGGTACAGATAATTTTGATGTTTAAAAGAGATGATTAGAGAGAGGTGGCCTAGAACCATGGCTTTGTCTTTACAGAATTTTACAGATATGTGAATATCCATTTCCTCAGAGCCATTATGTCGGATTTTGTCAACATGTATGACAGATACTTAAAAAAAATGGTAACCATGTTATTTATTGACTACATCGTCACAATGTATCCCGTACTGTTACAAACTACTGCATAAACAGGTATTAGTGAAATTTTAAAAAAAACAATTACCCACATGACAGACTATAGTGTCTCCTTCAGCATCATTAGTGTCAATCGTGTGAGTACGTTTTAAATGCTTTTGAATCGCATGCTACTTCAACAACTGATCATCATGTGGAACCACCTCAAGCTTAACACAGCCCTTGAGCATACCCAGTATTAGCAACTCAGCTCCTACAATACCATCTTTATTTCTAACAATACAGCAAGAACTTAACCACAGTAAGTTACAGTAAGAACAATGCCCACATCTTCACACACAATTAATAAAAAGAACTCAGTTTCTTAATTTTTAATATTCTAACTTCTGAAAAATCCAGGACTTTTTATGGAGATGTTAAGTGCACACAGGGAATGACCCTTCAAGGAAGGATATGGACCCTGCATGCAGATTTTAGAAATCAGAAAAATCACTCCAAACTAAAACTGGTTATGAATTTCTCATCTTACTGCTTGTGATTCCTAGAATGCAATGACATCACTCATTGATCTGTGCCAGCTGAACATTTGCATTTCATTTGTGGAACTGAATCTAAAATGATTCTGAAGACTTGCTAGCATCAAAGAACTCTGTGCAGAGAGAACAGGCTTTCCACTCAGCTGCAGTGTATGCTCCCACCAGCTCATAATACAGCAGCAAAGATCAGACATAACTGTGTATTACACTTTGCCACAATTATTACAAGACTGGC
Source organism: Aegotheles bennettii (assembly GCA_013398125.1). Classification (NCBI taxonomy): domain Eukaryota; kingdom Metazoa; phylum Chordata; class Aves; order Caprimulgiformes; family Aegothelidae; genus Aegotheles; species Aegotheles bennettii. Next base: position 550,253 of record VZRW01011158.1, on the reverse strand, counting down.
AAATAATTGGCAACATTTCTGTTGCTGGAAGAGTTATTGATTGCTGGAGAAACCCAACTGTTATTCACTGTTTTCAAGAGCAAGTGAAGAAACCAAATCAGTCCCCATCTTCCATCCAGTATCTTCACCCAAGTTGCTCTAGATCAACGTCTGTGACAAAGAAATGAAAAACTGACAAGTGAAAGCAAAGGAGGACTCAGACTTTCAGTGAAATCACTTTCATACCTTTCACACACACACTCAGATCAACTTCACAGCCTCACCTACTTGGCCAGTCAAAGTCTCATGCGACTTGTCACCAGATGTACCTTCACACTCGGGTTCAGTTCTGGATGATGCCTCCTGCTTGCTGACCTCACTTACTCATATTAAAAGACAGGCTTGTGGCATGCAATGTTTGCATCCTGCCTGAACAAGCAGGTATGAGGGAAAGCTCATACATTAAGTTGTTTGTTCTTCGTGGAGATGAAACTCCAATCAAAAATAGGTTGTTACGTAGAGGGCTGCATTTATGCCTCCTTATGCAACTCGGAATGAAAACAGCCCACAGAATAATCTGAATATTGAGCTTTATCTGTGTGAAAGTCAGAATTCAAGTGCTTAATGTTCATTTTGCTTTCCTGTTCTCAAAATGTCCAGGAGAACAAAAATAATAATTGAACATTTTTTCATATAAAAATGTGTATTCTGAATCACCATTAGCTGCCAAAAAAAGAGAGAAAATTAATAACACATCCATGTGAATCTTTGATGAGAATGGAAGCTTCAGGAAGATGTAAAAGTCAGCATGGAACACGACTAGATTAAATGGAATTCACAATTATGCTGTTCAGAAATGAAGTGGGTATAAATTTGCTATGTCTGCAGCTGCAATCCTGTAAGTTGCTTTGTAATGGACAAATAAGTCTAAAAATGAGTGAAATGTCTTCCACAGGTTGCAGGATAAGGCTGCTTCAAGATAGCTATGTAATGAAGAGTTCAAGAGCAGTTTTCTCTTTCATTGAAAGGCAGGAATTCTATGCATGTATGCAGAGATTAAACATGAACGGGGCAAAGGATGGGATATGCAGGGAGAAGGGACACATTTGTAAAAACCCAACGATGACTTTCTAATGAGCCAAGCCAATTTTGTAAACTAAGTTTTAATGTTAAAATTGCCCTCATTGTTTTAGTAACTGTCAGCATAGAGTTTTAAAATCTGAAAAACAACAGTTCTAAAGACTGTTGACTGAAATCTATGCTATTTTCACATTATTTCATCTTATTGCTGCTTATTATTTCTATTATGGTAATAATGGGAATAAACCGGGATCTTTACTGGGATGAGCAGCACACAAACTAAACTACATGTTTAGAGCCAGGCCCTGCTCCAATAGGCTCAAAATCTAAAATTAAAGACACCCGTATGACTGCAAGGAAAATATTACAGTGCTATTATTTCAAATTAAATACAATCTCTGTGCCTAATTTTGCAGTAATCTCTCATAACAACCTATGCTGTACTGTCTGGACACTGCCATGATTTAAACTGGAAAGAATGAATGCTGAAGTCTTAATACTATCAACTAAGTCCTTTGTAAAACTCATGGATAGGTTTTCTTACATCTTGGTAGATCCTTACTTAGATAATTCCTCATCCACACAGAAAGCTCTAAATACAAGTTAGCCAAAAGGGAATCACCCACATAATAACAGAGACAATCCTATAGGTAACCTGATATTGAAAGAGGTAAAGAGAAGTTGGAAGTAGTATCACTCTACCATCCCTTCAGAATGTCAAAGCTAGCACAATGCTCAAAATCTCATGATCATTTCACCTAGGAAAAATTCTGTGAGACTGGCTGTACATCCACCAGTGGCTAGAATCAGGAATGCAAAACCATCATTAAAGGCACAGGATGACAGCAGCACAAGAACAAATAATTAAATATGAGTACATTTAGGATGGGCATACAGGGAAATTTCTAATCAGAGCAACATCAGTCTGGATGAGTTTTTCAATGGGAATCTGAGTATACAAAAATCAAATTAAAGATGGAGCTGGATCAGTTTATGCAATTAATTGTAATGACAGACTGTCACGTACAAGAACCCTTTCAGCTCCTTTTCTAAGACTTGTGATCATTCTGGCCTGTACTTTCACTTCCTTTTGGCAGAGAGGTGTTAAAACACAGGGCGATGCAAAGTGAGATTGTCTTCCTTTTCATTAATAAGAATGTAATGTTTTTATTCATGTTACATTTGAAGAAAAAAACCCCACACTATTTTTCAACACATTCTGGCTGCTGTGGCCAATGACCACAGCTCTTTCTGCAGCCTTTGCTCCAGACACCTCTGCTCTTTTTTCCATTGCCAGTCTTGGCGAATTTCTGCTCTACTGCTGTGAACTGCTGGATTTTACAAATGCAGAGAACTTGTTAGCAGGGCTAATGGTGGCTAAAAAGCAAATATCGTAAGTCTTTTCAAAATTAAGAAAAATAAATAGCCAAGACAACAAACTGACAATTGTGCTGACTGAAAGCAGTAACGAATCTGTCTTGGACTGCAGTAAAGCCCAGCTTTCACCTTGTGTATGCAATCTGAAAACACTCAGTTTGCCATATTTTGCTTGTACCATATGGAATGTAAATATAAAAACTCCAGAGCAATCAGCCTTGACTACAGCCACACCTAACATCTTTGCACAAACAGATGGCAAGTCTCTTAATATTTCATGGCACTGCCCCTCATAATTACAGGTTTTGCACAAATAAACAACGCACACATTACACAGCACTTTGCATCTTGCAATAAAATAAATCAGTGGTAACATTTAGCACAACTTTAGCAGATAGACTAGAAGAGCAGAAAATAAGGATTAATTTTATTTAAAGAAGAATATACAACAGATATTTGCTGCCTGCATGGATTCGGTGACTGTTTAATAAAGAATGCCTTTGGTGAATATGCTTTTAGCATTATAAATGTATCACTGAATGATAATTACTACTGTAATAACTGTAATGTCTAATGCACTACTATGTTAACAGTGGGTTGTTGACCCCTTTGATTGTTCAGTGCTCTCACTACATAAGGGTAATTTAATTATAATGGATTCTGTTATTTAGTATTAACCACCACATCAAGTATTATTATCTGATTAGTGAAGAGCAATTATTTACAAAAAATTATTAGATAGTATTTACAATGAACAAGATAAATGTTTAAAGCATATATGTACATTTGGCAATCTAAGCTTAAGCAAAGCTAAAGGTCTACCCAAACAGTCACAAGTAATTGGGCAGTAAAATAGTAAATCACTTACTGGTTCTGATAACTTCTCCCTTTCAGCTGACTTGAAAGAAATGAAACAATTTTCCAATGAAAAGCTGTTTTTTGTATTTTCATGATTTTGACATGAATTGAAGCAATGAAACTCAAGATGAAAAACCATTCATAACTCTTAACATTAATTATCTGTGGGTTCACCTCCCTCAGCTATGCAATACATGTTTAGAATATAATCCAAAAACCATAAAAGCCAAGGAATGTCTCCCTTATTCCTTTTGTATTATTTTGCTACACTATTTGCTAATCTAAATTTCATTGAAAACACAGGAACATGCCTAGCAATATGTTGAACTTGTTTTATAGTCTTGCCACGGGAACCAGATAGGGTTCTTGAGGTAAGAATTGGAGATTTTTATCATCTCTGCCACTGTCATTTGGACCTGCAAAAGTCAATTAACCTAAACAGTCATTTCACATCGTTTCATATATCCTTCTGTTCTATAGAAAATACATATTGAAAGACACTTTATATGACAAGTTTAATTTCCTAAAGCTCTTTATATAGTCTTGGTATGTTCTGATTTGTGATAAATTCAACCGGTTTCAAAAGCATGTGTTCAAGCAGTAAGGAACACTTCAGAAAGAGCAAAAGTAGTAAAATCTGGATTCAGGATGGAAATTCCTACATGGGGAGAGCTGTAAGACTGGGCTAATTTACATTTTTCAGTGGTTTTTTTCCCCACATTGCCTTTCCTTTACTAGCCACAGAATAAAAATAGTAGTCCATGAAAATGCCACTTGTCAGAAAGTCCTATACTATCTTTAAAGTTCTTTATATCCGTAGTACTTAAGGGTATTGTTACAATATGACACATACACAGATTTTCTTTTCAAAGTGAAAGTAAGGTCTCTCTAAAACAAGCTGTGAGTAATTACTTCTTGAAGGTCTATTCATAAAAAACCACCTGTTTTATAGTCAGGTCACATTTATTTCACATACGATTTCGTGTGCAATTCAAGTTGCTTTATTCTATTCAGTAAGAGGGAAGAGAGTATTTATTTCCTAGTGAAGGCCAGTATTTTGTCACTGCTGGATGAGTGTTCCTTTGCTCTCCTAGTAAAAGTAACAAAAATTACCGAGACAAATTTGGCGTTGGAATACCTTTGTTTGCCTGGGGAGCTACCTGCTAATTGAAGCACTACAGTTCACAAGCACATGCACATGTTTAACCCCTATTCAATGGCTCATCTCAGAATCGCCAGCTACTGAGCTCCTGTTGCTAAGAAACAGTACTCAGTTGAATTTGAAATATATATTATGAGAAGGTGCCGCTTTTCTTTGTGAAATGAATATGTTGCCAGATTGACAGCCAAGAAAAAAGGTTGAGCAGTATGTATTGTTTCTTTCAGCATTTCACAATATAGCCAACCATGCTGCCTGATTATTGCATTTAAAAATGTGAAATGTCTGTTTAGCTGTTGTCAGTATTCTAAGACAGCTCCAAAGTGTACTGCGCCGATCAGATTCAGCCTTTTATTATAAAAGATGTTTATTCAACATTAAGCTAGACAGTGAAACTCAGAACCTCATTATATGAGAAAATATGGAATTAATGCACACACATGATATATGCATATACGTATCTCATCTGTATGTGTATATACACACATAGGTATATGTGATAGCAATAGGATGTGCTACTGCTGTTCTGGAGCAGACTCATACCCATGATGCTCTCCTAACTGAAGAAAGCTATTTTAAAAGGACTGTGTTTGCTGCTCTTAAAGACAAATAATTTAAATGCTATATTCACACCTTCCTCTCCACTCAAGCAGACCCCTTTAACCTTTATCAGTAAATAAAGTATGCATAACTCCAGACAACTATTTGAGAAAAAGCAAAAGCATGGTTTGGTGAAAGACACTTTTTCTCCTAGGTATAAATAAGCAAATAAATGAATACATCAATTCATAACATCTTAAATTGCTTCTCTTGACCCCAAGATTAAGACTATTTTGCATTTCCTGCTTTAATAAGATTACTTTTTGCCATCACATTAATAGTAGTAATAAAACACACACATTATGAAGGGCTAATTAATCTTAAAAAGACACATAAGATGAATCTCTTTAACAATGCATTAAATTACCACTTATTGAAATACAATTGAAAAATAAGACTACCACTATTCAATTCCATTGAATCCCTCCATATTTTTTTTGCAAGACTATTCATCTTCTCATAGATTATAAAATCTCTTGCCCCTTAGTTATGAAAACAAAGAGTTCAACAATTATAATTTACCATATTGTTGTTGCTCCCAAGATGTTAGCATTTATAAGAAGCATTTTCCAATTGAAAGTTTTCAGCATGTTACCTCTTAAATTAATTAGGGCTGAACTGCAACCCTCATGAGCTAGTGGTGGCTTTGGTAATTCGGAAGATATGATAGCTGCAAGATCCTGTTATGCTCAGTGTTACTGTAACACTTGTTTGCTGGGTTTCCTCAAGAAACATGCTGGTAATTTTAACACCTTACAAAAAGATTTTAAAAGCAATATGACACAAATCTGCCTTTCTATGTAAGTTGTCCTCTGGACTAAAAACCACCCATTTCATTTGAGAGCTCATCCTAATAAATACTGAAAAATATATTAGGAGATAGGACTTAGACCAGTGGACTGCAATATATACTTTTATCTTCTGCATGTATTAAAAAAGCAGTAATGGTGTTTTGCACCCCACACCACTCACACAGAGCACAATGCTAGTGGAAGTCATGACACAAGAGCAGGTCCAGTGTTTCCAAAAGAAGTGTCAAGTGAGAAGAAAAGGTGAGTGATAGCTAATCAACTCATAAGACCAGAAGATAAATGTTGACCAAGGATAGAGCAATAGCTGGGAAAGACTTGTCAAAGTTTTAAAAAAGGGACAGCTTGAATTTAATCCAATGGGAAGAAATACAGGGTGTTGAACACTATGGTAGCTGGTAGTAGAAATAATAGCTTCATTTGCAATGAACAGGAGGTACAAGGTATTTGTGCTGCAGAAAAGCTGGAAGAGATGTTAAGATTGAAAAGCCTAGTACTTGGATGAGGGATACAGTATTGTCCTGGTTTGAGCCAGGATAGAACCAAGTTTCTTTTAGTAATTTTACTTTTCAGTTAAGTCTCTTCTAAGTAGCTGTGCTTGCTGAAATTAACTGCATGTTTTCTGTCAGCATCTGCCTTTAGGACTGGTAACACTTGATGTTCATAGTTACTGCTGGAGAATAGTATGCAGACCAAGGACACAAAGGAGAAGCAAGGGGGGGTGTGGGGGGTGTGTGTGTCCCACCTCCACACCCCTCCTGCGGGGAGGAGTGGACCAGACAGGTGACCAAATATTGACCAAATCAAGTATTCCATCCCATAAGTGTCACACTTGGTACAAAACTGAAGGATCATGGAGTCAAGGTTTTTTTTTCCTTTGTCTATGGCTGCCCTCCTGGGAGATCCGTTTGTCTCTTTGGTCATCCCATGCTTGCTCCTCTGCTCATCTGTGATTTTCAAGTTTCTTACTAGAGCTGTCGTACTCACAGTGTTGGCACTCAGATCTCACTGCTAGAAGTGCACAGCTTGCCATTGCTATCTAGGCTGAGTATAACTTTGTATCTTGTATTTGCCTCCGGGGTCATGTGGGTGCTATTGGGGGGAAGCGTTTTACTGGTTTTGTGTATATTTGCATATATTTGTACATATTTGTATAAATCATGAAACCTGTGTAGTTTAGTTTACAACTTCTGTCTCTCCCTGAATCTCTGTCCTTTCCTTTTCTGGGAAGGGAGGGAGTAATAGAGAGCATCTGTCATTCGTTTAATTGCCAGCCCAGCATTAAACCATGACAGTAAGGAGTGAATCAGTTTGTAGTTATAATGGAGGAAGATCTGAAAGGCTTGGACATGGCAAGGGTACGTGGAGCAAGCAAAAAAGAAGACAGTCTACTGCGTTCACTGGCAGGAGGATGGCTTGGTTGCCTGTATTGACAGAAAAGGTTATTATTCAGAAATTATTCTTTCTGAATTGGCAGCGAGACTTCCAGGAGGACATGTCAAACAGAAAAGTTTTGATATATAAAACTTCATCAAGAGAGGGGTCAGGATAGAGATGGAGCTGTCAGTGTATATATAATTGGAAGTTACAGAAGCAGACAAGGGGTTGCAGAGACAGAAGAAGGTGAAGACAGCCCAGGGAAAATCCCACAGAAAGGAGATTCATCAGAAGAGATCTTGACAGAACAGCCAGAGATAAGACACAATTAGAAAAAGATGGATTGATGAAAGATGAGGAAACAGATTTCCTTATCAAAGAATGATGGACAATGTCACAAATGGTATCCTTCTCTTAAGGTGAGCTAGAATTTTCTTCTCCTATTTTACTAACACTCTTGTAAAGTCAACCCTTTCCTTAGCAAGGTGGTTGGAAACATCACGTGACATTTACATAGTGATATAATGAACCAACCTAAACTTTGTCAGGCTTTTTAAAAATAAACACATTTCTCCATGCCTACTCAAAACAAAAACTTTCAGTGATGTAAAAACAATTACAGTGCATTTCCAAAGTGTCAATATGAGGCACAGTAATTGAAAGCACCATTTAAATAACAATATTAAGGATATGAAACATGTACCCGTAGTTTATAACAACATGATGTGCTCTATACCATTAACTTTTAATTAACTCCAATTTTGCCACAATTAAACTCAATTAGAGCAGAATGTCTGACATTGCAATTAGCTGTATATAAACACCCCAGTTGGTGTCACTTTGAATTAATGTCTCGTGATGGTGGACTCTTTCCAAAGATAATGGATTTACCACCATCAGACTTTTAATTGGACCTGGCGCCTCATGTGTTCTGTGTATCCGAAATGTAACACCAGAACTTAGTTTCCTGAACAACTGTGCTTGTCCGAGCTACACAGATTTCAAATGCAGCTAGCCAAATTCTTTATTGCACTGTACATTCAGTAACCGTTCCCATACAGAAAAGCTTTTAAAAATGTGAACATACCATTTTTACATCCCAAATTTTACATTCACTTTTCCACTCGCTTGCTCATCAATAATTAAAATTATTGTACAGCAAAAAAATACTGTTACATAGAACAAGAAATCACGACTTTAGTAAGCACCAATTTTAATGTAATAAATCATTGCTTGTTAGCAGAGTTTATTTTGAATGATCTATTTCTTTTGTCCTTTTTCATATTAGAAGTTCAATCCTATCTCATAAGTAGTCCTACTGAAATTATTGGGTTTTGACTTTTGACTATTACAGTCTCAATGAGAAGCAACTGGACAACAACTAATCTTAGTTCAGTATCAGACTGTTGATAGAATTATGCTACCCTAAAGATAGACAATAAGAGAACAACATCAATCACTTCATTGCCAGCCTTCCCACTGTTGAGCAGTGCATGCATGAGTTAAACCAGGTGGCATTAGTCATGGAATAACTCAGCATTTATTACCAGTAAGTGCACTAGTATTCAACTTTAAGCAGCAAATCTGTGAGATTAAGGTGACAGTATAAGTAGAGCAAGAAAACTGATCCTAACACCTTTAAGATAATGGTTATTTAAATCCCCTGAATTCCCTAACAACTGTTAGAAGAAAAGTTACAACCAAATCTAACACAACAGACAAGTGAAACTGAAATACCAGCTTCACAAAGGAAAAAATGAGCATTTACTTCCCTGCATATTTAACCCTAAAGAAGTGGTAGAAAAAAATTTACACAAAGTCAAATAAAACACAGAAAATTGGAAGATAATCTACTACATCTTTTAAAGAACTAAATCTTGTTTTAAGAGATTTTTAGCATCTGAAAATCTAACACTGAAATCAATGGACAGCAGAGTTACTTAAATACTAAGTGCTTTGGGGTTAAAAAATGCAAAATTTTGAAAACGATACATTTCAGCTTCAACTTGTAAAGAACTTCTGGCTTCCTTTCCTTTCATCCTAACTCCTCCATTTCATCCCCATTTAGGATAAAGTAAATGGCCCCCTGCAGGAGCTGGTGAATTCTCCATGTTAATCACATAGGACAAGTTTTTTTGTTATGAAAACAAAAAGAATTCTCATTAACAAGCAGCTTTAATAAGTCTACCTTAAAACAATGCTTTTAAGCTTCATGTGTATGTTCTAGAGTTCTTGTGAAAAGAAAAAAGAAAATTGACCTGGTGGATATGACTTACCATAATTATACACTTCTCAAAAGTTTCGGGATTTGGAGCAGAATTTAGGATAAAGTAAATGGCTACCTTTTACATTTGTCATAAAGCACCATAATTTATGGTGCTGAACAGCAAAAATTAAAATTGAGTAGCTAATATCAGTACATCAGCTTCTCACATAATCCAAATGACAGTACCAGCAGGAGCAAAAGGATCCTTCAACATAGGTGTAGGTTTGAATCACTACTGATGCTATATGATGAGTAGCATCCACTAAATCCCAAAACTACTACTCTGGGGAGTAGAACATGCTCTTGATGTCTGCAGGTGTAAGGTGATAAAAGTGTGCATATTTTGCAAGAACTGCTAAGATCAAAAGGTCAGGTTCTGTGGTCACTTCTGATAACATTGGACACTCACATATATGGACTGAAAAGATAAACGATGGAGATAGAATAAGCAATGGAAATGTGTTCAGAAAGACAGTGAATATTCTAACAAAGCCCAGTACAAAATATAAGGAAGGAAGAAAGGGGGAAACCTTGTAACAGGGTAGTAAAATACTGCCCGTGTTAGGAATAAATATGCTCATAAAATTCTTGGCATGTTATCTGTCATCGTGGAAGGTTCTGCTTAAGTCTCAAATGCAAATGTGTCTGTCTGAAGTACACCCCAAGACTGCTACAGCAAAGCATGTATCAATACACTGTAAATACTAATTGCAATTGAATGTACAATGCCCACACTGCCACTTTAAATACTTTGAGTAGAATCTATTGGAAAAAAATCATTATGTGCTACTCATGGCATTTAGTTGTAATTATTTTCACTGAATCACATCCTCAGAAATCAATGGAATTTCCTCTGTAAGCTGGAAAACTGCAAAAAGTATACCATATCTTTTTTACTTTCTAATTGCTACTATTCCAAGAGTTTGATTTATAAACAGGAAAGAAAAAAGATTATTGAAAACAATTTTTATTCACAATGCAAACCTTTGTCAAAAGCCTGTAATCTAACTGCCATACTGTGGGGAAATGACTTGAAGTCTTAGTAAGAGATATAATTTTGCCTTTAATTGCAATTTTAATTCAGAATTCAACTAATCAATTCACTAATCCCTCTCACTCGAATTTAGGAGGCAACTTGCTTTTCTATATTTCAGCCTGGGTAGATCAGCCAAGAACTGACATGGGAAATTATTTATACACTTGCAACTACAAGTTCAAAGAGTGTGGTAGAGATAGTAAGTACAGCATTGATCAAAGCTACCAGTAAAGGAATTGAGTGAAATTAAATGCATATCCTCAAACACCTCAATTCTTTTGAAGCATTTTCTTTAATTAATAAATAGCAAATAAGTGTAACAGGAACTATCAGTATCATTAGGTAACTTAAAATTAATAGTGAATGTTAATTTTGCAATTGAAAACCTGACAAAACCCAGTGTGTTTTTCAAATTGATGTATTGTTAATATGTCAAAGGTTACAAATGCAGTTACCATCTACTTCTGTGCTGCCACATCTGTGTTCTGCCAAGCTGAATGACAAGCAAATTACATGTTTGGAGAATCAGTTGACTGGCTCTTAAAGCCCATAAACATAGCAGATTGGGCATTAATTTGCTAGTTTCATGTACAGCAGATCCACAATTCAGTAAGGTCGGTGTCATCAGATACACCCTGCAAACGTAGCAAACACACAGCACACATTTTCACAAGCCAAGGTTTGAACTTAGAAACACTTTGTGCCTGACAAGGACCAAAATTACTGGGTTTTTTTCTCCACATCTCTGTTGGAAGCTCTGGATTCCTGACAGAGGCAAAAATTGCAGCCCTCTCTGAGGAAAAACTCCAGTTGCTGGGAATAGGGCCTTCAGACCAGTGAATCCCAAGACTGTTGAATGAAACAGTCTGTCTGTATACAGTGGGGGATAATTGTCACACTGCTCATGAGGAAACCAGGAGCTCATAGAAAACAGCTAGTTACTCTTCCATATCATATGATTTCTTTCCTCTCTAGAGGGGAAAATGTAACACGCAGTAAAGTTGTATAGCATTTGGGGAATAGATGTTATTTTTAGAACAATTTACTCCTTTTTTGCCCTCTCCTAGTTTTTTCTAGCAGCAAGGAAAAAAAGGAGTTTTTTATAAATTGTTTAAATAAGAAAAATTGGTAGTTTAAAACTAGTCGTGATTTTCCTCCCTCTTAGCAATTTCTGAGTAAATCACAATCCTGTTATTTAACTCTATGAAATCTTCTAAAACTAACAGAAATATAACAGCACTACATTGCTTCATTTGTTCCCATCCACAAATAAAATCTGTAATCTGTCTTTATATCACCTGTGCATTATGTATACATAATACATTTAAGAAATACATATAATAGAGCCTTAAATAGATAATAGGTATTTTCAATGCATTGCATTCAGAAATCCAAATTACCTTTATGTAAAATAAATACTAACAACGTCAGAGGTTGAGAAGAATTCTGCAAAGATGAAATATCTCTATTTTTCAAATCTAAACTGCAAATACAACTGCATAGCAGGGTACACTAGATTAATGACAAAAACCAGAAGAAATTTTAATTGATATTTTTCCAAGCCTCTCATGCATGTAGCCATTTTAGATAGAGGTTTTTTGGCTCCATACTACCTTCTCCAATATTTTACTCATGTGTTTTCCCACTCAGAAGCCTTCAGTCCCAACTGGACTCAACATTTTAGTGTTGGACTTCAGGAGAGATTGAAGATGATAATTTATCAGATCCTGCTCCTACCACCAGCAGCCTAAAAAGTTTAGACAAAATGTTTTGAATATGACAGGAATACTGGTAGAGAAAAAGCCCTTAGGGGGTGACTTCAAAAGAATCAGGATTACAGTTAAAGTATCTGTCCCAACAAACTTTTAGTCACACACCTCCACAATGAGTTTTGGCAGTAGCTTCTGAGAACTGTTATACTCTCCAAAGAAAAATTACAAAGCTCAAAAAAAAAAGGTCCATCATGTGAGTCTTAGCATATGGTGTTTTACGGGAACTGATACAAACAAATTATCTGTTGAAAAATCTTAAACTAAAGTCACATCCCGTGTTAATGAGCTACTAGAAAATAAAAAATAAATCAAATAGATATTGCTTTGTTTTAAGGAATATGTCTAATTAAGAAATAATTAGTAATTGACCCGAGTAAAAGAGGACAAATAGAGCAAGATTTTTATCATTTATGTGTTAACAAAACGATGCCAAAGAAAATTTCCATATTAGAAGTCTCTTCACAAAATGCTCTCTAAATATTTATAACCGTAGTCCCCTACACCCCTCTCACTCATTGGCCATCATGCATTGCAAAAGATGTAAATAAGGAAAAATGTGCAAACAGATGAATCACCAGTTTCCATGAACGTTTTCATCACAAAAGACTAATAAAGGGAAAACACAAGTCCTGGGGAAAGGGCAAAGTGTCTTCCTAAGTATTTATGTTGCACCTAGAACAGCAAACCTTCAGCCAGATATTTTAAGGGTTGCTATAATACAAATACACAAGGAAAACAAACTGATCGTGCTAAAGAGTGAAGTATCATGATTACATTCAAATGCCTTAAAATGCAGTCAATATGTAATAGCAAAAGTAGTTTCACAGACTATTAACATAATATGACAAAAACGTTATTAGTCTCCTCTTGTTTCATTGAATACATCATTATTCTCTCCAGGAGGGATGTTGCATTAGAAAATAATAAAAAACAACAATCAAACAAACAAAACAACCATGAAACTAAATTTTGTGTCATTTGTTACCGTCTCAGTAAACTCCAATTTTTCTTTATTTCTTACTGCTGTGCATTTCCACCTCCCACTCTTCAATGAGAACACACTAATTTTGCCTGGTGTTTGGAGTCTGGGTTATTTTTAGCACGGAAATCCACTACCTTGTCTTGACAGCTATAGGTTATAAACAAACCTGTGCTGATTTTTCCCTTTAATGAAACTTCACTCTGTTCCTCCTACAAATGACACAACGTTGTTGAACAGCAGGAATGTCAAAGTCATGCAAGCATTTAGATCTAGGAATAAAGCCTATGCCCTGCAACAAAACTAACTGTTGACTTTTGTATGCTTTCCACATAAGTGATATGAGGATGCTCATGGCTTCTGAAATGAATCACAGAACCCTGCTGATATCTCATAACACTAAGATCTACAGTATATATTGAACAGAATATTTACAGTAAAAATGAACAAGCTATGGTAAATTAGAGAGTTTATAAAAAATAGATATCTTGTTCCCCCAAGACAAAATGGGAGAATATACATAAAAATAACATGAATTTTAACTTTATTTCCTGTCAGGCTTTCTTTTTATCCCATAAACCAACCTTGAGAGAAAGAGAGATATTTCCAGTAGCTGAAAATCCCATTTATATCCCAGCTGTGCAAGCAATTATTTAAATCTTACTTTTAAGAAATGTGACTCTATGTAAAATTTATATGCTCAAATATTTGATTTATGCAGCCAGTTATGGTGACCATATTGTTTTTGACCTTGATAAACAACCAATGCCAAAAAGTTTGCCAGGAACTTTATGTCTGCCCATACAGATATCTCGTTGAAGAATCTAGACCTTTGTCTCTGCTAGGTTTGTTCCTGTTGTTGCTTTTCTGCCTTCAGGCTTGATGAAATGTCTGTTAATACTTAATCTTGGCATTTCATAATCTCAGTAGAAAAAAAAATATGCTAATTATCTTTTAACAAACAATACCTATTTTCTCCAATTTATGGCATCCTGAAAAAATGCTTCCTATGTCTAAATCCATTTGTTACAAAGAACAGGAAGCAACTTTTGATTAATCCATCACTCTTAGTTTCTAGATAAAACATGGGTTTGTCTTGATATATTCATTTGTTTCACCCTTTCTCCATAAAAGTAAAGGCAGAGCTAAGTCACAAACAATCACATCAGAAACAAAGTTCAGTAGCAAGCCAGTATTGTCAGAACAAAGGATAAGTTTCCATAGGATTCAGAGTCCTCTGTAGTATAACACCATTTTATGGTCAGAAGGCTTTATTGGAGATTACAGACACCAAAAGCTGCTTGTTAATGAGAGACAGAGACATGTGGAGCCTCATATCAAGCACCTTAAATCCATTCAAGGCATCTCAGCCAGGCTATGTTGAGGAGTTCCACTGCAATGAAGCCATTACTGAGGGATGAGACTTGTATAACTGATGGAGTCTGCATGATCACACGCACACTACATCAACCTAACACACCATCAACAGCAGTGAAACTTTGCTGCCCAAAATTTTGGCTGTAAGTGAAAGTTTCAGAAGAGTGGAAGAGTAACGTTACCCCAGAGCAGACTGTGATCTTCTTGCATTTTGTATCATCAAGACTTGCTGCAGTAGAAGGGATTCTGATATAAAAGTAGAGTTGATTTCTTCTTCCTTATGGATTGATCGATTTCTGATGCTAGGGCTGATGCTGTGCTAACATAGATTTATAGAAATTATAGTCTGTGACTATTACATGAGCAGGAGTGCAGCTGCTGAGACATAAGTCTCTGTGCTACATGAACATTGTTATGCCTACCTCAGGATACAGAGCAGCCTGCAGTTCCTTCATGTGCAGCCATGACAGTGGGAACTCGAGGCTTTTCAAGAGGCTGATCAAAGATTTTTGAGATCCTATCTATGCCAACGTGTCATTTTTAACATTCACAGCGGTGTATTTTCCTCTTTTGCACAGGCATTATCACAAGCTTGCTTACTCAAAAGTCCATGTGGGGATAGCTAAATGTCAAGTAATGTTGCCAAACAACAACTAATGGAACTTGCTCAGTGTTCATTTCTCTCTCTGTAGTCAAAATATGGAAATAATTCAAAACAGTCCTCTCTGAATTTACTTGGTGCCCCAACATGTGAACACATTAAGAAATACCGATATGTAACCATATCAATATAAAGGAAAAGAAACATATAAAATATCTCATGCACTCTCCACATGTACATGTGCAATGCAAGCTACAGAGATCTTTTTTACTGCCAGAATTTCCAGCTGTATGTCAGCTGATCTAACTACAGCTCATTTATATAAGTATATGTCTCTCTTATTTCAGGATATTAGTGAGAGATGACAGAGGCACGACATTCCCCATCAACTGCTTTCAGATCAAGACAGAGCAACTCACTTACACTTCAGACAATTCTGCCAGTGCAGATAACCAAGATTAAAATAGAGTTTAGACTTATCTTGAAGTTAGAAGCAAGTTTGTGGTTTTCCTTCTCAAAGAGAAGCATGCTTCTGTGTGCTGTCTATATATACCCACACTGCACATTGCAGAGATTCAGTACTAGGGTATGATAAATAATTCTGGACAGGATGTGGCTGCACTAAAATGGACTTAGACAGAAGACAGATTCCTTCTTCTGTACAGGATAAGTTACAGGTCTTCACTTCTAGATTTTTCCTACAGTAATACTGAAAGTGTATGCAAAAATGCATTCAAGTACTTAAAAATCTCACAAAATACTCCTTGACACCTGATTAAACTAGTTTTCTTCATGATTGTGAGGCCTTTACATTACTTGTTCCACATTAAGCATAGAAATAGAGTCCATTAGGACTGCAGCATCACCCTAAACGTTTGGCTCAGTCACAGAAACAGCAGCCTCAATGTAACCTAAACTGAAGCAGTTCACACCAGAGATTTGGTTGCTGTTGAGTGGTCTGAATTCTTTAGCCTGTTCTCAGCCTACTTGTTGTCCAACATATAGAAAAAAATGCTACAGTCTGTTAACATAAGCTTCCTACATATCAGTCTGCTACCTCCAGTTGCAAAGCATTCTATCACAGAAATGTGATCTGTCATTATAAAAAAAAGCTGAATGCTGATTTCACACCTCTGCTTGTTAAGTATTTTCTAAAGCAAATCAAGCTCTTTGCTTAAAAAATAATTGAAACTAACTCTTCATTAGCAGTTCAAATTGCCTAGGTAAATTTGGTCACAGCTTTAATTTGCACACTCTCCATGAATAGTTTTATCAAGCTTCTTCATTTCATGATTGCCAAGGATCACTTTCTCATTATTTCTCTTCCACATTTACTGTTGGGAAGCAGTTATGAAAAAGCCCATCAAAGGTGGCAATATCCTTTAAAATCTTGAGATCCAACTGAAAGCCCCTCCATTGACTGGTTGGCACTTTGTTACTGATGCTTAAGAGGTTACAGAACTGGATTTTACTGATGCAGGGATTACATGCAGTGAACGATGGCAAACAAGTTTATACAACTTCAGGCTTTGTTCTGTACCCAAGGAATGCCTAACAAAAATCTCACACATCAACTGTAAAAATTTAATGCAATATTGTTCCCATTTCTTCTGAGCCTGCCTAACTTAGAGGAAAGAACAAAACATAGTTCTTTAACTTGGCAATTTTAGTCAGCTTGGTTGTGATAACCAATATATGGAATTCTTCCTGATTTTACTTGCAGGAAAGCATCCTCTGTACAAATACATTATCTGTGTAAATGTGAGGGTTTGAAAATTACCTCAATGTTTTTACAAGATTACCCCATAACTACTGCTCTTCAGCCAGTCTTCACTGGCCCTCTGTTTGAACCTTGGTTTCCTAATTCACCAGTCTTTGAGCAACATTTATCACAAATAGACTTCCAACTTCATTGGAACCCTTTACTTCTGTTATTGCAGCTCTTCTTAGAATACTTGGTTCTTTTGATATTTTTATTTATTATTTTTTTGCTAAAGGACGCAACTGAAAAGTCACTGATATTTCTGCTGTGCTGGAATCAGAAAAGATTATGGGTCTGAAGGAAACTCAAAATCGTGTAGATTATAGGTAATTTTTTTGGATGTTGTGCACCTCATTGATTTGGACTAGAAAATCCATCTTAAGTCTCCCCACCAAGTTCCTTCTTTTTTTACAGATCTGCACTTTTCAATACTAAATAAATAAATGATATACCATTGTCTGAATTATCCAGTCTTATTTATTAAAATCTTGAGGAGAATACCAAAGACATTCTTTTTGAGAGCATATTTGTACAACTGAACACCTTTTGCTCCCACTAAACAGAGGCTCTAGGCTACCTGCTTATCTCATCAACCCAGAAATAATTCACTATTATGCTCATATTCTGCTTAAGACCCTTCTTCAGAGCATCATTTAGTAGTTTCAGCAACTGGCTGCAGAAAGCCCCAAAATAAAACCATTCAATATAAATCCACTGGTTTACTCTGATTCAGAGAATTCCTATCAGAAGAAAAAGGGAATTGCTACACACTTTTGTGTCTTTGCTGGGCAGAATAACATCCTTACATCCTCTTGCCCTTCTTCATAACCAGCTTTCACTTAAAACTGAAGTTGACTGACATTCTCTGACCTTTAAGGAAGCACGTCACAAAGTTACAAACACGCTAGAAGCATCTAACTTTTCCACTGGCAAACACAATTTCTTTAGCACAGTTCCATAAGCATTAGAAAAAAATTAATTACTACTGGCTAATTTCAATGCAAATCAGTGCTCATGCACAGTAGCCCTCTGTGTAGCTGGAAGGATTCAAACTGATTTCATGTTTTTATCCTTGCCACACCACTGATTATATACTTGATAATATGATGGCTTGCAAAGAACTCGTATTTTTTCATGGAGATCTATTCCTTCCTTGTTTGCCCTTTGAACTACTTCTTCCAGGACATCAGCACTGGACAGGGGGGAGCTCAAACAAGAACTGGAAAAGAAAAACACTTTTGAGAGAAATTTAAAGGTCTTTCAGGTAATTCATCTTTTGGTGTACCAAGGAAAATTAGGGAGAAAATCCTGCTGCCTTCCTGACACCATGATACATCTTTATTGGAAAATAATGGGCTGGATTCAAAGACTGAATAATCGAGTTGAGGGTTCTCCTATAGAACTTCTCAAGTACATTTTGCACCACAGGATGCCTGTAAGCATGCTGAGCAGAGTGCTATATAACAGGTTAGAAAACACTACAGCCTATTAGGATATAAATTCACATTGCTCTAGATAATCTACTACACTGCACTATTTGTATATAATTTGCATTGCTTCAAAGAGGCTTCTCTAGGGAAATGGTTTTGTCTTAATTTAAATGTACATTTTGCCAGATCAGATGGGGGTGCCATTTGTGGTTTGATGCATTAGGTTGAAAAGACTACTATGATTTTTCCAGTAAAAAAATATTCAAGGTTTATACTGAACACATTAAGGTGGAAAGCCACAGATAAAATAAGAAACAGCTGGTAAATGAGGATGAGGAACAGTGTTAAAAAGAGAAACTGCAATGTTTTTCTTCTAAGAAGGACATCAGGAACTACCATAAATCCTATGCGAGTGGTTAACATTCATTTCACTGTAGACCCGGAAGAGAAATAGATGTTTAAGTGTTGAAAACCAACATATGGTAAATTTTAGCAGTGCTGTTTGAGCAAGTGTGACTAGCCATCTAACAGGCACACTCTTCCAGAGGAGGAGAGAAACAGCACTGAAAGTACACACAGTTATTCCATAGCAGAAGAAAAAGCAGAGGTCAGGGATGGCATTCACAAGTGTCACCAGCTTGTGCCCCACATGGGCTGAAGTCCCTCAAGCTCCCTGCTGCATGAGGATATGGATGCCAGTCCCCCGTGCTCTGGCAGAAGTAGCAACATGCAAATGTACTAATTATTTTGCATTTTGAATTCTACTGCTCGTCTACATCATGGCAGCCAGACACAATATATCTGACTGCACATTTCAAGAGCTAGATGCAAAACATAAATTGACAGATCTTCTATTCATGCTACGCACTTCAGGACACTGTGGTGTGGTTATTCTAGAGACTTCAGAGGTCATTTGTTAGAGTATCAATAGGGAGAAACATAGCATTTATTGACAAGAAAGAGTCTTTAGTAAAATTTTTGTAGGAGACACACACCTGGCAGAAATGTATATGCTACATTTTCATATTATCAGAATCTTCTTTATCTCTGTTAAAAGATATCCATTACTAAAAATGGAGTTGATTATGTTCCATGGACAGCTAGACAATAAAAAGGTATAACCATGTAGTACCTTACTGGCAACTTCCCAAAAGGATCTCCTTTTTCCAAAAATAATTTTGCATTCACAAATCAAATGCATGCACAAAGTTCAGACAATATTTCTACTGAAGATAAATGACAGAAATTGCATGCAGAAAGCAGAGCAGATTTACGATTGTATGTAAAAATAAACACATTTACCATTTCCAAAAGACAAACAGTTCTTCTGGAAATTTCATAGAATAGTAGCTGCAATAACTACAGCCCTTTTAAAAGCAAATACACATTTAAAAGCATATATTATCAACACAAAGGCAGAGATCCTATTGCTACGAGTACTCACCTCATAGTTGGCAATTGCTTCTCGATCCAGGGTCCGGGTCACAGAGACATCCCCACTGATCTCATTGATTCTAAAAATTCCTTTTGGGTCTTGATCTACTCCCTTACCAGAGAGTCGAAACTTGGCTCCCTCTGTCCCTTCGCTGCTGATGACCTGCATGGCAGGAAACAAGGAATTATAGGCCACATTGCAAGAACTTTTACAATCATTCTAAAGCCACATAAGCAGTTTCGATCTTTTACCTAATGTTGAGGTATATTCTCTGTCAATAATACATAACAGTCAAATATGGTTTGTGGTAATACATAACTATAAAATATGGTTTCAACCATTTGAAAAGCACTGTGCAATTCTTGTGTTAAACCCTGGAAAACCTACTCATGTCCTTAGCCAGTTCCTATCTTATCTTCACTGTCTTCTATTTCACTAATTAAAGTTTCTATTATTCCATTGCTACTGTATTCTCTTCATGTCTAGGATTTGACATTTTATTTCATTCTATTTTTTTTTCAGTTAGATTGATAAAGCAGCTACAGACTTACAAACTATAAGAAAAAAGAAGACATTGCATTGAGTGGCATAAGACATACTTATTTCACAACAACCCTTACAATAACAGATAGCTATCACACTATTTTCCAATTAGTCAGTCCTTTTTATTAGCTATTGTAAATTCATTACAAAATAGACTACTTTTAGGTTGTGTTCCCCCCCTCCTCCCCCATTCCCTTCTATATTCCTGCTTTCCCAGGGAAAAAACTCCTCATGAATATATCTGGGTATCCTGCCCAGAACTCTGCTTAGTCACACAGTTGGAATTCCTCCACTTTCCAAATTTATATGATTATTTATATATACTCACACGTGTGTGTACACCAAAACTCCTTGTTACTATCACTACCTTATTTCCCCATAAGAAAAAAAATCCCTAAAAATCCAATTTCAAGGCTCTCACATTAGTGACAGTTGCATATGTAAACTTGCAGAGCTACAGTGTTTGTTATAAGCTACATGCTTTACAAATTTGTATTTGCGCACCAGAATCTAGATGGATTATAAATTAATCTTGCCCTTTAAGGCTGACAATCTTGCCAAGCCATTCTTTCCCTCTGCTGTTTCATGTTGTTCTGTTTCTAGCAATTTTATATTGTTAAGATTCCTGCAGAAGCATTAAGTCAAATATTTATATGCTGGTCTGAATTACAGCTCAGGAAGAGGAAGGGGAAAAGTAGCTTTAAAAATCTGGACCTGCTCCCATTTGGAGATAATAAATATGCAGGGTGTTTACTAGTGTCCCTCAGGAAATATGTGTTTGCTGCCCTATTGCTGTGGGTTCAGCAATGCTGGTTTGCAGATTACTGGGCAGTGAGATATTGATGAAACTCCATAATCATTATTCCTTTATTTTAATTGAGAAAAAATTGCCACTAGTTATGAAATAGGAAATCAACATTTTCAGAGATAAAGTTTCAATTCTCAAAGCCTTTGGGGATGGGAGAAATTTCAAAGTAAAAACTTGTTTCACCTTTTTTTTTTTTCTTCCTCCTTCAAAGTCAGGAACACTAATGGATGAAGTGTTGTTCTCAGGTATTTTTGAGCATGTGACACCAAAACAGCAGCAGACAATGCCACAGGTGACAAAAGGGCAAACTAACTTTGTAGCTTCAGGTTTTGTAATGAAACTGAAACTTAATGGTTCCTACTCAAAAGTTTCCTGCTGTTCAATTAAATTTTTGGTACTTTTTACATCAAGTCTATGCTTTTTTTTTAACGTAAAAATTAAGATCATCCTCTGCCCTGATTTCTGAGACAAGACAACTGCACCTTCCCATCCAATATAAGAACAGTGTTTTTAAAGGCCTGATACCAACCACAGGCCAGCACAAAAATCTAACTCGGAGATATCTACACAACAGCTATTTCCACCATTGCCATCAAACATTTCCTCTTTATGACAAATTTAAGAATGCCCCAGTTGTAACAAGCCACGGAACAAAAGCAAAATAAATCATGGGATAATCACATACAGATCTTTTTCTACACTAGATAGAAAGGCAGGAGTGTAATAATAATAGTAATTAGGGTTGCCTGCAAACTTGACTAGAGGGAAATTTTCCTCTCAATTCCAAATCTAGCAAAGGTCTTAGTCTTGAGTTTGTTGGTAAGACACCCCAATGTGATACCTGAAAGATTTGTACTCCTTGGAGCTACGACACCTCCCATATCTCATCCCCACTTCAGCTGTAAACCATTCTTCAGCATATAATGTGTAGGACCAAGAGAGTTACCAGACAGCAGAGGTTTTTCTAAGTGACTGGATGTGTCCATTCAGCTTTTTTAAAGCTTCAGGAAGCAGTCCCATTTGCAGTGCAAGCATGTGCAGACCATTCTCTCCTATCTACTTACCCATGTATGCATCTAGCTATTGCAGTGACTCATGCTTGGTGTAGTAACAAGAAGCCCAGGTTACAGATGCTTCATGTATCACTGCATCATTTGTTCAAGAGCAATGGTGGTCACACAAAAAGTCATTTTCAGAAGTATGTTCTTTGAAATGTTTAATAAGCCACGAGAGGGAGCTACATACTCCCAGGAATTTAAGGAAGAACATTACCATCTCCTAATTAAGATGCTTATATAATGGCTGCATAGTTCAAAGAAAGTGCTTTTCCCAGTTCACACTAAGCTTAGTACAATGAAAAGTTTAATAAAAATCAGGCTTAATTTGCCATATGGTTTGGTGCTTCTACAAGAGCAAGGAAGAAAGAACAGGAGGATTGTCTGACATCTCCTCTGGCAAGGCTGCTATTCTGAACACTGTCATAAACACAGCACTGTTCATATGAAAATCTCCTAGCTTACAATATATTCAGACAACAATGCTTTCCCAGTTTACTGGCTGAGAAAAAACAAAGCCAGATTATTTCTGCCGGAATGTTTACTCTGGGATCTCATTTTTACATTTCTAAAATACGTAAGTTACTTTCCCACAGTTACTAGTACCTGCGGGCCAGACAGAAACACTTATTTCTATAATCTGTTCATGGTTTTAGGAACTTCAGTGCAGGTTCTAATATTAAAAATGTCTGCACCATATAACAAAGAGTTTATGTGTCCCATTTAAAGACTCTTCATCCTTAGGGAATGGTCCAGTTAAGGTAGCACAGACTCGAGCATCCACCTAGTGAAAATACGGATAAGACAGGCACTCTTTATCTGGCCTCCTAATTCCTACCCATTTCACTTCCCCTTTGTTCTGATTTCACAATTGAGAAGGGCCTTGGCATTGCATAGGCAGGTGGCATAGACAGAATAGATGCCAGCTGAGCATCCCACAATAATACAGACCCTTGAAGGCTAATTCCTCACCCAGGACCCAAACGACAGTATTAGATGTAGACTTAGACATTACTCACTTCCCCACACTGATAACACTTTCCCACATCAGGGAATAAATGTATTGAAACTGAAGTGCACCCATGCTAGCCTTGCCAAATCCACATATCTAGCACCCAAGACAAACCAGTATTATTTTTTTAATTATTTTTCAGAAAGGCAGAGACACTACAGTTCAGCTCAATTAAAAGAGTTTTGAGAAACCAGAATGTTACTTAGCTGACAGGATCTGCTTTTCCCTGAACCATGGCCAAAATGTATTTACCGAGTGCTATCTTTCAGCTGACATTATGTATCCCTTCCAGCTAAACTCATTTCAGCAACCTGATCTCAGCAATGTGATCTCCCTGTTGTTAGGGTTTTATCGCACAAGTAAATCAGAGTGTTCTCAAGAGAAGAAAAGAAACAGAAGTACAAAAAAACTCAATATTACCCCCAGAGAGAGATATTACAGTTCTGCAACCCCAGCAAATCTGTCCTTAGCAGCACCATCCTAGTTTACCAGTTTCATCCTTAAGAAGTGTTTGCCTCAACCACTTCCATAATTTCTTAATTCTCAACACCATCTGAATTGGAGATGCATCGTATTAGTTTCACTTTTTAATTAGAAAACAAATCCCACCCTGAGGAATATTTGGTTCAAACCCCAGTACTTTTCATTGCAGAGCATTACAGTCCCTCTCGTGGTTTTTATTTTTGGGGGAGGGATGTGTGGTTTTGGGTTTTCCCTCCTCTCAGGAGCAAATTTATCCATGGAATATTTAGAGGTGAACTGTTTTTTCCTTTAATCACTATGCTCCACAAGAGCAAAACAATGCTTTAGGCCCATTGTTTAGATATCATATAAATATTTAAACAGACACTTCCTGTCCTGCCACACTGAAAATCACTCTTTACAGTCAGAGGCTCCATCTGCTCTGTACTGACTCAAATAATCTTTCAACCAAAACAAATGCAAAATATTCCCATAGTTATTCAAAAGCACTAAGAAACAGAAACTGCTTCATTACTACAAGCTAAGCATACAAAAACCGTGGTTAGAAAGCAATTTATATAACTTGCTGAGTTTAATAATTTATTACATATATTGGTTCTCAATACCTCTATCTTCATTAATTAAATACTAGATAAACTAGTTAAGCATTGGGAACAAAATTCTGCTTTCGAAACATGAGGTAAGTTAATAGAGACAAGTGTGAGTGATATTTGCAAAATTCAAGTAAAGAACAGGACAAAACTTCAGCAATTAAAGAAGCTTATGCAGTACAATAACGCAGGCAATATCACAGTCCTAAATTGCAAAACGTTTCCCAATCAGTTTTCAATCTCCAGTCTATGTATGCAGCAAGATTTTCAAAGCTCTATAAATCTCCTAGACCGTGTGCTTCCACTGCAAAGCTTAAACCAGCCAGTCAATCAATCACTCAAATTACCATATTTGTGCTTGCACTGGAATAGCACCCCAGATAACCACAAGCACAGAATGAAAAGGGAAGTGTGAGCAGCAACAGGAATACACATGAATGACCCAGCTTCCTATGACAGCCAAGGTAAGGGAATGCAGTCAAAACCAAGGTGAAGCATTTGGTTTCTGGGGGAACCAACACTGGGAAAAGCAATATTTAATAGAGCAGACATTGCTCCTCCATCATCAACTTCAATTATTTTGCAAGATGCTGTTAGAACAATAGTGGTAATAACAATACATATCTATAATTCCCAGAGAAAGACAATAATGTAGACCACAGACGTAATTTAACTCAGCAAAGAAAGGCCCAACTTGCTTATTTCTAAACTTTAAAAAACTATATTCTATGTCAGATCCCCAGGACTCAGATTTAAGTGGGAGAAATACATGCCTGGAAAGTGTCTGAATTATGTGCTTTAATGTGCACATTAAAAACTCAGTGGCCACTGGGCAAAACTACTAGTACAAGATCAGCCATTACTTCTTATTTTCATTCCTTTGCCTTGGTTCTATTAAGAATCTTATGAATTACAGAAAAAAAGTTACTCAAACAGGAACATGTGTATTATCACAATAGTGCCTCTGTATTGCTGGAAATGTAGATCTTATGTCTAAGTAAGTATCTTGTTGGACTTTGCTTCCTATAGAAGTGACTATACCAACTCTTATTTTGTTACACCAGTGCAAATACAACGATTTGGTAACTTTAATAAAAACAATTCTAAATCTGAAATTGGCCAAGGTTAATAAATTCCATAGGCAAATATTTCAACAAAATATCTTAATGTATGAAAATGACACAATGAAGTTGTTTCACCACTAGCACTCATTTTTTGAAGTCTTTTTAGAATAATCAACACAAATAGGATATTTGATATAGAACCAAAAAAATCTCATCAACATAATGGCTTCTCATTGCATTTATGCATAAACATCTAGAAAATTCAGGTCAGCTTTTTAGTAGGATGCACAGGTGTCCAAATGAAACAAAATGAATTTATGCATGTGGAAGCCCTGTGCACCAGCGGATCCCTTCAGTCTGAGGCTCATTATCATAGCTGTACACATGCAACAATTCCCCTTGAAGAATCAGTTGGAGCACTGGGGCCTGAAACCTTTATCTACAATGGCACCAATTTTAATGATTTAACAGATATAAATAGCTAACAGTGGGCATTTGCTCATAGATCAAAGTAATTCAATGAACATATCAAGATGTGCATTCTCTTTTGTAGCAGGTAACCCTTCGGATTCCTTTTACTCTTCGCCTACAAAGAGCAAGAAGATTAATTACAAATAATTTTTGCTTCCCTTTTCCTAATAGTCAATTCCAGATACATATCTGCAAACTCTGGATTCAGCACACAACAGCTTCCTCCTATTGACAGCACAAAATTTATAAACACAGCTTTTTATGGGGTCAAAGGAAAATGACTTAGAAGTACTACTTGTCACAGAAGGCCTGGATATTTCACTGGTTGATTTGGCCTTTCAGTAGCCATCTCATCACCATATTTAATTGCTGCTTAAGTTACTAACTTGCAACAAACTGTTAGTTGAAGGAATTTGAGAACCACTGTCTTTTGAGTGACAAATGGAATAGCTCAAAAGCTATGGTTAGTTGCTAGGAAAAATCTGACTGTCACTGACTATTGCAGAAATCTAAAGATGCTCCTTTAAAGAAAATAAATAAGAGGATTATTTGGGTTTATAGAGGTGTTCTATTGCAAACTTCTCACTGATCTAAAAAGGCAGAAACAGAGACAACATACAACATTTAATGGTTTCTAATCGCAGAAATTCAGGACACAGGACAGAATACATAAAATGTCATCACCACACGTGTAGCCAAGTCTATAAGAAGTGGGAGAAAAGAGGAAAACAGAGCCAACTTACAGTTCCTTTTCCCAGGTATTTCACAGTACTGTCTATTCTGAATAAGAGCAAAGTCTTAATTTATTACTCAAGGCCACTTTTGTGGCACCCAAGAAAGCATAAGGCACTCTGATCTAGCACCAGACTGGAAGCAACACAGCAGCATCTCAGCTGCGCTGTGCCCAGGCTAAAATAATTTGCTGATAAGGTCTAGAGAAGTTTGCCCTGGGTTGTCTGGGGAATATAAAAAAAAACTTAGTCACTTCCTCTCCCTGCAGCTACAATTACTGCCCACAAGACTTAGATACAAAGGTTATCTTTAGATCCATGCATGCAGCAAAGAAAGAAATCAAGATTCTGGTTTAAGTGAGAACTTCCAGCCGGGTAGAGTAATTGGAATTGCAGAATAAGACATTAGAGTTGCAGAGCCAACCTGAGGAACTGAATGGGAGTGGTAAAGTGAGAAAAGTGGAGCTGGTGAGAATGATTCACCTAAAACCACCTTTGAAAATTAAAACTCAATTTAATTTGAAGAAATTTATTGGACGATTGTGTCTAATTTTATTTTTGCTTTAACTAGCAACCTTCTGAGTCTTGATCTAAGAAAATATCTTGCAGTTAAAATGAACCTAGAGGAATAAGTACTCTATCGACAATATTTCAAAATTTTAATTGAAGATATTAAAAAAAAATCGTTATCAAGGGCATTTTCAAAAATTTGGTTCTATTACATGAAGTCAATGTAATACTTCCAGATTCTTTAAGAACCTGCTTAGCACCCAATTCCCATTTGTAGCAAACAACCCACAGATCTAATTATAGATTTTCCTCAGTCACTAGTTCCCTAGGAAACAAATCCATGGCTCATGTCTTGTACATGGAAGGTCATAGTAGAAAGATAAAAATTTTTCTGCATATAGAAACTTATCTAGAGGTCGCAGGTCTGCATCTCAGCAGATGTTGGTGCTTCTGTCAAGGACATATGGCAGTTATATTTGATGGCTATCTCGGATATTCAAAACTTTAAACATATTAATCTGATGAAGGACTTAATACTTCTATTGGTAACAATGCTCTATGATGCTTTATGCTGTAAATAAAGGATTTTAATTTTTATTTTCTAAACTCATTTAGGTTTATAAAAATGCATCTTAAACGATGAACCATCAGAGGTCAATTCAAAACAGCCATAAGTAGCTACAACTTATTAGAAATGATAGGCAGAAATTTAACTTAAAGTCCTTGAAGTTAATGTAACCACAAACCAGATCAACAATTTTGCCTACATCCCATAACAAAGCATCAGATTCCAAGCTTATCCAGACTTGGGGTTCTGAAATAATTTAGTCTTGTCAGTGATAGTGTTACCAACAAAGCACGGTGAAATATGCCTTTAGTCTTCTAGTATGATCTTTTCAATAAATAGCTTGCTCTTTTTATCTTCTTCTACCCCATTTCCCCAAATGTAAATGTTCAAAATCCACAGAATATTTCACAAATATTATCACTTTATAGTTAAAAAAGCTACCACTAGTTTGGATTCACTTTCCCACCTTAAAAAGGTCATTTTTTACCTTACTGAATGATTGACTTTAGCTAGAATTAGAATCGTAATGTATCAAACTGGAGGTGCAAACATTTTGATAGAGTTGCAATTAGTGACAGATTTACATTAGCCTCTTAAGAAGCTTTTAGATGACTATATAACTGCAATACAGTCTTATATGTATATCACTTCATGGTATCATCCTGGGGAATTATGGAATCAATCAAGATGAAATCAACTGAAAAGAACACACAATTTCCAAACTAGTCACTGTCAAAATGCAGAACTCAGAACTTGGATTTAAACTTCTAAAAGCTGGAAGATCTTGGAGTATTGGAACAGTTTAGCTTCAATAATACATAAATACACTGCTGTTCAGCATGTCAGTTATTGTCTTCCAGGTATATTATTTCTGTTTTCAAGAAGTCAGAATTAAAAGTTGTCTAAATTTAATATTCATTAACTGTGCTGAGCCTAACATTTTCACTGGAGGTTTTGCCATTTACTTCATCCCAGTTTTATTTCTACCCAACAGTCTCCAATAGAACTATGCTGTATGTCTCAAGATACAACACGCTGAACAGACAATAATTTAAGGTGTTTGTGGAGTCCCAGAAAATGGAACATCTGTTCTTTCCAAGGTACTTGACAAAAATACAGAAGCGTGCTTTTAAAACCTACTGCTGAATTTCTAAAAACTTACAAATTAATCAAGTGTAATCACAAATTGCTGGCAGTCATCATGAAATCAATATGGTTCTCTTTACTGGTGCCCACTAAGAACTTACTTTATCTCCATGTATACACTATAAAAAGGTCTACACCCGTTTGTAGCTTGTATAAGGAGTCTTCAACAAAATCATAGACAAAAAAATATTATTCATGTTTATTGGCATCAAGATGCCTTAGTATACCTAATTCTGAACTTACAAAACTATTTAATTCAATTTTGCAACACCACCACTTACCCAAACTTAATTTATGCAGAAAATAGTCACTCTAGGTTAACATAACTCATTCAAATCTTATAATTTCCTTCCTCGAAAAACTAGAAACTGAGCAATAAAATTTAATTATGCATAACATCTACATTTTCTGACTCAGCAAGCCAGAAGTTGTCTTCATTCCAAGTAAAGTTGTCTTTGTTTTAGTCTTTTCTTCTATTGACACAGCTATTTATATATAAATATCTGCCTAAACAGATGTCCATGTGTACAAAAATTGGCATCTATATATTAAAATACAGTTTAATGTATGTGCCTGCAAACATTAATGTACTTTCAGACATTTAGCATTGCTTACTTTTGCAAAAGACTCCAACAACAAAAAAATTAAATCTACAAACTCACAATTTAGTAAAAGCTTGAGTAGTAGCTTCCTTTCCTTAAAGATTAAACATGGTAACCCTTGGATGTTTTAACCTGCAATTATTAGAGATGAGTTTAAACTTTAAATGCTCTGTCAATATTCAAGAATATCCAAGAACTTCTCCAGAGGTTTTTGGGAGCCTCCTCAGGGAGTTGTACTCAGTGCAAGACAGAGTGACTCCTACTGACTGACCATTGTATTTTTCTACCTATTTCAATAATCAGACATTATAATATTTCCTTTTACATTACAGGAGAGCTGGAGGTGCCCAAATGCTCATAAATGTCAGAAGAAATAACTCTTCAACTCTGCTTCTTAACTGTGGGTTACATACTGTCATGCTGAAGGAAATGAAGCGAAGGAAATGAAGCACCTAAATTTCCCTGCAAATGTGGGCCTTAGTAACTGAAATCTCACCAATTTCAGAAATAGCTTTCTGTTTCCAACATTGCCTACATGCTTTTGAAATGCAGAATGATTCTATAAGTATTAAAGCAATATTTGAATACAAGTAGTGAGTGAGACATTCCTCACCCTCTTTGCTTTCAAGACACATTTGCGTGATAGAAATTGTATTTAAAAGAACAAAAGCTTAAACAAGAGATGGTTTGTGGGAATACAGAGCCTCAAATGAAGTATTTGTGCAGCTACCCTGAGATCTTTTTGCAGTTTTTATCTTCACAAAGTGCAGTAAAAATAGTACACAATTCAAAGATGAGCCACACACAGCAAATTACACAAGGATGGTCGTGGGTCAGCATCAGGATACATCTGCCCCTGTATTCCATCTGTAATGATGGCTGATGCCATCCTGTACCAGCATCAGAGACCAATCTACCAGGCATAAGAGCAAGAAGCATACCCTTTACTTTTGGCCTTTACATCTTGTGACAATGTGTAGAGTAACACAATGCTTGACAAACTTTTTTTTCTTTCAATCCACCACTTGGCAGTCAATGCAAGTTCTGTAGTTCTTCAGTAGGAAAAAGAGTGGATAATTGTTCCCTGCGTTTCTTCCATGTAATCAAGAATTTTCTGGAGCGCTATCATATCCATCCTTAGTTGTTCCTTTTCCGACATGATGAGCCCTGTTCTGTTTAAACTCTTGATTTCTTTACCTCTTACTATCTACATTGCCCTTCTCTAAGTTTACTGTATCCTTTTAAAGACAAGAACACAAAATTCAACTTCCTATTTGACATCTAGTAACTGTTAAGGATTAAGTTGACTTTTTCAGAGACCAATCCACAACGCTTCCAGAACTGCTTCTGAATTTTATATATGATTAATCTGCAGTTATCTACAAACTCAGTCTTTCAGTACTGTTAAATCCTTCTGCAACAGGATAATCTTTTCATTGCTTGCCATTCTCTTGCATCATTTTGGATGATCTGCATACTGTCACCTCACCAACTCCTTTTTCAGATAATTTTTTACTGTGTTCAACATCACAAATCACCATATAGATCCTTGAAAATATCAGTTGGTAAAACCTTCCCTATGAAAATCCTTTTCCACACTGATGCTTAGAACTTTTTCAGCCAAACGAAGGCATTCCTTCTTAGCAGAGAAACCCAAGTACAGTTTATTAATGAGATTTATCTACAGCTTTGACTCCTCCATAGATCTTAATACATTTATGAGATAATGACTTGCCTTCAAAAGAGCCATGTGGACTATTTACTTCGTGATCATCCAAAAGTTTATCTATTCCAGTGACTGCTACAGCTTGGCTTTCACTGATTCACCTACTGTGGGAGTGGGATTCAGTGGGCTGTAGTTCCTAATGCATTTCAAAGATTCCTAGAGTCCTTTTAGAAAGGATGAGCAGTGACACACACATTCCACTGCAAGTGAAGCCAGTGCTTGTGAGTAGTTACGTGCCACAGTTAGGAGTTCAGCAATTCCCTGTTTGAGCTCTCCAGGCTTGGTCTTTGCTATTTTATAATATACATTTTCCTAGTTTGCTTTGCACCCATTTTGACACCTCAGTTTGAGATGCTTCTTCAGACTCCTGTCCCCTTCCTTCATTGAAAACATCTCCGTGTGACTCAGCCTTTCTTGCAGGGAACATGCTAGTTTTTGAAATATTTGAAAGACTTTTACTGGTAGTTTATACTTTACTCTTCCATTTCAAGAGGACTTTCACTTTTTAAGGGAGGTTGGGGACTACCAAGAACCCTCTTACAGTCTCTCTCACACTCCAGTGGAAGTAAAACTGGTAATGTTAAATGTTTGTGTCAGCGATTTACTCATCACACAGATTCACAAAAAACAAAACCTCCTAACAGTAAATTCATTACAAAAACCCATGGCAGATCCATTACTTGCAATGAGATAATTTCCCTAGATTTTAACCCACACATTTCTTACTTTGAAAGCTACTGCATGAGGGTCCACATGGTTCATTACACAAGCAGCAGGGAGTTCCTCCTTGAGAGAATGAAGGACAAAAAAAATGGCAGCCTAGCTGTATTTTGCCTCTAGTACTTGATTTTAAAAGCTGATGGAAAAAATTTAGTCTAATCCTAAAAATATAATTAACTCAGAGTCTAACTGGAATTTTAGACTACTGTTCTTTTGAAGAGCATGTGAAGAAAAAATTATTTTTCTCTTTCCTCTGCTGGAAGATTGCATTAGTATGCATTGTACCTGTCTTCATCTGCTATGAATTTTATACATATATGTGTACACATAAGTTATTATCAGTGAACATGTGCTCAAAAATGTGGCCAAAACTGATTTTCTTGTAAATGAGAAAAAGAACTGGAGGATACATTCAGCAGCTACCACTCTCAGAGCTCATAGCAGGTGCTTGTTGTATTCTTTTTGTCTGAAGAGTTTGAAATCACCAATCTTTGTGGAATCTTGGAAAAAAATTACAATCAATTTTCTACTACTTACAAAGCGTGTCCTGAATCAGTTATCCCCTAAAGGAAACAATATGCCTGGTTTTTAAGATTTCTCATTAACAGATAATTACACTTTTTTTTCCAAAAAGCATTATTGACTGTATCATGATTGTATTCTTTTTTTGTAAAGAGATAATTTATTAAAAAATAATTATTCTAAGATTCTCATAAGAAAATAAGTTAATAAAAGTCAGTAATGGTACTATATGACTCTTTAAAAAAATAATCCACATATAATAAATTCTAATAATTCAAATTAATTTTCATGTTCCAGTGACCCTTAGCAAATTCAGATTAGAAAGCCCAGCAGCACAGTAATAATGGATGAAGTTGATTTATTATGTTTTCTTATTTATACAATTTCAGCATGCTTTGTATTGTTCATTAATTTTTATTGGTGATAAAATTCATATATATCCTTATAGTTTTTCCCTTATAGAATTAGTAATTTCCCCACTGAAGACGTTGTTCTTTGAATATGCCCAATTTAACCATTATTCCATCTTTACAAAGAACAATAGCTTCTACAGTGACATTATGTTTGATAAGTAGAAAAGAATCCGTTAGGGAAAGGCTGTTATGCTAAACACCTGTTTCTTTAGTCTGGTCTCCTAAAACAGTAGAAAATAACACCAGTGATGCTGAGAGCACTCTGGAATGATTTCGGGTCCTTGTGCTTGAGGTGTTATCACAGATAAAAGGACCTGGGTTTGTTGGAGAAAATGAATATTTGTAGGAAATCAGCCTTCATTTCAATTGCCCATGAAAATACTTGTAATATATTGTAAATCAGGTTTGAACATGAATTTCTATTAAATTAATATAGCCCCCGAATTCAAGCTGTAGCCACACTCAGCTAAATTCACCCTTCCTCATTTTTATTTTTTTTTTTGCAATTCTAAAAAGTAAAAAAATCTATTAAGACAGATGTCATTGAATTATAGGGATCACTACGACTGTCAATTTCTGGACTTCATTGTTGTACAGATTTCTATTATCAAAACCCATTCTCATCTCCAGCAAACTCAATTGAAAAATGTAACCTTAGTAGTTTCATTCATGCATTGTAGAAATGAAAAGAAAAACTTTTGAAGCAGTGCAGAAATACTTATGGTCTCAAAAAAAATAGACAAATTTGAACCTTGATGAAAATCCTATTTTCCAAATGTGCTTAAATAATTTTCACTATAAACATAGTGAAATAAAGTATGACCTGATATGTACATGATCAGCTTAGGTCATCCTTCCTTCAAGCATCCTTTTTTCCCCTTACAATCTCCCAGGGTGGCTAGCTTCTTTTGTTAGATTCAATGAGTTTAAGGTCAGACAGCATTGTACAATAATGCACAGAAAAATGCTTTAGTACTTGCTTAACAAACAGACTGCCACTCCATAGATGTGCTAAGTGATGAGGACAAGCTTGTAAAGACTGTTATATCTTAGCTTAACTCACAACTCAAGCTAAATAAAATTGCAAGAATAAAGTGCTGGCAAAACTGCCAGAATTTTAACAGTCATTTCAATTTTTAGAAAGAATTTGAATGCATATTTATTCCATGTCATTTACCTGCTCTTCAGAAACACGAGACAGATAGCAACATGGCAGGGAAATAAGATATGGAAGAAAAACAACACAACCACTACTTGTTGACATAAGAGCAAATGAAGTTGTAAGGCTTTCCAACAGAAGCAATATGTACTCACAGCAGCACCTTAGAGATTAAAATGGGAGAAAAAGCACATACAAAGTCAAAAGCATCGACCAAGAAGATAGCACATGAAAGTCTGGATATATATGTACAAGCCTGTACTCATTTATTGTCATGCATCAGAATATTTGTGTGTATATAAATACAGTATGGAGGGCATGATTCACGTATTTAAATTTCAAATATATAAATTCCAGTAATTGGTATTACTTCACAAACAGCTTTAGAATATTTGAAGAACGTGATGGTCAAACCAAAAATCAAACTCTTGCTAATTTGGTTACAGAACATTGGAAAGCAGATTAATCCAGAAGTACAGTTGCCTGAATTTTCATTTGCCTTTGCTTAAGCAATGTTTCAATGGCAGAGATTATTTTTGTCTTTTTGAATGGTTTTAAAGAGAGTGGTCAAACTAGAATCTTCTTTTCAAAAGATAAGCAAAAGGAAGTCAGATCTCTGTAACTGAAAAATGTGGTTCAATAATGGATCATTGTTTATAATGAAATAATTAATATTTTTATATATTTGACCCTGAAAGCAAAATAGGTCACTAGAGTAGAGCAACATTTACTTCAAAATGACATATTATTAACTATGATAAAATACATCAGTTTGACTTTAAATAAGGTAAGGGAAAAAGATATCCTCATTACACAATTAAAAGTGCAAAGATACCAAAGTAATTTCAAGTGGCTGAGGCTAACCCTCTTCAAACTGATAGGAGTAGCCCCAGGTCCTCACAGGAGACTTAAACCACCCCAATACCCACTGAAAGGACAAAACAGCAATGCAGAAAGTTCCTGGATTGCTGCCAACATATTTTCTTAATATGAATATAACAAGCCACAGCTAGTAATATCAAATTTGTCACCAGTCCAGCCCGCAAAATGCCTTTAATAAAGTCTTTCATTAGTTGAAGTACCAAGGTTGACAGTATGACAGTATTTAGTTTGTAAATTGGCAGGGATAAGTTATTTTTCTTCCTAAAATGTCATTCATTTGGATATTGCTTTGTATTACACTTTACACTTGCTAACAACTGACTTTGCATAATAGGAAACCAAGGGAATAATTTGGAATGAAACAAGAAAATGATTGGATGGAGAAGGTACTGTATTCAGATAGCAAACAAATCATAACCAAAGTGCTATGAATCAATTTACGACTATCAAATAAATATCTTAATTGATTTAAAGGAAGCTCTATGGTCATGTTCTCTTGACTGACTTTTATATTGTGCAGATCTCACCTTCTTGCTAGTAATATATTAACACAATGCACTGCTAAATAACGCTGGATAAGTCTGTTGCATTTGTCATCCTACTTAATAAAATGTTTTACTGTGAGTAGATTTGTAGGAAGAAATTTTACAAATCAAAGATACCAAACAAAAGAGATCTTGGATGTAAATATCTTGTTTTATCAATCTCCGATTACAGAATTCGGTCCTACATCTTGTTAAAATTAAAATTTGGCCCTACTGAGGATGAAGGGATCAAGGTTTTGCTCCAAAGTATACATTCAATAAGGAAATAGCTTTTTCAGCTGGACTGGTTTGAGTGGTTATTGCAAACACTGACTCAAACCAAGACAGAGAAGTCAAAGTGG
The DNA here is from genome assembly GCA_013398125.1 of Aegotheles bennettii. NCBI lineage: Eukaryota > Metazoa > Chordata > Aves > Caprimulgiformes > Aegothelidae > Aegotheles > Aegotheles bennettii. Next base: position 514,465 of record VZRW01011158.1, on the reverse strand, counting down.
ATAACAAAAAACTTTCCACTGGCTACCTCAGGATATAGAATCACCTTGGAAGATTGTGAAGATGAAAGTTAATAAAAGAAATCAGTATAGTTTCATGAAAACCTTAAGAACAGAGTTAATGATTGGCAGTTTAATAACTGTTATTCTGCACGTCTAGAAGGGACTTTCCGGCTGCTGCTCTCAATGGCACTCTCATAGCATAGTATGCTCAGTAAGACCAGGTACAGAATCACAACCTATACATTCTTCAGACATGAGCCTGGGGTTTATTTGGGTTGAGGAAGCTGGAACAGGCCTGGAGTTTTGGGGATTCTTTGGGTTGTTTTTTGCAAAGATTACTATAATTGATTATTTAAGAGAAAACACATTATGGAAAGGTGTCTAACATCAGGCATCATTAGGTGCAATATTGGCTGCATCTAAAAGTCATCCAAACATTTCCCTTAAACTTAAGTCTAAAATTCAATTAGTTTGTTAATTAAAAAATAGTTGCCAGGGGGTACTTCATATCAGTTACCTTACATAGGTAATTTACTGGAAGAGACAGACTTTTTTTCCCCCTCTACCTTCATCTACAACACAGTTTAAGATGCCGAACTCTGAGATCAAAGTTAACACAAACAATGTGACAGTTAAACTGTAGCATACTTTGCTGAACAGCTTCAGATCATAAAAACTCTTCTATTTGGTGCTCTCCTTAGGGTCATTAGCATGATTTATTATGAAGCAGGAAATTAGGTACCGGATATTTCACTACTGGGCAGAAAATTTAATTCCATCATTGCCATAGAACTGCTTTACCTCTGACAAACCTGTAACCATAGTAACTAGATTAGAAAATATTCCTTAAATGTTTTAAAATTCTTTTTTTCTTATTAAGAACACCGAACACTGAAAAGAATGGTAAATTCTTATTATTTTCCAGTTTTCCAAGGTATTCGCTGCTCAAGTGCGATTCTTCTGAAAGATCTGAAGTAAGCAGAAGTATTTTAGCTTTAGTATTTTCGTACGATAGCTTAAAGAGAACAAATGCATTCTGTTGGAATTGTTTATGTGATATCAATGTTTTTTTTAAAAAAAGGGAAGTTTGAAGAGAGACCTTTCAGAAAAAGAGATACATTTGAAGTGTTGTTTTCACGTAATGGTTTGTTAGGACATCAAATACATATTCTTTAATGAAAACTAATATGTTGTAGTTTAGTAATTCAGGTACTTGCATTGAAAGCCCTTTATTTTAATGGAGTCCTGCTCATTTCATTACATTCACTGCTGAGGTAAGTGGGTATTTTTCTATAAAAGTCAAAAGTGTGCTATTCCTTCATGCAAACCATGAATTTGATGAGATGTTAAACTCTGACATCTCCAATGGTCCACTCAGGTCCAACTCAGCAGGTTATTACACATTTTCAAGAACATTAGAACAGCAGGAAACACCTAGGTGTCTGTTCTGTCAGGATCAGCAGCAGCTGTATAATGCAACTGTGATCGTATCTTTATCAAACTTTGTATTCCCTCCTCAGTACTTCTGTGGGAAATTAATTCCCCTTCTCTGGGGACTAGAAACATTTCTTCTATTCTTCTGCTAAAATTTATATCCATTAGTTATTACACCTGTGTATTCCTTCCACTTAAATCATTACACTCATTCTGGATTTACACAAAAACACTTACTGTGCTATGCTGGACAAACTGCACTCATATATATTTCTGCCCAACCTTCCTGTACTAGTACCATAACTTGATTCTTTAATCCCCACCTTCTTTTCTTGCTGGACCAGAAAGATCTTTATTTATCAAGACTGTCAAAAACCTATTGCCTAAGTGCTATTTATCAATGAATCCCCTTCACATTTTTTCCTTTTCTGTACCTTTCTATCACTCTTAGTTTGCTGCTTGTTTATACATCCTTATCTGTGGATGTGTCTTTTCCTGCACAGAATGATAGACACACTTCTGCATACTTTAGCTTAGTGCTTTCCTTATATGCCATCAGATTCTGATGAAAGAAATCAGAATTCCTTGTACATGAGTAATTCTATCTGCTCTCTGAAAAAGGTCCTCACCTTGCAATGCTTCCCAGCAGCCACTCATTCCAACATCTCCCTGATGGCACCACTTCTTCAGCTGTCACCGAAATATTCTTGCCTTTGGGACAAGTCAGAATTCTTGCTGATGACAACCTCCCCTTTTCTGAGTGTACTTTTTGGAACAGCCTGATCATTATATCTGATGTGGTGATGATTTGAAAACATCCAAATAGATACTAAAAAAATATTTAAAAAAAAAAAAAAATCACTGGGTTTTTCCTGTAGACCTCAGACTCACTTCTAGTTCCAGAGTAAGAAATACAGTCTCTTCCTTCTGTGTCATTTTTAGTAACTGACATGAAGATTCAGACCTTTACCAACTGAAAAGTTGGTAAGAAGCCACACAGATCTCTCTCAGTGTTGGAAAGGCTTTTAGTTATAGCTTCTCTGTTCTGCCATCATTCTGTTCTCTGTCAGCACATACCATTATCTTCCAGACTCGGACACCGATTCTAGCTAGGTCCTTTCCCTCTTCCTCTTCTCTTTAGACTCTCTCTCCCCACCCCCTTGTTTTCTGCCTGATTTTCCAGTAGAACAAATGCACCTCTTAATTCACATTTTGTTTTACTGTTTTTCTCATCTTTCACCATATGTCCTCCTGTAATCTACAATCCTTCTCTCTAGGCATTTTTTAAGGGTCGGTGGAACATGATCATCTCTCCTGAAGCTTGGATCACCACCTTTTCCAACTTTTGCTTGAAGTTTGGCATTTTTTCCAGCTGCATCTTCAATACTTAAATTATATGCTTCACAGAAGAGAATTGTTATCATATATAAATAGCCTCAAATGGATAGCCACTCAAAAATAATAAGCTTCCAGCAGTTTTTCCATCCAGTTATCTTCAGTTTCCTCCCCTCTTCAAGTTTTTTCTATTGCTGCATTAACAGGCAAGATTCATTTTCTCTTCACCTTAAATTCACAGCTCAGAGGATGAAAAACCCACCTCCTTATAGATCTTAAAGATTTCTATTCTGTTTGCTAGCCTGCACCACTTCTTGTCTTCAGCTTTTCTTTAGGTCAGTCCTGCCATCTAATTGTCATTTGGCAGCTAACCCTCCATCAGTCCAGATCAAAGGAAGGCAGGGAGCACTATCTGATGCAAAATATCTGAACACCCTCTTCCTTCCAAAAGGACAAAACAGCTAAGTAACAAAGAAAAAAATTCTCTTAATGACAAAAAATAAGGTTTTGTTTCTTCTTCATTCAGCACTAGTTTCTCACATCTCTGTACACCTCTCCCTGTTTTCTGGCCTTCACCGAGTATAAAAAGTCCTGTCAATTTTTACCAGGCCAGGTAAACCCTGGCTTTCAGGTCTTACGTTAAAAAATACTCATTCTTGCGAAGGACAGTTCCTTTAAATTAAAGAATAGAATCATGGATTCATCATATGTCCAATAAAATCCATATCAAATCCTTTCAGCCTGTATTAAAACATTCTCACTTTGCAGATAACCTTCTCTCTTAATATCTAGAACACTTGGAACTTGTTGACCACCCCCCCAATTAACTTGCTGCCCTTTGAGCTCTGCATTACTGTAAGGATTAAACATCAAAAAGTACCATCATGCAGCTCATCACCACAGTTCAAGTGTATCTGGAGGTTTTCTTCAAATAGATGCACAGAACCACCACTCTTAAGTTAGACATTTCCATAGCATAGTGACAAATAACCTGTCACTATAATTACAAGATAATCCTGCATCCCACTGTTTTGTACTTCATTTGACTTGATGTGGACAAATAAACCCAAAAAGTAACATATGGAGACTAAAAATTGATATCATATCCCTGTGCTACATCAGCAAGAGCTAAATAAAACACATCAGTAATGGTCAACAGTTGTAGCCTGGGCCATCTGGTCACAAAGGTCTATATTACTAAGACTGTATTAAAATATTTTAATCTCACTATTATCCCTCAAGAATGAAGGATAATATGCAAAAGCTTAAATCCTGCTGAAAGGTGAGATTCCTCTGCTTACAGGCATAGCACGCCTATGATGGTTATTTAATTATGAGATACCCTAAGGAAGGGTGTGCAAATGGCAAGGCAATAATCTCATTCCTAAGTGGCACGCTGGAAAGCCAGGAACAGCACAGAGAACAGCCTCTACACATGTATTTCCTTGTTAAGCTAAATACTAATTTGATTTTTTTATAATTAATTAAAACAAACCAATTTTTTCACTTGTCCAGTGCAATATCTTCTTCCTGATTTATACTACCAAACTTTAATGAATAAAGTCCTCTAAAACTCCTGTTTTTTCTTTATGCTATTGTTTCCTAATTGTGAAATAAAATGTAATTAATTGTTCTCCCCCTGCTCTCCTATTTTTGCACATCTGTCCAGCTCCCAGCTTAGTGCTAATAAGCAGCTCAACTGTTGGTAGCTGCTGCAATCACTTCCAAACAACCGTGGGCACTTCCAGACAACATAGCATGGGTTGGAAAGCAAGAGGCAGTCAGGACAGATGAATGAACTGCACTGGCAATTTGCTAAAGCAGATGAAGGAAAGGAAAAATAACACAACTGGAAACCTAACTTTTATGTGGACATCCAGACTAGACCACCCGATGGAAAATGCACAGGAAAATGCATGGTTATTCCTCCACCCACATACATTATTGTATTGGAATCCCTTGTTCCTAAATGTTTTTGTTACTATGTTTATCACTATGTCTGAATAAAATAAAAACTGCCCCATCGTGCAGTCTCACAGAGATCTGACTGGCCATTACAGAGGAGCTCAGGACAGTGCTCATGGTGTTGGAAAGACAGAGTGAGTCCTTGTGAGCCCTTGCAGTATGACAAACTGCTGTTTCCATCACAGCAGACCCACACAAGTCCTCAGCCATCATTAATTCTCAGACACTGAAATGTGAAAAGTTCAGAAATTACTTTAGAAAGTTTAGGACACCTTAAAAAATACTTCAGAAAAACAGAAAAATTACAGAAATTTATGAGACCAGTAGAAGTTATTGACTGGGAAAAGGGAGAAAATAAAGTCTTCATAGATTATTCTTTTTTACTGATTGGAAAACAACCTTTCCTAATTATTAAAGTAACTGATTAGGTGCCAGCTGGTTAAATTACACATTGATCTTAAAGTTCTGCCCTCAAGCTGTGCATTTAGCTCTAGCAACCATATCGGTGGGAATCAGGAATAGACTCTGCAGCTATATAACCATCATGTCATTAACACACCTACTGAAGTCGGAACAATTCATAGGAGTCCCTGCTTCAAATCTGCCAATGTGCAAAATACATTTATGTAACTCCAACTTCTGATGCCTAAGTGGCCATTTGAACAATTACTTGCATTTTAGTTTTAATGATTTTGTATGTACAGGCTGTATATCTGAAGGTCTGGAGAGGGACTGTTGGAACTCTCGTCTATCTGGTTGCCTGCAGCCACAAGGAAAACTTTCCACTTCTTTGTTAGAGCTTTGCAAGCAATGAAACATGAAACTGAAAACACTCACAAAGACTTATTTTGTCTTTGGACACTAAGAGTTGACTAAGAAATGAACAAAATACATTTTTACATGTAACGCTTTACTAATTCCTTCTAGGTCTTGAAAATAGAACCAAGATAATCCAGGCTATGCAGCAGGATATTGTTCACAACATTCCCAGTCTAGATTTCAGCCCCAGTCTAACACAGACACACAGGTGGGCAGTAGCTTCTACTGAAGATAGCAACTGCATGAAAACACACAAATCTCGGTAATGCTTTTTGCCAGAATGTGTGCTGGTAAAACCTGCCATGGATACAAAGCCATATTCAGTTGCCTACACAACACAGACAGAAAAGCAACTTTCTCTGAGCAGTTCTATGTTCCTTTTTTTTTTTTCTGGGATATTACTCCCAACATCATAGGCATTACAAAATTTTAACAGAAGTAGATTAGTTACTGAATATCAACATTTGATCTAGTACTTTGTTGACTTACCTTGCCAACAGATCTGGGGAATGGTGGTCTTTGATTTTCAGGAATTAATATCGGAGTTGCCAAAATAGCCCTTTTTTGTCTTGGAATTCCAAAGTTGCCTTCTATCTTAAAGATTTCCTAAAAAAGAAAAAGATCAATTAAAAAGACTTTCAAAAATAGTATTCAGCTGTTATTTCCATTCCCTGCATCTTGACATGAACTATTTATTTAAATCTGCCAGGTTACTGCACTTGTTATAGTGACAGTAGACAAGCTGTATTCATTTTGTATTTCTATAGACTAGTTTGAAACCTAAGCAAGTGTGTCTGCCATCCTCACCAGATGACTGCTTAAATCATAAACATTTAACAAGGTCTGGCTTAACTCAAATACTTGGATGAGACCTGTAAAAAGTCACACTTCAAATGTCTTACATAATTTTACCTGGTCTAGTGGAGGATGTCCCTGCCCATGGCAGGGGAGTTGGACTAGATGACCTCTAAGGTCCCTTCCAACTCCAGCTATTCTGTGATTCTGTAATTTTGACATCTCAAGTTGTATCTATATGCAGTTGCTTCTCAGTCCAGGCTTTTAAGTAGCTGCTACTTTATTACCTAAGGAGAACTCCATCCCTAGGTTGTGTTTTTATAAAACTGCAAAGCTGAATGAGTTTTCTTGGTGGCATAATCTGGACATCTATCAGTCAAGAACTGCACAGGCTGCCCCTGCTGCCATCTCTACAGGTGCCTCCCATCTAATGAGCCCATCATCACCAAAACGCCGCTCTACCTCTACTAGCTTTAGCATCACTTCAGATTTGACAACGAACAGCAGCAAGAGAAACTCAAGTCTTCAACAGTCAACTTTAGACATGATAAAGTCAAAGACCTGTGAGAACCACACAGAGAATCCCTTCTCACAATTTTGCCAATCTTCATAACTTTTTGAGGCTCATCCTGATACAGTTCCCATGCCTCCCTAAGGCTTTGCCACTTCTTTCTAATCTTTCAGTCTGCAAGCCACCCGGGTCCCTATTTTTGGCTTTCAATTCCTCTCCCAGAAGAATCTTTCCTAATAAAAATTCATGAGAAAGTTCAATATAAAAACATTTGAAGTGTCAAATAAAAAGGAAAGAGCTGAATTCTGTCCAAAGACAAATGCACAGAGCAGTAAGCTTTCGAAATCACTTATACTGTAAAAACAGCAGTTTGGCTGCCATGTGTCTGTGACATTTCTAAGAAGTGGGAAAAAAGTGACTACCAGTATGTCTAAAAGGAAACACCAGTTCTTTAGCTCAGCAGCAGCAGCGCTCAACTCATCACAATTTTCACTTGGGCTAATTTCTGCCTTCATGGTTGCCTTTCAGCTCATGAAAACCTAAGGAAGAACTCCCAGATCGGTGCTCTTTGGAAATGAGGAAGACATTTATTCAGATTTACATCTGTTTGGATCATAGAATGGTTTGGGTTGAAAGGGACTTTTAAAGATCATCTAGTCCAACCTCCCTGCAATAAGCAGACACACCTTCAACTAGATCAGGTTCTAAAGGAAACCAGAAGGATGGCAAGACTTAAGGCCTTCAAGTCAAGATTTCTGAGCAGGACTTGAGAACAAAAAAGGAAAAAATATATTTGTTTTTAAACACAATTAGTGTGTTCTATGGAGAAGAAAGCGTCAGCAGATTGGGCACAGAAATGTGAGCACTTCTCTGAATATGTTTCACACTGCTTATTCTTTACATTTCACTGTTTTTTAAATACCGATTTCTTCATGATGATTTTTCTCCTTCTCATCATCCCTTGGCGCCTAACAGCAATGTGACTAATTAAATGAGTAGCCAAAAGTATCACTATGGAATGCAGATAAACAGAAAGGAAGTAAAGGTCAAGAATATTCACCAACACATTTAATAATTCAGTTCTGTTTGTGGTTATCATAATGATTGCCCCATTTGTAAAGAGCAGCAATAAAGAAAGAATATTTTGCTTAATGTCAAGCAGCTGCAACTGATGGTTTGATCCCCAACCTGTAAAATAAGACAGAAGCCAAGGAATCTGAAAATCTGTGTGCACTTAGCACCTGATTCTACAGTCAAAACACAAAAGTGCACAAAAATAAAAATTCTGATTTTCTGATTTTTTTTTAAACCAAAATGGTAAGAAAAAAATCCTACTAAGTTCCTTGTTCTATTTAACTGCAATATCATATCTGTGATCACTACCTTTCAGCTGCCATTTTGAGCAGATAATCCACTGTCCATGAGAGTCCAACTACCATTTCATAAACAGCTTTTACACCCTATTTGCAACTTCATTAAATTCCCTTTCTAGATGTGGAATTGGAACAGCAATAGTTGAGCACCCAATATGTTGATTCACCAGCAACAAAGTTTGGTTCCTAATTTACATTAAACAAGCAACAAAACACAACCTCCTCATTTTTCAGCATTTATGTTAGGCTTATATTAAAAGATACCCAAACTATGATGCTATGCAGGTTGCAGTTTCCCTAGATTCCTTGAGAACTCTCCACTCTGTTTTGTTTTCTTTCTTTTTACCAGGGGTTCTTGGGAGCATTGCAGTGGCTGAATATTTGAATGAATGGCCTAGTCACTACCCAGCAGCAGGCACCATTACTCTTGGCAAAGAAAATTTCATTAGAACTTGTCATGGGAATAAGGTGGCTGAATACTGATATCGATTTGTCACAATAAGGGTTGGAAACATCACGGGAGTGGTAATCTGTAATCCACTATGGTGACCAGAAAAGTGGTTGAGTTTCTTGCCATTTACTTGGTTTTATATACTAAATTTGGTGGTAAAAAATGGGGTCAGTCCCAAATACAAAAAGTAAGCAAAATTAATTGGATGCTTGTTGCAAGCAAAATTCCTCTGAAATGACAAATGGGGTGTAGTATTCAGTGGTATATCAGTCTTCCTACAAAATAACATCACTACATAAGACTGAAGAAGCAAATCTGTTTGCAGATCAACTTAAGAAGAAATAATTTTTATATTATTCTTATGTGAAATTTCACAATTGTGCTGTAATACTTAGTTGGTTTATGTATGTTGTTTCTATCATCATAATAGTTATTATCAGCAGTATTAATAGTCTTAATATTTCTAAAACATATGCCAAAACAGAAAAATATATTCTCATGCTGTTAATAGTATGAAAATCTAAGAAATGTGCTGGAATTTTAGCTGTAAGTCAAAGAACAAGTGTTTAAACAAATAATTAATTTAATGAATAATTTAAGAATCGTAAAAGTAAACAGCACACATACAAACATCTGCTCAAAAGAAGTTTGTCCTCAATGCATGTTAATGTCACCCTAAAAGTCATATTGTATGCTTTAGAAGAACAAACCCAGCTAAAATCAGGGGAATCAGGTATGTCAGAGCACATAGGCTTCCAGGCTTGTGAAGCATGGTCAGACACAACAGCTGGGTAATGGGAATTGCTGGTGGAACTTAATTTAATTACACTGGGTGTTTCTACCATTATAATTGTTACGTAGATCCTTACACGGCCTAACTGATACACCCATTAATTTCATAGACAGCTTTGCTGCTGTGCCCTTCAGCTAGCTGTGCTATATGTACTTTTATAGGATGGAAGTTCCTTTAATCTTTAGAGGAGTAAAGAACATATTAGCAAAAATTTTATTCTTGTTCAAATCATTTGCTCATGTGTAAATCATAATTATTTTAATACTAATTTATTCGAAATTATTTTTTAATGCATATGTGACAAAATGTTGGAAGAACTTTGTCAGTGTGAGAGTGACAGAGCACTGGGCCAGGCTGTCCAGAGAGGCTGTGGAATCTCCTTCTCTGGAGACATTCAAACCCCGACTGGATGCATCCCTGTGTGACCTGCTCTGGGTGGTCCTGCTCTGGCAGGGGGGTTGGACTAAATGATCTTTCGAGGTCCCTTCCAACCCCTGACGTTCTGTGATTCTGTGAGATGTCAACCATCATGGAGAGAAATCCGAACTTCTGCTTTGTGAAATGATGCATTCCATTATTGCCCTGAACCTCTGCAGTATCTCTTTAGATGGAAGTCCTATTTCTAATTGAGTATAAGTTTCATTTATCTTCGCACCTGCCTAATTCTGTGTCAGGGAAAAGTTTTTCTAAGATGATAACAGACTAAATGTCATTGGCTTTTCTTTGGTACATATTAGCCACATGAGTTACATGTTCTGAGAACAACACAGAAATGACAACCAAGTGCCTTTTCTTTTTTTAAATTAACATTTCAGACTTTTCTTGCCATCATTGAGTAAGTCTTGTTTTCATTTTGAACCATATGTGAATCACTTGCACTTTCAGGAAATCTCATCTTGGTTCCACACTGCTCATTAAATATAATGAGGTATCCCTTATACACAACCAACCAAATATGCTCTGATTGACTGCATCTGTCAAAGAGCATTGCAAATATGGGCTTAAGGAAAAAGAAAACGGCTGACCTTGTGCCTCTGTCTTCACCAGAATACACTAACAACACATCACTTATCACCATTAAAAATATCCTTCCCCCCATCTCTAACTGTGCTTATACTGGTTGCAAAGCACACAAAACCAGACTGCTTCTATAGCATGCCAGGAAAAGAAAATAATTAAAAAACCCCAAACCCAAGATTGTTACAGACCTCCCAAAACCTTCAGCACCTTAAGTAAATGTAGTGTAAATAAGGAAAGCACTTTCTAATGCAGTTACGAAGGTATGCAAGCCTTAAGGAAAGTGTCCTGCAATAAAAATTTACCTTGAAAGTAAGGGGGTTTTCGCTTTGTTTTTCTTTTTAATGAAAGCATCTCCCACTGGGCTAGATACCAAACTGCTATTGAAAACAGTACTAGATATATAGTGGAGTTTTGAAGCAATTAAAACCTTTCACAAATCTGATCCTTTTGAGACTTAAGCAAAGCCACATGGAAAATCCATTGCACAGCATGGACACAAAGCCTTAACTACTTACTCTTAACTTTCCTATGGAGTCCACTGAGTGGACTCCTTTCATCACTTATGTACCAGTCTCAGCTGGCATAGAATTAATTTTCTTCATGGTAGCTTGTATGGGGCTATGTTTTGCATTTCTGCTGAAAACAGTGTTGATAATAGAGGGATGTTTTAGTTATCAACAAGCAGTGCTTGGACAGAATCAAGGCCTTTTCTGCTTCTCACATCACCCCACCAGGCTGGGGCAGCACAAGAAGCTGGGAGGGGCCACAGCTGGGACAGCTGACCCCAACTGACTACAGGGATATTTCCACACCATATGACTCCATGCTCAGCATATAAAGATGGAGGAAGAAGAGGGGAAATGTTCAGAGTGTTGTCTTCCCAAGTAGCCATCACATGTGATGGAGCCCTGCTTTTCTGGAGATGGCTGAACACCTGTCTGCCAGTGGGAAGTGGTGAATGAATTCTTTGTTTTGCTTTGCTTGCATACACAGGTTTTGTTTACCTATTAAATTGCATTTATTTTAACCCACAAGTTTTCTTACTTTTACTCTTCCAATTCTCTCCCCCCTCCCACCAGGGGAGAGTGAGCCAGCTGCTCTGTGCTGCTTAGTTGCCAGCTGGGGCACAACACCTTATATTGGAGAAACTCAAAATATAAGAACTTTACCCAGCAAGCTTCACACATGTTGAAAAGACCCCGATTTCCAGAGCAAGAAGGAAAAAGGACACATTAGAACATGTATCTCAATTCTAGGGCATGAAAAATGAATCGAAGATGAACCCTTCTGGTGGGGCAGTAACCTATATAAAGCCACAAAAGCTGTGAATCTGTAGCAGACAATTCTCAGCTGCAAATGTGGAACACAAGCAGCCATGAACAAGCTGGTTCATGTTTCGGTTCTAGGATAAAAGGACAATTTCTAATAAAGAAAATTTGTTTCTTATGCGAAACAAATCCTATTCATAGCAGTTGTCCTACCTTGGAAAAACAACCATGTCTTGCTGCAGGGCAGCCAGCTATAAGTATACAGAAGAAAAGTAACACATTTGATACCCATGTTCTGAGTTGCTCAAGTGCTATGGAATTCATTGCATTTTAACAGTGCTGCAGAAAAGCAATTTTGTGATACCCTAAAGCACTAATACTGTATGTTAAAGTCATGTATACTCTTTAATAGATCTAGTGGCTGCAGTCCCGTTCCCACCTGTGAATGGATGTGTAAAACTCACTTCTTCCTACTCCCTGCAAGGCTGCAAACTGCAATTACAATTAAAACTTGTTCAGTCCTGTTCCACAAATTTTTTTAAAGCTCTGTTGCCACATAATCCTTGTTATCCCTCAATTTCTTCGTCATCTCCATTCCCTCAACAAAACAACCCCTCATCTAATTCCAGACATTATTTACCTTGTTATTATTTTCTAAACTCTGCATGATTCTTTTCTTCCAGTGCACCTCCTGCATTCCAAATAACACCCCACTTTTTCTTGCTCCAGGTCTCAGTGTAATTCTGCAAGTCTTGTTTTTTCTTCAGAAAACATTCACTCCTTAACATTAATTTTGAATGAGTTTCTCTTGAATACGGATAATACAATTCTATTCAAACTGAAGTCATCTCAAATTTGCAAGTTTTGTTTCCAGAAATACTTTTTTTTTCTATTCTTTGGCCTTTTTTTTCTGAACAACATGTATTTTGGCATTACCACTCCAAAGCTTCCCTGTTTCACCCATCTTTATCAGATAACCAGTTCCATGCCCTCACCAAAAACACAGCTAGCTGGTAGATTTGGGAACACTTTTGGTACTGGTCCTCCAATGCATTTAAGAGGAGAAAAAGAGTCAGTAAATCCTCATAATGCCATATTTAAACCCTGACTTTCTCACTGGAAGCTGATATGACATGCATGAAGTACTGAAACAAATAGATTTGTATATGCCATAGCTCTGTCTAGAGCTGGTGAAATCCCACCATAACACATCCAGGACCCAGTTCTCCCCTCCCCTGCTATTTTCTCAATGCAAAGCCACCCAAGAGAAGCAAGGCCCTTGTTAAGCTACCAGCAGACCCATGCGATCCAAAGCTTCCAAGTCCCTGTTTTCCACTTTAAATAAAAGTAGGACTTTATTTTAAACAAGAATTACTTCATGTCACGTTGGACAGACACACACATTAAACATTATCTCGTCCTTCTCTCACAATATATCATTAATCTTGACTGTCCAGAAAAACGTCTTATTCTCCCATCCCATGAAAGTCTCGGGGGGGAAATGAGGAATTCAGCCTTTGGCCTTAGATTTCACAAAACCCAGAAAAAAAAATAAAAAATCACAATGTGGACACTGTATGTCCTACAACTCCGCCCTGTACATTTTGGCAACCTGAACTGTGCATGTGCAGACAGTTGGGAACACCCAGGTGAATCACAGCCTTTGCACAACACAGATTACATATAGGAGTCCTGGTCATGGGTATTATAAAAATAATTGACAGTTACCTCATGCTGAAAAACCAGACCCCTTTTATTAAGAGTCTGAAAAGTCTGATTTTTGTTGCAGTAACCAATGACAGTTTAACTGGGGGTCTCAATACTTTTCTTTCCATTAATACTGGTACACCCTCACATGCAATGTAATGTTGCAGTCATGTCCTTGCACCACTCTCCTCCTCCTTTCCAGTAGATCAGAGCTGTATTGACTCCTGGCTAAAGTATGCTACATAAGATTGCAAAGCAGGAATGCATTTCATAGATCTGCACAACAGAAAACTCTGGATGTGTTGTATTAGACTTGACTATGCATGCATGATGCCCTACAGAGCTGGCATTCTTGTGTTTTCCTACACAGCAGCTGCCTGAGTGACAAATGAAGTGGCAGTCTGTGATGAAGACAAAATGCCCACTTAGATCTAGGCCACAGCAAACCTCTGCATTCACCAAGCTAGATTTGAAATTTGGTCAAAAGAGCTGAAATGAGAGTGCATTGATCCACTTCACCACTTAGTCCAGATACTCAGAATAAATTAACTAACAAGCATTAACTGAGCCCAAAGAGCTGAGTTCATTGTGTATTAATCTGCTTCACAACCTGGGCTGTATTTTTACACTTCAATAAAACCAAGTTAACAGACAGTAACTGTCTGATACCAGAAGTTTAATTCTATTCTGTGAGACAAATAAAGAGACAGCATTGTGGTGTCTCATGGACAGCCTCTTACTATTACCTGAGTGGTACTGGAGTTGGCACTGGACTTTGACTGCATTTGTTAAAGATGAAAATGCAAGACTTGAACATGCCCTGTGTTATTTATTCCCACCATAGTGATCCAATTAATTTCACAGGACAATGTCCTTTAGTTCTAAAGCCTTTCATTTGTCTGGGCAGTCTCAAAGACAAATGTAGTATTACTGAAGAAAAAGAGCACACAGGTGAAGTTTTGACTTAGATGAGAGGTATCTAAAAATTTGCATGCAATAAACCAACTTTTTAAGAAGTATGAATACCAAGACACTTAAAAAAAGTCATTCACTCAGATTTTACTTCTAAATCCAGCTTCTATAGAACTTGTGAAATATGTTAGTTAGAAATAGCAACATGGTTTTGTTTTTGCCCTATCTATTTTGGGATGGGAAATCAAAGCTCAGCTTTTTTGCAGAACATTTCCAAAAGAAAAGTGAAACACGCAAGATGGAGACCCAGACATAGGCTTGGAAATCTCAGTGGATTCTCACATTTCTCCTTAATCACATGGTGGCAATTAAGTCTAATTCAGGAAATTCAAAGAATGTACCTGTCAGGAATCAGGAGCAAATTAATAGCTATACTGTAACAGATCAATGATTCATGAGCTGTAACATCAAGCTGCTAACAATATTAATTGCCACATACTTCAGAAAAAAGAGCCTAAAATGGCAGGAGTTATAGTTTACAGTGGTTTGAAGGTTTTTTTCTGGATTATAACTACTGAAACTAAAGTCAAGTACAGCTTTACAAAACATGAAATGTGACATTGATAGCGTATAACATTGCAATTCATACCTTTGAATCTGAGCATTTTGCCCTAACACCCTGCAGCTATAATAGCATGGAAATATTTATATTCCCTACTTCATACCTGTTGACTTTTAACTGAGTGTCTCTATGGGATGAGAACAGTCACCGCCTACAAACACATCAAGTAAACAGGTTTTATTCAGGTTTCCTGGCCAAGAGAAGACAGAGCCAACCTTACTCCCAGCCTGCATGCCATCTGTTCAGCAACTTCATTGCTACTCCTACTGCCTTGTTTTTGTAACATTGGCCATGGGCTACCTACCCTGGGTTTCCAGTCAGTAGCAAGCAGCATCCAAGTTTATTGAAAATAAATTGTACTCTAAAAACTGTCGGAGCAGAGTAGGAGCACTCCACGGCTCCTCATGGACTACAAGGGAGTGACTGAATAGGGACAGACAGTCCAGTGGTCAAAGCATTCACAGGGGATAGAGAAGACACAGATGCAGTACTGCAGTACTGTTCTAGGAATTGCTTCTAGAGACTTTTCAGCGAATCACATTATTTCAGCGCTTAGACCCCACAGAACTAAAAACTCTACTTGGGTCTCTTGATTTCTAAGCTAGTATATTTCTGAGAAAAGTGAAGCGTTCAAATGCAACCAAAAATCTGAACTCTGCCATAAACAGATTATCCACCCCTTAGTTTCTACTTTTTTGTTCATATTTTGTGTTTGCTCAGTTGTCAGAGAAGTTTTATTTTTATCTATATGTAATTGTCTTGCTCCCAAAGTAACTGAAGTCATTAAAGTCAGACGTGTGATGTCTGCTGCCTTTACTGACACATTGGAATTTAAACAGGAGAATTTCAGAATTAAAAACCTGGGTTCTCACAGCTTGAGGTAAATCAGCAAAGTCTCTCATAATTATCCATCACACAGCTCGCCTCAGAAGATGCTCGACTGGACTGCATTTAAATGGAATTATGAATTCCTAAGATGAATTCTTCAGTTCTTGTCGCACAAGCCAAAATGCGAAGAAAGATCCATTGTGTAGATCAGATTATGCACAGCATGTTGCTCCTATGAAGTGCAGAATTTCCAAGGAATGTAAGAAAAATAATTCTACTCAGTGTTACTCAAGTTGCTTTACATTGATGCTCTTTGGTATCTGAACGTAGCACTGTAACAAAATCAAACTATTAGCTTGGTGCTTAAGGTCCCAGTTCCTATTGCCTGACCATTTCAGAGTGGAGTGAAGCACAGCATCAGTTTCTTAGCGTAAAATACCTTTATTTTGCTGAACTTATCTCCTAGAGACAAGGTTAATAAACTGCAGCGTTCATAATTTGATACATTTTTGGCCCTGTTTCAGTTTACAAACTGTCCATTAACAGACCTTGAAATCTGTGAACAAAAACATCATCTACCATTATACGCAAGTTTCTCAGATGAGTAATTTTTGATCTTCAGATTGCTCAGGCAGTTGCTTAGAAACATTTGTCTGTATTAGTTACACAAGCCACGTGGTATTATTTTTCTTTCCAGATTGGATGGCTTCTGTGAACAAGCAACAGAGCATGAAATGCAAATTTCATGATATAAAATTCAAAACTTGCTTTCGGCGAGGATTTGATTTATTACATTTACAGCACAAGATGAAAACAAAAAGGTTATTTCTGATCTGAATGACTTGAGAGGGGAAGTAAGGCCTGTGCCACTTGGAAAACTAGTGGCATAAATTGCAAAAACAAACAAAATACATACACTTAAAAAACCTAATTGCATGGAAGCAGTGGAGAGCAGTGTCTAGGGATCTTATTTGGCTGACAAAAAAATCATTCACAGAAACAAGATGATAAAGACCAGGATGGCAGTTTGTAGTAGTTTTGCTATGGAATTAAATGGAACCTGTGCAATAACTAATTTTAGTACTTATCTACATAGAAATTATACATTTCTCTTCTATTGATTAGTACATTCCAGGGATTAGTACTTTCCTAGATTAAAGCATAGGTAGATAGCTCAGAAAAAACCCATGGAGAGTCAAGTAATTTGCCTTTTTCAGAGTTTGGAGCAAGCAAGGAAAAAGCAGCAAGTAGCCTTGTTCATATTGATATTAACAGCCAGATCTCTTTCAATAACGCTGAGAAAGCATTCAGCTAGTATTTCAATGAAGATTATATCAAAACACAGTAGAATTTTTTTTTCTGCTGATGCTATCAGTATGAAAAACCATGAAAATCACACCTTTTTGCTTCTTTTAACTTCGTAAAAGAACCACTTGTACTTGCCTAAGTGTTTCTCCACTGATAGTAATGACTTTTCGTCTCTATTGGATGCAATGATTTATAACAGCAAAATCATTGGTTCAAAGCTAAATATAGAATTTTACTAACAGAGGCTGCTTCTTTCAGTTGAATAGAACCAAATATGGTAAAACTATGTTACTGAGCACACTCTTGGACTGTGATTCAGGCCACTTCTACAAACTCTAAATGCTACAGTTAAAATATAGCCAAAGTCACGAAGACCAAACCAAACAAATGCTGAAGGAGGAAATACTGCTAAAACAATGGAAAGAAACTTAGAAAACAACAGTAATTTTTTAAAACCCAGATTGCAAGGACTGATGGACAGTAAAACCATTTGCAAAGAAGAAAATACACCCGAGTTTTTAGTGAATTGTAATGCCAGATTGGAATATAAAAGTATCTGGTCTGATTTTTAGTGACACTTGTTACAGACAACAGAGCTACATCTCATCCCACTGCAAACTAAGTAGTCTGACTAACTTTCTTAGCACTCCCTTTCTAGCCAGCAGTTCTGCTAGAAACTAATGCCAGTGGGTCCCAAATGACAGCAAGTGTGCCTAACAGCTGAAGTCTGACATCAGTGCAAAGTATTTGTGCCACCCATGATTTAAAACAGGCTTAGTTTTGGGTGGACGATGACTAATCCATGATTAAGATCAAATCTTTCTGCTAGCAGCATGGAGTGAATGTGAAATATGTATGCAGAGTCCTTGCTTACTGTTTAATAGCCTATCTCATAAATCCTAGCAAAGGCATTCCACAAAACCAGCCAGAAGTACTGTCACGTTCTGAGCACTTCTCTTGATATTCAGTCAAATGCCAAGGTGTTATTAATGATGTATGAAAACACTGAATATGAATTTTATTAGAAAACAAGTGTATAAATTTTGTTTTCAGCAAAAACAAATCTTCAATAAGCTCAAATTTCTCCACTGCGTACGTTCATAGTTTTTATACAAACTTAACACTTTTCTTAAATGAGGAAAGAATTTCAAATACATTTCAAAGAATGAGGATTTTTTCTCCCTCCTCTCTCAGATGGAGATCATACTCACCCATTTTCAATAGTACGTTGTTCCCTTCATAGATGCATACAGGAACTTAGATTAAGGAATATGAGCTTATAAATTGCCATCCTTTGCTGGTATTTTAAATAAGGCAGAAAACAAAAACAAAAGACAAAAAAAACACAAACAAAAAAGAACCAAGAGCCCGTGCTAAGATTAAAAGCTGCATTCTTATTAAAGAATGGTGTCTTTTTACCATTGAAACTGAAGCTGTAGATTATTCTGTGCTGATAAAGTACTACAGTGGGCAAAGAACTTTCTCATAATGAACACTGCTGTAAAACAATTTATCTACAGAAAAGAAACAAGTTTGCATAATCCATTTATGGTTGATTCAGCTTTAGAGGAATTTATTATATAAATATATCTAGCCCCAGGGAATTGTTGTGCCATAATAACTAATGAAAATGTTGAGCAACTTAACACTGATAATTAATAGGATTTCTCAGTATCACAATGGACAACGACATCTTTCCATGTACATTAACCATCACACCAGTGAAGAGACAAAAACTTGCAGACTCCAAGACCCAAATACATCAGAAAGTAGAAAATGAATTAACTTAGCACTTGCCAAAATTTTAAGTAGGTGACATGCTTTAACTGATCATCAAAAGGTGTTTTGTCGTACTTTCCTAAAAAAACCATTCCATAGCTCAGTAATTATCACTTTAAAAATCTTAATTAATAGTTCATCAGTTGTTCAGCTGTCATTTCTAATATTCTGCTATCATGCTGGAAAGCTCGACTAAACGTAATCAAATACCATTATGTTGTTATACACTTAGCTAGCAATCACAAGTTATGTTTTAAGTTTAGGTGTCAATATTAAATCATCAAGAAGGATTACAACAGGTAACTCTCTCACAATCTCATCAATAATGCCTTGCCAACTACAATTCTGTAGAGATTTAAAATTTACAGTGAACCTTACCTGCTTTTGTGGTCACATAATTATTTTTATTATGCTTTGTGACAATGTTGGCTGCCAAAAAATGTTGTCCTAAAATCCCAGTGTGACAAAAATCAATTTTCAGATGCAAATGAGGGTGCCATAGGTGACATTTTCCATAACCAACAAATTACCTGTCTGTGGCTTTGAGCTAATGGACACATAAACTAGAGAGATTGGTGCCAGGGTATTGTGTTATAATCTTAGTGAAGTTTTATGAGACTCATGCTACAGGCTGCAAAGAGAAACGAAAACAGAGGGAGAGGGCATGAACAATTTGAGGAAACCTGTAAGAACAGACATAGTTCTTTTTTTTTTTTTAACATTCTTTTCCTTTACTTTTTCCTGAGCTCTGATTTCCCATCTATCTACTTTTCCTATTTTTTTCATTTCAGTGCTCTTCATGATCCCTTCTGCCTGCTACAACTTTCACCTCACTATTACTCTCCAGGTCTCCTCTGTTCCTTACCTGTCTTCCCAGTTTCTCCCCTAGAAATTTGTACAAACAGGATTCCTTTCCATTATTCTTTTTCAATTCTTCAACAGTTTCCATTTATTTCTACCTCCTTGAGGTGATAGGCATTCCCTGGCAGGTAAATTATTCAAAGCCAGACCACTCTAGACTCAGCAAACCCAGTGTGAAAAGCCACTAAAGGCAGACCTCAAAACGTTGGCATGTACTTCTAAAGCAAGATGTCCAGGGGACAGTATGAAAACAGTTTATCAATGTCATTAAGAGTCTTTACAGTGAAGTACAGCGAAGAGCCCAGATTAAAACTGCTGATCTGAACATCTGGGTAATGAAACAGTATCAGCAGGCAGGCATCTCAGTGACATCTCAGGGAACCATGTCCCTCTTCATGCAGTGGATCCACATGAGACTTGAGCTGAAGTCTGCAATTTCAGACTATTTTTTAACTACACAAATACAGTGATTGTATTTAAATTTTCCCAAAAAGTACAAGAAATACAGTGAAACTAGCACTATCTTTAAAAACAAAGACTAAGTGACCCCACTGCTCCTGTCAGATATAGATACACTTCAAAAACCTAGGAAGGTCTGCATTTGCACAAAACAAATAGCAGGGTTTTTGTAGGCCAGTCTGAAGCTTATCTTGAATAACTTCAAACTTCTTGAGCTTGCAAATTTAGGTTAGAAGTCCTAAGATATATTTACTCTTGTAATACAAATAGAAACATGATAAACCCAATATTGATAGTATTGCTTCCAGCTATAGCTGAAATGAAAGACATGATTGCATAATACCTATTCAAACCTCTTCAAAAGATTTAAATAAAGTTTGAATCTTAAGCTTTTGAAAATGTAATCTTGAAATAAAGATTTTTTTTTATTTCACCTTTTTCTTATGTTCAGAATATATGAACAGTACTAAAATAACAAAGAACTGAATCCTGCATCAGACTTATCCCCACACACATCCAATTGCAAGACTGAGATAACAATTTGGAGAAAAAAAATAAAATACCCTTTCAACCTCTCATCCTGGCATTCTCAATAAATAGTATTATTGCTGCTGGTGTTCCTTAGTCGCATTTTAAATTCTCTTTGTTTTGAAGTAGGAGGGAGAAAAAGGTGTTTTCTTCCACTGCACATCCAGCTCCCTCCTCCTGAAACATCCGAGCTCTCTCTAAATTCAATAAAACAGCGCGCCTTGACTCTGCCCGTCAGCATCACCAGCACGACAGGGAAGCAGAGCAGGTTTCCATACTGTGCAGGCAAAACTTAGAAAACACAGTTTTAAACTTTTGTTTATGCCACTTGAATGGTTGGCCAAATACCCTTAGTGTATTCCTCAGAGGCAACAGTTTATTCCTATTGCCAGAGCAACGCCTGGCAAGGCGTGCATATGGAATTCAGGGCAGTATGCCACAACCATCCCCACCCTGCTCTTCTGAAAAAAAGAAATTATGATGGGAAGTATGAAACATACTGTTCCCTGCCTTTTAAGGTCACCACAGAAATTTACTTCACAAGCTAGCTAATATACACAGCTTCCCTCTCTTCAATCACTCCACTTCTTCATGGTCTTGTAACCCGTGCAAACATTTGGAAAGCAAGTCTTTAATTCCAAAAGTCCACAAATGACTTTGGTGGCCAAATTCCCTGATCAGATTAACTACTGGTTCACTGCTTGGTAATGCAAAAAGTTCCTAGCAGAAAATTCCCTGGTGGTGGAGAATTACCTTTTAAAAAATCTACACCACAGAAGAGTACCATGGTCTCTTCTCCCTCTACAAACACAGCAAGTACATCAGGGTTGTACACACTAGATTGTCATCGGTTAATGCAGAGCTCAGTTTTGCCCTGTTTTACAGTTCTTCCTTTCTGGAAGCAGCTTCAAGTTGTATTGACTAAAAACCTTTCTGTAAGACGAAGCAATAGACCCTAGGATTTTCAGCTTTTTCTGTGCTGAACTAGATTTGACCAGCTAATAAATGTCAGTAGCAGAGGGTAGCATCATCAATTACAAGATTAATTTGCAAGATCAATTGCATCAGATTCACTAATTTATCTGTTAAACAAGAGCAAAGCAGAAACTGGAATTATATCCTAAACACAAAAGAAAAACTTCTTAGATATCAGGTATGCTCATTGACAGTATATTAGGGGTAAGAGATTCACAAACAAGTTCAGTGAAAAAAATCTACTGAGAAGTAGTTCTACAGTCCTGATCTCCACTACTACTATCCACAGCTACTAATTTATACAAGAAGTTACTTTAAAAACAGGAGATATAATGCAGGATATTTTCACGAATGCTTACTAAATGTAGAGCTCTAGGGCTTGGTGTACTTTCATTTTAAGTAATTGTATTCCACATGTAAATATTAAAGACTTAAATATACGGGGATAAATTAATTTAGCCTTGCTAGAAGGTTTCTACAAATGGCCCCCTAGTACGTCACTTCTCCAGATAGTCTGCTTTGTTGACAGTTACTATAAGAACAGAGCATTCCCGTTTCCCTGTAGTGAATATGAAACAGTCACCCAAGGAAAACCTTCCATAATTAGAACAAGGCAGGTACTAAACCTATCCCTTGGCTTATCTATGTATTTGTAGCTGGAGTTCATTAACTTGTCAGCACTGATTCCTTTTGAATAGGAAAGTGAAATGAAAAAATGACGTGCAAATCAATATCAACTGTTAAGTCATGTTCTCATTTAGCACAGTGTCAGATATGAAATATTGAGAATTAAACTTTCTGGTGGAAAAACATGCTTAGTAAGCCATTTTTTTAATAAGAGAATTATTACAGTGAATTAAGGTACTTGTTGTCCAATTATAAAAGCAACAGCATGTTAGAAGTTAAACACAACCTTCTAAACCCTATTTGCAGGTATTTTTTAAAATGACATTCAGCTTAATAAATGGGAAAAGCATTTTAAAATATATAATTCATGCTCAATAGATGGCACAAGCTGTGTAGCACATCCATATATGAGAGAGACATCCTCTAAAAGGACTTCCACATAACTCACTATTACTTCACAAGTCCACAGACATATTTTTGGAAAATACATTTTACACATGTAAATTGCACTACTATCAGAAGAGACTACAAACTAGCCTTTGTGGACAGGTGAAATGATACTAGTGGGGTGTCAAGGGCCAGAGGAAATTTCTTGGAGACAAACATAAAAGCAAAGGTCTGTTTATGTATCCTGATATATACTCAATTGCTCAATTATTACCTTTTTGAGAGAGAAACAAAGTCAGCAAGTTCTACCTGGTCAAAGGTAGATCTACAAAGATCTCCAAGAAGCCACTAAATGTGCTTCCCTCAAGTTGGGCTCAGATGTAACATCAAGTAGATAGCTTGGAATAGAGTTACATTAAACGACCAATTGTAACAGCCTTAACTTCAGAATTGCTAGGTCCTCACCAGCAAAAGGTAAAAGGTCCTTATTACCCTGGGTCTGAATATCTTACCTTTAATATAGAGTATCACAGAACCAGTAAATTTGGAAGGAACCACAGTGGGTCATCTGGTCCAACCTTCTGCCTAGTAGGGTAATCCTAGAGAACATGGCACAGGATTGCATCCAGATGGTTCTTGAATATCTCCAGTGAGGGAGACTCCACAAACTTTCTGGGAAATTTTATACATAGAAATCTGAGGCCAAGAGCTATAAAATTGAAGATTGTCAGTATTACATTTTTTCCTTTTGTCCAACCCCTGTTGTCCAACCTCTGGAAGCTCTTTGGGCAGATGCTATCTTTTACCATATGTATGAACAAGGGCTCAAAAGCCACGACCTTTGTCAGTGCGTCTATACTGCCACAGTAAAATGAAGAAGAAATAATGCAAATGCAAAGTGTTTTTGCTCTCTCCCTTGATCCTCCTAAACACATACCTTTACACTGGAAGACAGAGTCTTATTTTCCTACTGTCTAGAGTCAAGATTAATTTCCCTCACCTTATTTTCTCATTTTATAGTATTAAAGACTAAGGCTTAGTCAAGTCATTTACTTAATTCACAATTGTTCTGAAACTCATTTTCAATTAATAACATGATCCTAAATACAGCCTAACACATTGAGCACCAACTAAAAGAAAAGCCACAATAATTGCCAGCAGGGATCAGGAATTGGGAAAGCCATTACACAAAATCAAAATAACTTCTCCCCCCTCTCCCAACACTAACTATCCCATATTTTTGTACAACTAGAAGACACAGTAATTATGTCCCTCAAGTAAACCAGCTACTTTTCTGTTTAGTAGACAAATATTAAAGGAACACTTTCCCTTTTATACTTCTAATACATTGCCTATATTTTTCCTCTAATTGAATTAAATAGGACACATTCAAGCAGGAAACTTTTCCATTTAGGATAAAGATGATTGAACTTTTCTGGCAGATGGTAAATTCATTAAACATCATAGGACTGAACAGAATTTGTCTTATGGTATTTACAAATTGAGATCTAATTTTAAAGGAATTGTCGTCAATACACAAAATCTGGGATTAAAAGCCACTGAATAAGCATGAAACTTCTGAGATTCTCTAAAGAGATACTTGATCAAAAATGCATTGATTTTGGAAGGATTCAGCTGAAGGCACAAACAACACTTAAAATAACTGAAGATTATTTTTTTGTTTGTTTCATAGATACAAAATATAGCTGTCCTACTGTGACTGCCCACTAACATTATGCACAAGTAATATTATATATATCAGCTTGATGCTAATAGTATCCAACAGAAAGGACTATACCATATGACAGTCCCACTAATACATTGTTTCCTTGGCAGTTAAACAACATGGAAGCACTAACAATTAACATCAAGGTC
The DNA here is from genome assembly GCA_013398125.1 of Aegotheles bennettii. NCBI lineage: Eukaryota > Metazoa > Chordata > Aves > Caprimulgiformes > Aegothelidae > Aegotheles > Aegotheles bennettii. The sequence goes on along the minus strand of VZRW01011158.1, from coordinate 489,833 downwards.
ACCCTCAAATAAATTTTGATTTGGACACTTCTAGCAGCAGATTTATGAGTAGATTCAAAGCTCATTAAAGTTGGTGGAATGACTCCTGTTGACTTAATGGGGATTGCATTTGGTGTACTGCTTTCTATGTTTTCCCATGACAGATCAATTACACGGTTTTGTGAACAATCATGCCTAAAATCAACCCTGTAACTTTTAAGCTCCAAGCCTTACCTCACATAAACATGTAACTTTGTCAGCAATGAGTTGAGTGCTATAGATGTGAGCCAAATTAAGAGTCAAATCTTTGCCAACTTTGACTTTTAAACTGAAATTTTAACATCATCTCCCCTTACGCCCATCTTAATTCCTGATTTGAGGGTCAATATAAAGCATGACAGACTTTTCTGACTTTAATGACATTATCAGCTTCAAAAGGATGGTTGGGGGGNGGGGGAAGAAAGTGAAGCACATAAGGGCAACACAATACAGTAGCACAGAGAAAAAGCTGTCTGCAGATAAAGTCAGAAAGTTACTTAACCTGCTCTGCACAGCTACATAAGCATTTAAGGACACAGAGTTTGAACTATGGTGAATACAGCATCAAAAGGGAACCAGAAGAATTAAGAAAAAATACATTGGATCTTTGTTTTTTAATAGATTGTAGATTGTCATCATTAAGTCTGCATAGTGTATAAATTTCATCTGATGGACATATTTTGCTTACTTGTTCTAGTAACTCTGAAAAGACATTGGGCAAACATCAAGAGAATATGAAAATGCTTAACACTGTTGTTTCTTATTAGCAAAGTCCTTAAAGCTCCAGAAAATCTTGTTTTTTATACTCATATGAGACATGAGTAATCTGAGTACAAAGTTCAAACGCACACACAAAAAATACTCCAAATTTCCATTTATGAATACATAAGTCATGTCACAACATGTTTGACAGATAACACAACAGTTTATCAATACTGTCTTGACATTAACTGTAGAATAGGGTACTTGGCCACATAAAATATTCACTAGTTCTCCAGAGTGATTAGTAACATTATAGAGACAAATGTATTTTATTTAAAGTTAAGCATTTAACCCATTTTTGATTGATGATGCAAAAAAGGACCCCCTTAAACAGTAGAAGCTACAGTATTGTACCAAGATCATAACACTTAGTCCACAAGAAGGACAGTACACCAAGAGCCAGATCCAGCTAATTTTAAAAGGATTATAGTCTTCTTATCTTCAAAAGCTGCATATACAAGAATCATGATTCATTTATCTCAGAACCACAAGATAATTCTAGAGATAGAGAAGAAATGAAAGACAAAATTATTTCAAGATAAATTCCTGCTGAGTTCAAACATATGTCAAATGGTTCAACAAGTATTGAACATCATCAACCACAAGGGATTGCTGACTTGCAGGTAAATTAAAGTGTAACTGTTCACGGTAGTTTGAACAGTTGCTGACTAAATGACTTTGTGTCAATTACTTGAATGAAACCAGTTACCAGAACAATTACTAAAAATATTTTTAAAAATCTCTTCCAGGAATTTTCTTTTTTCCTGCTATGCACCAAACTGGTCATAGTGTGGCTGTTAAGAAATGAGAGGCAAAAAGTCACTTTCTCCTTTCCTACTAGTACATCTGTTTGCCAGTTACCTTAAACAAGAATCTGTTTTCCATATTAATGAAGGACACTGAGGAATTTTAGTGGTACCAAAAGCAGCAGCAGCAAATTACTGTACATAGCAGAGCTATTGGCCAGTTCAGATCAACCTGCTGCCCCTCTACTCTCTTCCTGTGTAATCACCTATCCATCCCTAGGTGCCCTCTCAGTAAGAGGGAGAGCTATTATAAACAACTAGGACAACTATTTTTTCCAAGATAGATCAACTGCTTAATGCAGAGGTTATTCAGTTTGATTTGGTAGTGAAATAAGAAGTGAGGGGTGGGATGATTAATAGCTCCAAGATGACTGTAAACATTAGCAGAATAGTTTATTATGGAGATACCAAGTTATATAAAGCTTTAACTCCGTCATTCTTACACTGAATATTTCACTCACTAAGTTAAGAAAACTAGCTGTAAAATGAGATGCAAAGGAATACTCTTAAAAGAAAGCAAATTGTGATGATCAAAAAAATAAAGGATTTTAGGTTCAGAAGGAGCCATCTGTCCTTGCAGTGGCAGAATGAATTCTTGGAGGAGGACAAATGTAGATTTCATCCTGTGATGCTCCATTAAATGCTTAAAATGTGTGCTGAGAAACGTGTTACTATAATAACCATAATGTATGTTCCTTCAGGTTTGTGAAAACCAGCATGGAACTATTGGGGCAGTCATTAGGGATGATTATTGATGCCTCTGATGGAGAGAAATGACTAAACTCTTACTCAAGAAATCATCATTTCATGTGAATCATTTCTCCTATAACGACTCTCTCTCAAATCCACCTTGTTTCTGGAAGTTGATGGAAAAGCTTATAATGGGAAAACACCAGCAATAGTTTATGTCTCTGACACAAAAAAGAACCTTGAGTTTAGTTTTGAACACGACTTAGTTTCGTCTCCTCTTGGAATTGTCTCTGTCCCTTAATAAATCTGAGGTACCATTGGTAAAACTGGGGCAGTTGTCATACATTGACTGCATCATTCCTGCACGCCGGATGAGAGAACAATTGTGGGAGAAATGAACAATTTTTCTTCTGTGTCAGAAGCCTCACAGGTTCTTCTGCTTCCTGTAATCTCTCGGTCATTATGGATTTGAGGACATTAAGGATGTCATGGCAATTTTAATATCATATAAAACAAAATGTCCTTTTCCCAAACCCCTTATTTAAAAATGACTGTTCCTCTTCTGATGTGAAAAAGTATCCTGATTATGAAATAAATATCAACAATAAAGACACCTATTCAAATACCTCTTATTACAGATGTATGTACATCGACATGCACACACACATTCTTTCTCTGTGTACTTAATAGTTACACTTTAAGAACCTTGCAGGATGAAAGCCACTTTATAAATGAAAGATATTACATATCCTAAGAGACATCTACTTATCCTTTATGATCCTGCTTAATGTTCTACTAAATCATGCTTAGCCTGTTGCTTTCCCACTTATACCCTCATTTACTACAATGAAATTTAAATTTAAATCTTTTCCAAATAGTTCCTTTAAAGTTTTCCCATACCTCTGGCACAAACTTCCCCACAAATCAATCAGTCTCTGGAGATTAACACGTAGGATTGGCATAGTTTTCCCTATATCATCAGAATACCTTCAGGCTGAACTCAGAATAATAACAACTTGAAAAAAGATCATATGTCAATGCAGGATAGTTTATCACTCTTCCACAAAATTTAGTGGATGTTTTTTTTTAAATGGATAAGGACCATTAGCATCCTGGATAATAAAAAGAATATAATTCAATTCAAAATGTCTTCACACAACTCACCTACCATTCAAACTTTCATAAAAATATTTTAGGGGCAAGAAAGAAATAGATATTTTCTTGGTGCTCTGTGCCAGGGTGAATTTTAGTTCATACAGAAGACTTCAGCAATTTCTGAATAATCTCTCTCACTGAGATTTATGGCAGCTTTGCCATGAAATTTGATGGATGAAGGATAGGACCTAAGTGTGTTTTAAAAGAAAACAGAATAAAACTGCTTGCATTCCAGAACTATATTAGGTTCTGAGCTTCCACAAAAACCTTAAGTTTACACCAGAAGCACACCAAGCAATAGTGAAAATGTCCCACAGATGATACCTGTTATTGCAGAGAGAACTAACCGAGAAGTCTAAATGCAGTTCAGGGCTAAAAGGAATGATTTCAGATGTTTTTTAATAAAACACATTCTTTTAGCATATTTTTGCCTATCATTTTTCATTAGTCTGTTAATAATTTGGAATAATTGTCAAGGTTTGCATTTGTTTCAAAAATCACCTTATTTCACCTTTGAATCACTGTTAAACATATTCTGTACTTGTCTTAGCTCTGTTTGCTGCTGAAAAGTACAAAGTCTCTTTTCCTGCATGAATACATTCCTTGCTCACTTAAAATCTGAATCATAGAATCACTGAATGTAGTTTACTCATAGAGAAAAGCACTGAACATTTACAGAAGCTAACACTTTCTTGTTTCACAGTCAATTATTCATGTTTGCAGTCTATATGACCATTTTTCTCTCCTTAAATAACCAAGAGTTTCTCATTTACATGCTGAAGTTGCTCACTGAGAGAAATCCGAGGAAAGCTAGCCCACACATTTGAGCTAAGCATTTATACATACAGTGAATAAACTTACAAGATACACTTGGCCCAAAAAGGAACGTTAAATTAATGAAAACCACCAGTGGCTCATGTTCTTTATAGTATTTACTCTGGTATTCAACACAATATGTAATTGTTGCTGTGGCAACTGCCACATCTCTTGGCACCATAATAATTCTCAGATAAATGGATCTTTGTCAGAGCAAACTCCAAAGCCAATATATATGAAACCTACATTTCTTTGGTGGTGGGAATCTGCAGAGTCCAGGCCTGAGGGAAAGCACAAGCCTATCAAAAAAGATGAGGCTCTGCTGCAGAGCTGAGTAAAAGGGGAAGCGTGGCTATATATGAAAAATCATAACCACTGTGCGCTGCCACGGGACCTGCAGGGTCACTCAGAAACAGTCCAAGGAGGTACGGGAGTCACGTCCGTACAGTGCTGTCAGACAAAACTCCTGCTTCGAGGGTTTGATCTGAACTCTGCTGGAATCTGATTATTTCAGCAGGTTCTGGATCAGGCTGAAGGATAAAAAGTGAAAGTAGGTGACTGGAATTTCTATGGAAAATAGCTTATTTCAGTGGATAAGATTTCTTATATGAAAGGAGCTCTTTGTTATTCCCCCAACAGCAAGTGGTCTGCACAGAGGATTTTTATAAAAATATAGCCAAAAAAAGGCAGCTAAATGATAATACAGAATGACCCATTGATGAGAACAAGCTCTTGCTTTCATTGACATTAATTAAGATGTATTCTGTGAAACCTGTATTGTAGTATTGCAGACTTTAAAAAAAATATAAATGCATCCTTTCACTGGTGATTAAAGCAAGAGAAAAGTCATTTACCAAAATACCACCAACACACGGGTATTAAATTCAAAAATCACTTATACCTCAGCTTTTCATGCATGAATTCCAAGTCAATAGGTGTTTGAAGTGCAATAATGGACAAAAGTAAAAGAAATAATAAGAAGTTGATCATTTAACAGCTAGTAAGAGAACATGACTGTGTGAAGGTTTCTGCCAAACTGAACGCAGAAGTGAGAAGAAGAATTTTCTGTATCTCTTTAAGAAAACCCATCTTTATATGCCTGAAGGACACCTTCATATCCAAAGGCAAAATATCTCCACAGCTTTTCTGAGAGAAATGGTATTCTCTATACTGCTTTGATCATTATAATAACTCATAAGTGTATCATGGACATCGATGTACCCCTGTTAAAAGGATTATAGTGTGCCTTACTCTATTTTGTGCCTTAAAATTAACTGAAAAGCATGGTATTTATGCAATGCATTGCTTTTTGCAGCAACTGCTATATGCAAAATCAAATAATATGAAACTCTTCTAGCCCATTTGTCAATATCTCATATGAGAGTCCATCTTCATACTTTCACACAGTCATTTTCAGTCTATTTGGAACTCTACTCTAAACTGAAAAAATGCTAATACACGTTAATGGGAACGATTGCTTGCTGTATCAGAGAGGCTGATTCTTGATATTATTTTCCAAATAAATTATTGAACTGCCAGATAACTAAACTCAGCTAGTCACTTCCTTGTATGAATATTTTTTTGTGAATCCTGATTCATAATAAGATTATTGATTCTTTATCATCTATTCCAAGGCAGAAAGTCCTATATGTAGGATATAATGTTCTAGGCACTTTTTATCTCATATCAATAACATTTGCAATCTCTAACCTGCAGGGACAAAGCAGAGAGTAAGACACAAGCAAGAAAGGCTAACATTCAAATTCAAGAAGCTTAGTTTCATTATTTCTGTTTGATACTTTAGGAAACAAAGGCACAAGCGTAAAGCAACTTGCACAGACAGACATCCAGGCAGTGACTAGGCAGTGATCCAGGCAAACAGAATTCAGGTCTGCAAGGCAGCTGGGGGAGTTTTCAGCCAGGCTGCCTCTCCTGTCCCTGCTATAATAAACATAACAGGGTACTGATGTTGGAAAAAGCAATGGTTTGACAAAGGGAAAAGTAGAAGCAGCATATCTGACTAGTCTCTAGCTCCTACAAAGTGGACTGAACAGAGTAACAGGACTAGAGCAACTTCATTTCCTTCAATCTGAGCTACTGCTGGAGATGATTTTAAACTTTCTTTGTCTACAACATGCTGTCTCGGGGTGTGCCCCCCCCTCTTATCTCTTCTTTCTCCTATTCCTTTTCTCTCTAGTGCCTGAAAAGTGTCCTGAGGGTTTGACAGTTTCTGTTTAATCATTTCATCCTTCTGTATGGAAGACTGCTGAGCACCATGCAGTGAAGTTACTACTAGCCTGGAATTTCTGAACATCTGCCTGCCCTCTTATCTGCTTTGGTGCCAGACTTGATATCTCACTCCTCCCCACCCCTCACCCTGTGTCTGTGATGCTGTAACAAATAAAAGTTCTAAGTAACTCCCTTTGCTGTGAGAAAAAAAAAAAAGGGCTACATTTTGACAACACACAAAAAAAGGCAGAGAAAAACTGTTTCCCAAGGTTTCCTTTTAGCTCCCAATGTACTAAGAGTATATTCATTAAAACCAGCCCTAGATTACAGATGGGGAGGAGAACTAGCATGCAACCATTTTTATTCAGCCTTAGAGGACACAGTTCAATTCCCAGCTTGCTGCCTTTTGCAACTCACAATCCGTTACAAGACTACAAAAGTCTGGCTATGCTTTGTCTTCCACAGAGTCTTTAAATAAATAAATAACTGGTCAAATGTTCAGTGTGATGAAATTTCCAACTTCTGTTTGTCTTACTATTTCCATAAAACACAGCAGGGACCAAGCATTGGATAAGACATAAGATAAAAAAATAATTATTGCCAGTCATCGGCTCAGTCAGTTTGTTCCCAACTAAGGTTTACAAGTGATTTATTTTTCCATTAGTGATCTGAACCTTAGCAATTCTATGAATTATTCAGAATGAACCTAAAGTTCACTTGGGGAACACTGGGTGAATCAAAACATTTCCATGTCTAATATCACCAAACTCTTAAATCCTGACTGTGTGAAAGGGTATTCAGCAAACTTAGAGCAAAGCAGAGCACAAGTGGAGATGTGCCTGCCTCACCAGCACTACACCATGGTGAATCCAAGCGAGCTTCATATCTTTCACTGAGCACTCTGATTGCCTGAGGGTACAAGTGTGTACATGCATATAACTAAAAAGATGACATTTTGTAATGTTACATCTTCCACAGACACATGGCAACTCTGCTGTGCACTCATATTCCACGTCTCTCAAAAATCACAGTAGCTTTTTTGTGAATACCCCCCTCTGTCAAGGCAGACAGAAACCAAGGTATCTAGTCAAAACCACAGGAGGAAAGGGGGCACTAAGCGCAGTCTAACTGCAATCTCATGTACAGACTTTTGCTCTCAACAACATTGTATGCATATCTGTAGGTATAGATACTCATGGGGTTGAGGCTATTTTGCAGAAACATCCAGACATCTGGAAAAGCAACAGGGATGTATCTGCTCTTCTATCACTAGACCCCAAAAAAGATTCTGTGATCAGAGAGCAACAGCCAAGTTGGCTGATGGTGTTGAGGAACCATCTATCTACTCATATCGTAGTCATGGCCACCCTTTGACAGAAAGCTGGAGGCTCTGCAGATCTAATATGCTTCTGGCAGAAGAGTGAGAAAACATGCCCTTCAGACTCAAAAAGCAGAGTTAAATAGCAAGTGGTATTCTAACAGCCACTGACTATACTATGGCCACGAAGTTAAAGTTAATCACGTAGGACTGATTAGTGAGGCAAACTCTTCCCCCATCTTCAGCAGGAAAGAACCACGCTCCTCCACCACTAGGAATCCTAAAAGTTTTTCTGCGCACTACAGATTGCACCTGTAAATATTTTCAATACTTGTCTAAAGTATGGTTGGTAGCAATCACAAAGTTTTAGGAATTATGCTATTCTATTCCTAGGCTCAGACTACCAGCCAGCACATTAGAGATCATTGTTGTCAGTCATTTCCAAACATGTTGTGAATCTGCAATTAGAAACATTAACAATGGGATTTCACAGATGTAGGTTACATGCTTTTAGAAAAGAAACAGCAGTTGCTGGCAGTGGGGAAATACTTAAGAACTACTTATCCCCTAATTAAAAAAGGTACTGTACTCTACGTACTGAATGCTAAGCAGTGCTCTTGCATGTGCTCATCTTAACCCTACAGAGTTATGCTGAATTACTAAGGCTCCATCTGAGCATTTCTTAGCCAAGACTCCTTGCTTAAACAGATGGAGCAGTTCTGCTGTTTCCACGCTGACACATCTAGACTGTAAAAGTACAGGATTAAGTTCAAATTTATCATAAAATCACTTTAAGATAGGACACTGTAATCTTTATATCCTTCTCAATTATGACAAATAGAAAGACAAGGCTGTCTCTGTTGCATTTAAAATAGGCAAACAATAGTTGAAATGGTTGGTAAAAACTATTGATTTAACAGCTACAGAGTACGGCTGAAGCCAGAGTAGGAAAGCTAGCCCCAAAGACCTTTAAATTCTCTTGAACAAGAGGATGATCTTACAGGACACATTAATGCATCATGTAACTCCCAGTGGCATTGCAGATACCAAGGAGCACCATACTAAAAGTGTAATCTTCTAGTTATGAGTTGAATATCAAAATCCATGAAGAAGTGATGAATGCAGGTAGAGATGATGCCGTGATATTGTTTTGAGGAGTCACCTGTGAGGGAAAACTTTCAAGTGGCAGAACATGCCAGATTTAGACTCATTTTGTCTCTCTGAAGCAACACAAAGTGGTTGGAACAGACTCCAGGAGTCAGGCCAAGTTAGACTTGGCTTTTGACTATAGTCTGGTGATAGATTTCAACACTAGGCAATAATTACTATTGCTGGAACATTTTGAGGGGAGACTACCCAGAACCCAAATAGGATATAAAGAGAAAAGGTCACTGACAAAGCCACATCATAGTCAGTGCAAATACACATCTGCTAATTCCTACACGAGATGAGATTTCCCCTAAATTGTAACTTCATTGGAATATCTCCCCTCAAAGACATTGAAGGGCTACTTCTCTAAGAAAACTAGAATAAAACTTAAGAACATGCTTCTTAGAGAGTCAGATCTTCACACATAAACCAATCCCCTGAAATTTAATGCCAGACTTTGTCAGAGATGTCTCAAACTCCTCTGTTGTTTCAGTAACTTCTAACTAGAAAATGAGAATCCCCATTTTGAAATTGCTCCTCAGAATTCAAAACCTGGAGTGAAAATGGAATCATTTGAACATTCCTGTGAATGCACCAAAAGGAACATGCCTGGCTAGTTTGAGACACAGGAAAGCCAAGTGCCCAAGTGTAGTTTTCCTACTCTGAATTTGACAATGTGTGGTCCTAAATCCACAGCTCCACCACGTAAGGCACTTTCCTAAGTATGACCTTGTTAAAATTTAACTTTGTGACAAAGAGATATATTTAAATAAAATTAAATTCCATTTAAGTGTTATGATCAGCTCTCTGCATTTACACATTCTGGTATTTTTGCTCCTGCTGACAATCTATATTCACACCGTGTGCTGCTTAAAGTGCAGATCAAAACCTTTCCTCAGCCACAGAACTTCAGAAGTTGGTTCAACCTTTCCCCTAAAGCTTTTTTTTAAAGGGAAGACGTAAGTTATACCAAGCTATTGTTAGAAAAATTAGAATGTTGGCAGTTGAAAGTCTAAACACCAAAATAAGACAAAAATCATTCATTCTAATCATGGCTTCTTTATACTTCCCCGAAATTATAGGTTTGTAAAGGTATCAGGCTTAATTGTCTATTAAGTCACTGTCTTGCCTGCCTCTCTCCTAAACACTGTGACAGAAATAAAGGCTATTTCACATTTCCTTTTGTTACTTTCACTGTCATGAAGTTTCACTGAAACTCAGAAATGGAGAAAAAAGGACATGGCATTCAGTGGATAGACTGGAATAGAAATCATGAGTACATAGGGTTGGAGCATAAACATGATTGTTATCTGTGTACAGACGTTTATATAGTTTAACACATAACAGTATCAGATAAGCAAACCTAAATGAAAATTTAAATTCCACAGCATAGAATTCATTCCCATGTTCTTAGACACAGAGCAAATGTGAAGGTTCTGTAAATTCTAAATTACACATTTAGACTGATTCTCCATTTTCAGTTATGGCCAAACTGTGGTTATATTGTAAAGATGTAATACATCTTTCAAAACCTGGAAAAATTGTATTTTAGGTCAAACTAAGTGTTAAAATGTTACAGCAATATCTAGATTGAAGACTGATTTTGATCTCTCTGCTAACAGATTAAAACTGCTTGCAGTCCTAGATGGCACATGTAAATATCTAGCAGCATTTCCTTAGCAATTTCTTCTAGTCCTTTATATTTATCTTACCTTTAGTAGACCATGCTTTTCATTTGTTCCAACAACAAAAATTTCTGCCATATCCTCAGCATGCTCCGACCGTGCATGGACAAACAAGGCTCTGCCAGCTTCTGATATATTCTTTAGTGCAACTAAAGACCCATCACGTTCCACCTTAAAGTCTGGGTTAGAAACTTCGAAGTTCAATTTATTATTACCCTTGCAGTCATCAAATTTCACTGGGGAGAAAAAAAAAGAAAAAAACCACAATTATAAGTATCCACTCTGGAACACAGATTTCAAATATCTTTATGTTATTTGCTTGTCTATAGATCTTGGGAAAAAATGCCTCCCAATCAAAGGGGGAAAACTTTCAAAGAAGTTTTATATTTGTGTGACTATAATTCATAAGACAAGTCTTAGGAACATGCACTTTCAGAAGGATGAAGAGATTTTGACCATGTTAATTAGTGAGGTAGGAGATAAAATGTTTTGGACACGAACAGTTTGTGATCACTAAAACCAAATGCATGAAATGCATACCTACATATTGGGCAGTAGGAGTAGAGACCTTGTTATCCTCCTTAACATAACCTGGGGTCTCTAAAAGCTTTTTTGCTGACAAAGTGATCTCAGATATCCAGTCAATCCTTATGCTTAGAAATGGTCATTTATAGAACATTCAACATCATAATCTACTGTGAAAGTGCTACATAACAGAAAAAAAACCAAACTATAACATTTCTTACTATCAGTATTGTGTTGCAGTGCATGGGCTGCACTATCAGTATAGCTAAGGATTATGAGAATTTTTAATTAAACAGTAGCTGTCAATAATTCTGTTTCACTTTGCATGAAAGATTTAAAATATTTAGGAAGGCTGGAATAGAGAGAAAAACAGCTATAAAGTACAAAAGTTTGAGCCTTTGCCTCAAGTGCCTCCTCTTGAGTCCAGTAGATTCACTTTGCACAGAATACTGGAAACAACATTAGTGATGTAACTATCAGCTACATGATTAAAAGGTCCACACAACTTTTAATTGCTAAGAAAACTTTATAGGTTTTGACATCTCTGAACAATATATTTGCATGTGGAGTTTTTTTGCAGACAATCTGTTCTATATTCCCTATCTGCTCCTTTAATTACTGCTGCTGTAGTCTTTTCACTTATCTGCATGCTCTATTTTGATTTTACATTTCATTTCTATTGAATTTTTAAAAACTGCATTACGCTTTCAGAAATGAATACAAACTAAAGAAGATCAAAGACAATGGAGTTTCACTGAAAATAAAACATTTTTAATAACTGTTTAAATTCAATGTATAGATTTATCGTGTTCAGTTATTGTTTTTAAAGGAAAAATAAGCAATCCCAGATTCTCTCACTGCCTGGCCAATACCTAAGCTTTTCCAGACTATGTAGTATCTATGACTGGTCTTAAAACACAAAGTCTCATAGTGGATGGCCTAACACCACTTCTGGGAAGTTACACAAAAATCCTATTCATTGGATTTTGCAAATGTGAGATGTGTGAGGCTATTTGCCAAACTGACAGTGGTGGGTTGACCTTGGGCTGCATCCAGACGCCCACCCAGCTGCTCTCTCACTCTCCCGCCTCAACAGGCCAGGAGGAGAAAATGAGATGAAAAAGCTCTTGGGTCAAGATAAAGACAGGGAGATCATTTATGAAACAGAATTGAGTTGGGGAAAATTAATTAATTGTGAATTACAATAGATTTGGATGGTGAGAAAAAGACAAAATTAAAATCACACCTTTTTCCCCTCCCCTTTGTCCCAGGCTCAGCTTCACTCCCTCATTCCCAACTCCTCCGACTCCTCTCCCCGAGTGTCACGGAGGGATGGGGAGCAGGGGGTTATGGTCAGTACCTAATGGCTCCTCTCTGTGGCTCCTTTCTCCTCA